>CM070744.1:7957303-8308062 GCA_036346245.1 Bonia amplexicaulis | reverse complement strand
GCCAAATTGCCTTGAGCCGATTCTCTGCTCGAGCAAATCAAATACAAGCCAACTCTCAAAGGAAATACGAAGGAACTAAAATGAAGAGATGGCAAATAAATCAATGAAAATATCTCAAGAACGACCTCTCAACCCGGATCACAAACACGGACCCATCTCATAGATAAACTCTAACAAGTACAGAGATGAGTCCTCTCAAATCATAACACGGAGGTTTTGCAACCACTCCCCCGGGAGGACAAGCTCTAGCCCTAGAGCTACACACACAGATACACTCCCAAGGGAGGAGAGGCGGCCGCCTCCACGGCCTAGCCGACCAACTCACTATAACTCCCGCCTCCCTCTCCTTTATAGCCTCACATCCGAGACTAACCCTAATGGATCCATCCATTAGTCCACACTGGGATAACCCAGTAAACCCCACCTAACACCGGGTTTTATCACTCACTTTGCCCGCTAACTCAAATGCTTTGCCTGCTATCCTAATGACCCGCACTTTGCCCGTTAGCGCCAACAATCCACTTCTTTTCTCGTGTGCTTTACCAGAGGGACAGCTTCCTTTGCTTTGGCATTTCTCCAAAATGCCCTCCCACCGCCTTCCTGCCCACGCTTGCAACCACCTCAAGACTAGGTCTCCTTGGCTTCCCGGTCGTTCGGACCCCAACACCACCGTGTCTCGTCCCGACCATCCTAGCCTCACTGACCTATCTCCGACCGGCCAGATCGCCCGGTTCCTCATCGCCCACCTTGAGCTCCAGTCTTCTTTGGCTTCACCCAACTGCTCGGACCTCAACATCTCCCATGTCTAGTCCCGACCATTCCAAGCCTCACCAAGACTTGTCTCCAAGATCATCTGGTCCCTCGACTCCTCCAGAGTCTAGTCTCGATCCGTTTCGTCGCACACGACCGCACCCGGCATCCGACCGTCCGACCTCCGACTCCTCCCGAGCCTAGTCCCGATCCACCTCGCCGCCTGTCGTGTCCACCTTCTAGCACTCCAGCCCGGCCTCGCCTCCCACCACAACCACCTCACCACCTCGATCATCTTGGCGTCTCCGACCGTCTGACCTCAACACCTCCCGTGTCTAGTCCCGGTCCTCCCACCTCACCATGAAATAGCTCAAGTCCTGCACCACACGCACAAGCAAACCATCACATAGCACCGCACAATACACAGACCATCACTCGGCACAAGTATCACAGCACAACACCTGGTCGTAAATCCCCTACGACCACCCGAACACTCAATTCATGAAGTGGTCGAAGTCCTAGAAGACTTCTCAACAACCTTCGACCACACAAAGATGTCACACGATCATCTCAAAGCTCGTTACGACCATGCGCATACGTTACTCGACCATCACTAGCCGCTATGACTTTATCGCACAAAGTCTAGACCTCATACGAGCACTCTGTTGCACCAACCAGAGACACTCGAGCCCAACAGAAAATAGATTGCAACAAGACCACAAAATGATGAACCAATAAGTCCACAAGGTCCACAACATCACCGTAAACCCAACCGACCGATTCCCATCATAATCGGACACCATATGTGCCCACACGACCGGTTTAATGAGCTCCATCGACCACGGTCGACATCCGCTAACGTGGTCGAAACAACAGCGCCCAACGTGATCGAACGCCGATCTCCCAACGTGGTCGAAGACCCACGCCACAACGTGGTCGAAACGCCAGGCGCCCAACGTGGTCGACGCTCCCAAGCGCTCAACGTGGTCGTAAACCCTGGCGCCGACTACCGATCACGACCAACGCGGTCGAAACTTCACAACGTGGTCGTAGATGCCCCTAGAGACCTCCGACCACGGTTATTTTCGCTGAGTAAGATACCGCGTGGTCCTACGCAGTCCGACCGACTTCCGATCACGTCCAAATTCACCGAGGATGCCGCAACGTGGTCGAATCGCCTCGTGGCCTCCGACCACGCCAACGTAGTCGAGACTCCACAACGTGGTCGACGCTACTCGACCGGTTCTTGATTTCGCTCAACGTGGTCGTATACCTTCCGATCACGACCAACGTGGTCGCACAACACTCGAAAGGGTTTCACCACGACCAAACGTGGTCGTAAATGGCCGGGTGACCTTCGATCATGGCCAAATATTCCGAGGGCTCCGCAACGTGGTCGCACTCACCCGAGAGACTTTCGACCACGGCTAAACTTGTCGAGAAGGCCACAACGTGATCGTAGATCTCCACGCGTGGTCGATAGCCTTCCCACCACTGCTCAATGCCTCACCGGTTTCAACTAAGGACAACGTAGTCGTAAGCGCCTCACGACAATTGTTAAGGCTTACGACTTTGCAGAGTCAGCTCAAACCTCAAAAACCAAACTCAATCTTTCTAGATCAAGAGTCAATTACTCATCACAACCATGGGGTGACCTCCACATGGTCTCACAATCTCCCCTTGATGAGTATATTGACAAACACGAAAAAAGCATGAGGAAGAGTTAGTTTTGAACGTAAGAAAGGATGGAGATGCAAAAGCCACACATGGTCTAGAAGAATGAAGAAGTGACTCAAGACCATGTTGACACGTAATGAAATGGAGCGAGACAGAGAAAGATCAAAATTTCTACTGAAACTCCAAATCACACGAAGTACAATCTTGCTCATGGTCCAAGAAGCACATGACCATTGTCATAGCAAGATGACCAAGCATTCTCCCCCTTAATGCCTTTTATCCTTCTCCCATCCCTTGATGCATTCTCCCATTTTAATGCCTTTTGCACCCTTAAAGCCTTTTCTCTATCCTTCTCCCCTTTTGGCAATAAAGTCATCAAGATGCAAGGAAGAAACATAGAGCATGAATGAAATGGGTGACTACAATTAATTCATTTTAAGCAAAGGGAGCCATGAAATTATCGAAAGTGACTTCACGAAAATTATATCAAGCCATAAAAGGTGACAATGCTATCTAGATCATAACAAACTATGTATTGCCAAGCTCAAGCCAAATAAGTTATGATCTTTAAATTAAATGGTTTGATTAGCATGTCGAGTCACTCAAGATTATAGTCTAGAAGAAGGTATCCAAACGTGAGTCAAGCCATGTCAATATTCTAAGTGGAACCACGAAGCTATAGTTGAGTCAATTTTAGAGTGCTATAAGTTCAAAATGAGACACTTTGTTCAAGCACTAGATATCACAAGTAATTCACTACTTGTAGTACTTTGGATACCACTTGTAGAATACTTGTAGTGAGCAAAATTAGCACAATTGGCTTTTATCGAAATTCATGGTTGGTTTCAACCATTTTCACAAGAATTTTTGTTTTCATAGCCATGTGCTAGATCTCAAGCCTTATGCGATCACTCCAAGCAATAAGCTTAAAGAGGTGATCTTGGTCATCCAAAACTCCCCGAGTTCATGCCGAGTGCAATGGCAAGCCGTCTCATGAGAAAGAATTGGTGAGATCGCTTTTTCGCACAAAGAGATCTTTTGCATTTACTTGAATTAGTTCATGAACAAAGAGTTAAGACTTAACTCATGCATCACTAATGAACTAACTTAGCTCAATCTAAATCTCAAAAAGATTCAAGGCTCAACTTAGCCTATTCGACATGGTCTCGAATCAAAAGAGGATCACTAAAGCCGGACTATTCACAAGATTGAACAAGACATGATTTGATTCAAGTTGTTCACATTTAATTAAGCTAGTATGGCAAGAGCTAAGCAACACATAGAAGGGCATGATAAATCAAGCTATCACAAGACATGGCAAGATATAAATCATGATATCATGTCACATAAAGATAATATTCGTGGCTCCAAGATCGACAGCATTCATGTGAATGTGACGCACTATTGAACAAAAGAATGCACATGAGATGAACTCCCCACGAAACATAGCCCGAATAGACAGAAAGATCCAACTCCCACGGAGAAGGCAAAAGGAGAAGAACCAAGAAATTTGGCACAAAATCCGAGAAGAGAAGGTTCTAGCTCAAGGAGGTGATTCCCAAACACATCCTATCCTCATGGTCTCTAGTCTATAACCTCATACCACGGGGCAAAAGCACACTATGTCAATGCAAAAGACTCTAGTGGCCAAGAAAAAGTCCAATCTAGGAGAAGAGAATCCTAGAGAACCAAAGCCCAAACTAGGTAGTAAATAATCCTAGAGAACCATTTGGATGAGAAGTGTGATCGAGACAAGATCACCTAGAGTCGGTTCTGTCTAACCAATCGGACTCTTCCTCCCATTAGAACAGATAAACAGAGCAAAGCCAAGTAGAGGGAAGCAAAACACTAAAGATCACGGAGAGCAAACCTTGGTTACAGTTGCTCGGGAGGTTGTTGTAGTGGTCGAGGTCGAATATGTGTCCAGGACGAGGTCGTAGATGAGTCCATGGTCGCAGATGAATCCAAATTGAGTCCAGACCATAGTCGAGATGATTCTGGGGTCGCGATTGATCCCGGGTCTAGACCGTGGTCGAATCCGGCTCATGGTCGTGTATGGGTTCAGCCGAGAGTCCATACTGTGGTCGTAGAAACTACGGCGTGGTCATAAAGACCAGGAGCGGTCAGTAATAATTGTACCACTCTCCCTCATTCATAACTCCGGATAAAACATAGGGGAACAAATGGTGTCCTAGTACTGGGTAAATAATACAGTGCATGGATCCAAGATCGAGACAAATGACCACAATCGGTAGCATTACAAATGTATGAGAACACGCACCACCACAAGCTCAATCTAGCCCTCATCAAAAGCATCTAGAACAAAGAAGCCTAGAGCCACCCAATACTAGAAGAAGCTTGTGACCTAACCACAAATCTCATGATATCTAAGCATAAGCACAGACTAATGCTACCAAGATGTCATACAATTTATTTCATGCCATAACAAAGAATAAGATCAAAGTATACAAGCATCACAATGAATCACAACCATACACATAGCGATGACAGAATAAATACGTAAGCATATGCTAGCATGGATAAAAGCATGTATACTAGAAAGATACAAAGGCATGAATAAACGCACCATCATGACACAAAGAAACTATCCAAGATATACTCAAGCTCATCTTGTCCATACATATGCATACATCATGTAGACATACAACATGGCAAATCAACATCATGAAAAGTATGCTAACATGTATAAATAATGATGAATGAACATAAGGAGCAAGATGTGAACCATGATAGATACTACAGAGCACAAGGTCATGATGATACTTGACTTCTAATGCACACATTCTACTTAGCTCATGAAGTCAAGTCAAAGCTTAAGCATGTAACAAATACAACAAGGTACATGGATACTTACAAGATACACATAAAGGCATGACATGAAAGCATTGAGAGAAAACATGCCAAGATGGTACAAGTGAGCACATGAACAAGAACAACATGCCAATATGGTCAAACATGAGTATAAGGGCATGAAGGTATAGAGTAGCTCACAAAGTAGGTGGAGACGCCAAACGTGAAGGTACATGCCTCTTGGAGGCCATGAAGTGGAGAACCAACAAATGTTCTAGTCACATGATCAAAGAAAAGACTAGAACCCAATCATTCACATGTTCTCCAACCGGCGTCTGGATACCTACAAATGACAAGAACAAAGTGCCCAAGTCTTGGATCCCAAGTGATTAGAAAGCAGATGCTTGAACCCAAGACTTGACACACGGCCACTCAAAGAAAAAAAGAGTGGTCGTTACGCATTACGACTACGATCGAGAAGAAATGAGCGTGGTCGAGTACCCAGAGGCGTAGTTTTGAATGACTACACCGAGAGATGTGATCGTTGGTCATTACAACCACGATCGGGAATTGCGGTGTGGTCGTAAGTCGATTATGACCACGGCAATCGAGCGGCAGCGCTGCTCGAACCGGCGATCGTGATCGTAGGGACTTTCGACCACGGTAACAAGCGGAAGTGTCCGCCACAGACATGGTCGTATGCAGCTACGACTATGTCGAGAAGTCGGTTGTGGTCGTGGGCATTACGACTATAACGACGACACAGCAGAGGAACTCGCTTTTACTACACTCTAGTAAGCTCATACTCCTCTACACAAGTGCGAGTGAGTCAAAGTTTTAATTTCTCATTTGCGATTTTAACATTCAAGTAGAGAAATTAAATTTTCACCGTCTACAGAGAAAGACTCACAACCTACATGAGAAATGAGATTTCAACCTAGCAAGAACAATCTAGCAATTTATAATCTAGGCACCTCACAATATCCCGAAGAGCAAGAGGAGACAAGTATATTCTGGTCGGAACCGTCGTGGTCGTAAGCCAATGGGGATGGTCGACGATCAACGTGGTTGAAGACCGACTCGCACCTATAGCCGATTGCGGTCGCAGACACCTCATGTGACCGTGGGGCACACGACTACGAGATCTCGACCATCAAGCACTCGGAAACCAAAGGCAAAAGAAAGCAGATGATCTATATCTTGATCGGTCGAACCAACCGGCAAATGGACAGCAAGTCGAACGTCGTGATTGGACCACGTCGGCGAAGGCTTGGAAGCAAATAGAGCGTGGTCGATACTTGATCGGAAAATGACGAGCAAACAAGATAAGTACTACTTTTGTCGAGCGACGACCACGGAGCAATGAACAACGAAACTGATTTCGACCACTAAGGAAGTGTTCGAGACCGGTTGAGAAACTTGAGATAAACAAACCGAAACTTGTATTCTCAAGTCGACTTCCTTCGACCGATCTCCTCAAGGCGGTCGAAGCTAAAGAAGACGCAAAGTCTAAATACGGCAAAAACCGAAAGCGAGAACCGAGGCGCATGACCGAGAGACACGAAATTTCTCCGATTCGACCTTGCTCTCGGAATGAATCGCCAAATTGCCTTGAGCCGATTCTCCGCTCGAGCAAATCAAATACAAGCCAACTCTCAAAGGAAATACAGAAGGAACTAAAAATGAAGAGATGGCAAATAAATCAATGAAAACATCTCAAGAACAGCCTCTCAACCCGGATCACAAACATGCACTCCATCTCATAGATAAACTCTAACAAGTACAGAGATGAGTCCTCTCAAATCATAACACGGAGGTTTTGCAACCACTCCCACAGGAGGACAAGCTCTAGCCCTAGAGCTACACACACACAGATACACTCCCAAGGGAGGGAGAGGCGGCTGCCTCCACGGCCTAGCCGACCAACTCACTATAACTCCTGCCTCCCCTCTCCCTTTTATAGCCTCACATCCGAGACTAACCCTAATGGATCCATCCATTAGTCCACACTGGGGATAACCCGTAAACCCCACCTAACACCGGGTTTTATCACTCACTTTGCCCGCTAACTCAAATGCTTTGCCTGCTATCCTAACAGACCCGCACTTTGCCCGTTAGCGCCAACAGAATCCACTTCTTTTCTCAGGTGCTTTACCAGAGGGACAGCCTTTGCAGCTTTGGCATTTCTCCAAAATGCCCTCCCACCGCCTTCCCGCCCACGCTTGCAACCACCTCGCAAGACTAGGTCTCCTTCGGCTTCCCCCGGTCGTTCTGGACCCCAACACCACCTGTGTCTCGTCCCGACCATCCTAGCCTCACTGCACCTATCTCCGACCGGCCATCAGACTCGGCCTCCTCATCGACCACCTTGAGCTCCAGCCTTCTTTGGCTTCACCTACTGCTCGGACCTCAACATCTCCCATGTCTAGTCCCGACCATTCCAAGCCTCACCAAGACTTGTCTCCAAGATCATCTGGTCCCTCGACTCCTCCAGAGTCTAGTCTCGATCCGCTTGCCGCACACGACCGCATCTGCAAGATCGGACCGTCTGACCTCCGACTCCTCCCCGAGCCTAGTCCCGATCCACCTCGCCGCCTGCCGTGGTCCACCTTCAGCAGCTCCAGCCCGGTTCCTCGCCTCCCGGCTCACAACCACCTCACCAGCCTCGATCATCTTCGGCGTCTCCGACCGTCTGGACCTCAACACCTCCTGTGTCTAGTCCCGGTCCTCCCACGCCTCACCATGAAATAGCTCCGAAGTCCTGCAGCCACACAGACAAGCAAACCATCACATAGCACCGCACAATACACACAGACCATCACTCGGCACAAGTATCACAGCACAACACCTGGTCGTAAATCCCCTACGACCACCCGAACACTCAATTCATGAAGTGGTCGAAGTCCTAGAAGACTTCTCAACAACCTTCGACCACACAGCATGCCGTCACGATCATCTCAAAGCTCGTTACGACCATGCAGACACAAGCTACGACCATCACTAGCCGCTATGACTTTATCGCACAAAGTCTAGACCTCATACGAGCACTCTGTTGCACCAACCGAGACAATCGAGCCCAACAGAAAATAGATTGCAACAAGACCACAAAATGATGAACCAATAAGTCCACAAGGTCCACAACATCACCAGAAACCCAACCGACCGATTCCCATCATAATCGGACACCATATGTGCCCACACGACCGGTTTTAATGAGCTCCATCGACCACGGTCAGACATCCGCTAACGTGGTCGAAACAGCGAGCGCCCAACGTGATCGAACACCGATCTCCCAACGTGGTCGAAGACCCACGCGCCACAACGTGGTCGAAACGCCAGCGCCCAACGTGGTCGACGCCCCAAGCGCCAACGTGGTCGTAAACCCGGCGCCGACCACCGATCACGACCAACGCGGTCGAAACTTCACAACGTGGTCGTAGATGCCCTAGAGACCTCCGACCACGGTTATTTTCACCGAGTAAGATACCGCGTGGTCCTCACGCAGTCCGACCGACTTCCGATCACGTCCAAATTCACCGAGGATGCTGCAACGTGGTCGTAACTGGCCCTGGTGGCCTCCGACCACGGCCAACGAAGTCGTGAGACTCCACAACGTGGTCGCACGCTACTCGACCGGTTCTTGATTTCGCTCAACGTGGTCGATACCTTCCGATCACGACCAACGTGGTCGTACAACACTCGAAAGGGTTTCGACCACGACCAAACGTGGTCGTAAATGGCCGGGTGACCTTCGATCATGGCCAAATATTCCGAGGGCTCCGCAACGTGGTCGTACTCACCCGAGAGACTTTCGACCACGGCTAAACTTGTCGAGAAGGCCACAACGTGATCGTAGATCTCCACGCGTGGTCGTGATAGCCTTCCACCACTCGCTCAATGCCTCACCGGTTTCAACTAAGGACAACGTAGTCGTAAGCGGTCTGCTGACAATTGTTAAGGCTTACGACTTTGCAGAGTCAGCTCAAACCTCAAAAACCAAACTCAATCTTTCTAGATCAAGAGTCAATTACTCATCACAACCATGGGGTGACCTCCACATGGTCTCACAGGGTAGTACCATTTTATGTTAGAATGGCATTCAGGGACTTCGCTATCACATTTTACATCGAGGAACCTCGGCCGTGCGTAGGCCTAGCCTCACCCGTATGGGGTTGAGCGGTTATCTCGTGGGGCGAAACGTCCATGGTGTGGTGGCAAGGTCATCATCCTCCTCGGTATGGTTCACCGTGCCCGATCGTGGCTGCGCGTGGGTGTGCGTGTGGTTGGCCGAGCTTGTCCTCGACGACACAGGAGTGAGCGACTAGACTGACGACGCTGTGCATGGATGTCCTTTTCCTCAATGTGGCTGATCGAGCCTAGCCTCAGTCACATGAGAGGGTCTGTTCTTTTCGGCTGCGGCTTATGGCTTTTGGTTAAATTTTTTGAATTTTGGCTGTTTACGGTACAGATTACGAAGAGACAGATACTCACTTGCGATTTTGGATGGTACAGATGTTGGGCTTTTAATGTATAGATCGTTTTACCTGTAGACCCCGTCTTGAGAAAATACTCCGTTTGAAAGTTAGGTACTGTAGCAAAAGCTAAAAGCCGCCGGCTTCGGAGGAAAAGAACAGGCCCAGAGTGTGCTCGTTGGAGGCCAGTCCTAGCCTCGGCCATGCAGAGGTGAGAGGCTCGATGAGCAGAATGTCAATGGCTACAGCGGTAAAGTCATCCTCCTTCTCAGTGTGGCTAGCTAGGCCTGGTCGTGGCCGTGCAAAGGTAAGAGGCCTGACGTTGGTGGTGGCAGATGGTGTGACGTCTTCCTCGATATCTCGTGTAGCGCTGGCTGGCTTTCGTCTCTAGCGTGGTATTTGTGGTGCTTTCGGTGGAGACACTTCCTTATAAGCAATGCATAGCTTTTGACTTCGATGTTGTACTATTTTCTTTTTAAATGAATGCCACAACCCCGCCCCTAGTTAAAAGAAAAACTTCGCTATCACATCACTGGAAGTACGCCGGCGAAAATTGCAGCACGTGAAGCAGTGGTTCCTTTCGCCGTGTGTAATGAAGCGAACTGGGCTCCGACGAGACAAGTAACGAGACGGCATCTTCTCTCGTCTGCACGTCCGCTTGTCTCCGCCCGCACACGACCGACCACCGGTATCCCGGTATTAATTCGTTTTATCGCCACTGCTGCTAGTCTCCGATCCGCCATGCGCGCGTGGTTCGTCGCGTGATTTCCGCGTGCGACATGACCTCGAGTTGACCTGTCTCGATCCAACCCCTCAAGGTCAAACTCTTCACGGGGTGGGGCGCAACGTGAACGATGGATCATGTTGTTTCTCTTTTCTGTTTGATACGAGTAGACAGAGTGTGAATCCAGGCGCCACGACCTGTGCTACACAACATAAACTATATGGTGCTCTTACGATTCGTGACCAAAGATTTTGTTAGGACTGTCTAGTGCTAATGAACTCTGATGTGTGATGTTGAGACAAAGTCTAAGATTAGTGTCCAATAACTTGTGAACTCAGTGTTGATTGGTTCAATGCTAGTATGTCGGCAGGGAGGTGAGGGAGGATGACATAGGAGGTAGATGGGTTCGTTCTTTTTTGGTTGTGATTTATAACTTTTAAGCTGTTTGTGAGAGAGTACGGAGTAATAGAAATTTACGTGCGGTTTTGGTCGATATAAATAAAGTTGTTACAGTGTATACTATAATTAACTTACAGACTTTATCTTAAAAGATATTTTATTTGAAAGTCAGTTACTGTAAAAAATAAAAAATAAATTTTAAAAACTAAAAAAAAAGACGTTACATAATGCTAAAAGAACTTTTGTGCCGTGAACGATGGCATGCCAAAAGCAAAGGAAGCCCGTCACATGGGAACTGGTTAGGGGAAGGCATTACATGGAAGCAGGTCCATCTGACCAAATGCAATCAGGTTGCGGACTGGTAGCTACAGCCATCTTTGAGTCCATGGTTTTAGGTCTTATTCTTCTGATACCAGTAGATGATTTTTAGTTGTAGCAGATAGATTTTATCTATATATTTTAAAACGACGACTAACGACGACTGATACATAGAGACGCTGACGTGGACACGTACCATCACATCCATGTGAGGCTTGCGTGTATAAGAGTGGATTGTATTTCTTTAGGAAACCCAGACCGGTTTTTGAGAAAACCGACTTGGCTGCGTTTCTTTCACGTTGAGTCCGAGTTGAGTCGGTTGAAAGTTTTAAGAACGAGTTGGGTTCTAGTTTTATGATACGTGAGTTTTGGCGTATGAAACCAGGCCACCGGCCAATGTATATGAAACCAGGCCACCGGCCAATGTAATTCCCAGGTCATCTTTTGCGTGAGAAATAAACAAGAAAAAAAATCGCCATGAGCGTGACTCTGAGGATTCGCTAGGGTTCTTCGTTGATTGCGTCGCGGGCTGATCCTGTTGACCAATCTCACGTGCTGATCGTCATCCATCTCTTCTTCTGTTCATGAGTTACCAAGGGTTTCTGTGTGCGTTTGTTCAGGTGCAGCCGAACCGACTCACTGAAGATTGCTGCTCTGTGTGAGGATCTAATCCAGGGCAGACTTGTGCTGTTGCTGCGTGAGAAGGAACTGCGAGGACGACCTACTGGAGTGCGACTAATGCGCAGTGCTGTAACTGTAACGAGTGGTTACTACCTACTTACCATGCCATCAGCGGCTGTATTTTCATAGGCACAGCTTCTCAGGAGTATACTATTTGATAAACTTTTGCATAAGACATCTGTATGCCGAGATGATCTTACCTGATAACGTGGTATTATCCAGCTAAGGCCGCCAGTATCAACACTTCAACAGTATATGTGTATACTTCTCACAGCAAACAGCTATACAAAATGTGATGCAAGAACGAGATCCGTGGCGCTGACAACTGCAGTGTAAACTATTCTACGTTCTATCTACATGGTCAGAAAAAGGGCAAAGCAGCTACTGCTTCACCGATATACCTAGTATGTATAGGAGGCTTAACTGGTATTATGCAGTCATGTAAAATTGTCGATGTCTTGAATCTGATGATGCTTTCGGCCCTTCAAACATGTGACTTAGCTCCATCCTCGAGCCAAAATGCGTTCTTCGATTTCTTGGTCAATTAGTCTCTTGACAAAGAATTCCTGGATTGACTAAGTTCTCAGCTAGCTGCATCCTCTTGTCTTACTGATCACAGATATGTAGCGCCTTAGCCGCTCTCCCGCACGCCCAGGCCTCACAACATAACTGTCGCTCCATTTCGAGCACAAGTCCACATCCATACCTCCTTGTTTTTCAACCAAGTTCGGGCACCGCACCCCTGGAACCAACTGGACCGAAGACCGGTTCAGTAGCTCATCATCGACCTTCTTCAGCACTGGTGCATCCTCCACAAACCGCCTTGCAAAGGCGGCGCTGCTCTTTACCATGTTATCAAAGTGCGATTCATCAAGAATAAGTGGGTCAAGGCCTGGAGGATCATCCCAGACAAAGTAACGTAGGTCACCATTAACAGTTGTGTTTCTGAAGTCAGAAGAATTGCAGATAACAGTCTGGAAGTAGGATTCCATGGAGTAAGCTGTGTTGGCAATGTACATCAGTAGCCTGCGGGGAAGATTGTCCCAGCCATGCACACAGTGTTCAGTGAAGTTCCTGCTCAGGATTACCCAAGGAGAACCTGCAATGCAGACGACAAATCAAGAAAAGTGGTATGTAAGACCTACAGCCAAGTAGGAATTCATGGAGCGTACCATGTTTAAATTAAGCTACTAATTAGGAACTTAAATAACTGCATGGAGCAGACTGATTTTCTCATAATTAAACACAAGCATCCTAAGTCCTCAGCATTACCATGGATCAAGTCAGTCACCTAGACCAAGACCCAACTCCCTTAGTAGTTTTGATAAATCATGGTAACTTAGCCCAAAGGGAAAAGGACAACAAAGAAATCCCCCCAGAGAAAATTATTCTTTCCTGATCACATCAGCCTTCAGCTTGTGAACAGAATACGTTCTCCCAGTGGTTACCATCATCATATTCATGTTATCATGGCCTCTGATTGACCCTTCATCTCTCCATTACCGATCGTTCTTCCCCACCACCACATCTCTGGAATGTTATCCAACCTCATCGCCTTTAGGTTTACACAGTTTCATTTTAGGAATTCCTTCTTGACAAGATGAGGTTCTAAATATAACTTATTTTTAGGTTTCACAATCTTTGATCATGACAGGAACCTGGATTCAGATCAATTAAGGTTGTTACTATAGTTTAGTTTTGAACTTGAAACCAAATTCCTTGTTTTACTTTTATTTGGAAACTTTGGAGGTGTGCGCTTGTGTATATGGTGAGATACAAACTTTACGGGGGAGATCCTCGGCTTGGGGCCCCACCTCACAGCCCTTGGATTGTGATCTACATCATGATGTGTAGATCACTGTCCCTTTTTTAGAAGTATTCAAATTTTGGATAGTTTGCAATTTCTAATATGCAAAATTACTTCTATATAAACTCCGTAGTTCTTCTTTCAGTAAGAGAGCAAATGATCTTGGATTGGTTAATAGTGCATAAATTTGAAAAAAAAATGAAACTAATGGTATTTTTTTTCCTTGGCGCAATCCAAACACAGCATAGGGCTATCTAAATGTTGGGTTCATTAGCAATGGGATTCAAATTTCGAACAAAGCTAGGGATCACTAAAGTCCTGTATATTTCATTAGAAATTTCTTGACTGTTCAAACAAGCCTGAACTAGAGATAATTCCAGCACACACCTGTGAATATCTTGAATGCATCAGGCATTTGTCTTGTTTTTGTCGCAGGAAAAGGTTCGGTGTTTCTATCCAGGTATAAACTTGGGTCCACAATAAGTTTTTCAAATCTTTCACGCCTGCAAAGGAGAATATAAGTCAAATTTTTAGGGAAGGAGACATAATAGAGTAAGGAACATTCTAGATATTATCCTACTGACAACTCAACTCTTTCCATCCAAGATCACTTGTGTGATCAATAAAGTTGACATCTCTCGGCACAGAAGAGAAGGCATAACTGAGGTCTGCATGAAAAACAAGACGCTTCAAATGAAGAAAGAAAGAGTGAAATGGGTGATCAAGAAATTAATAAAATAGTATGTTCAATAAACAACAAACAAATAGAACAGTATATGCCAAGAAGCTCTCTTTATGTCTATCATTAGTTACAAGCACAGAAGGTTCATCTTGAGTTGACTCTTACCAAATGGATTGACTAAAATCCAAGCCACGAAAATCCTACTGGTTTTCTTTTTCGGTTTCTATTGAAAGGCAAATTGCAATTCCCCTTCCACTGGAGGATAGAAAGCAACCAATTTTTCACATTGTTTCAACAGTTGCAACTGAAATAACTTGATCTAAAGATAAAACGAAGTTACTGGGACCATCTTATATTTGAAATTAGCTTCCAACTAAATCACCATGTAAGCAATAATGAACATGGTGCCTTAGTCCATGGACAAACTGCAACACTTCTAAACATGTGCATCACTGCCTCTGTCATATCCATCGAAGGGCCTGTGCTATGTTTGCAAGATCCCAATTCTCTGTCTTACTGGCAGTCACACATGAGTTGTCCAGGCGTATTGAAGGAAGGTTGTTGTCAAATTGATTACGCTAGTAGTATGGATAACCTCCCGTACGAGTGTCTTGGCCAAATTCACCATAAAGCACAGATCAGCGACACCCCCAAGGGCAGTACTAGAGTTGGCACAACCGGAAAGAGAACATGACAAAGGTACAATTGGTACCTGACAGTTTCAAAGACTAACACGACGATTTATACCTGTTACATCAAAATTCATGGCTTGTAATGCCAGCCAAGAGCACAACTACCAATGAAAGCTATCTCAGATTCGATGTCCCAATTCACAACATCGAATCAATCAGGCAATGGTTACTTGTCGAACGACGATCTCTATGACATGATTACTCTATTCTATCAAGCCGTAAACCACAAGCAAGACATCCATCGCATGAATCTTGAGCGCTAATCAATGGACCACATCGCAACCAGGACGATTTGCACAAAGCTTATACGATAAGGGACAACCAACAAAACCTTTATGCGATCCCGTATTTTCCTATCACTATATCAGCAGCTGATCAGATGCCATCCTTTCACCAATTAACGAACACTGCACACCAAGACCTTGGAATCTAACTGGGCAGAGTAAACAGCACACCATAAACATATTCATGGTACTTACCGTCCTGCGTGACGAGCGGGTAGTCCCAGGAGCTGAGCGTGACGAGCCAGTCCCAATCGGCGCCAATCCTGAGCAGCACTGCGGCGCCGTGCAGCGCGGCGGCGAGCGCCGACGAGCCCGTCCGGTCCACCGCGTAGCTCTCCCCCACTACGTCCACGTTCGCGAACTCCCTCCATGTCACCTCGGACCGCACGGCGGAGGCCAGCGCGGCCCGCTCCTCCCCCGACGCCCCCGCGTCCAGGTGCAGCAGGTAGCGGTTCCTCGGGTGGTACACAGCCTTGAGCAGCCTGAGCACCCTGCGGCCCTCCCCGCCCGTGCCGGATATCCAGTACGCGAAGGAGGGCGGGCTCCCGGGGCCCCTCGCCGCCTGCGGCGGCCCCGGCGGCGGGCGGCGCGCGCGGTAGGAGCCCGGCCACGCGAGGCCTTGCGGGAGGTGCCGCAGAGCAGGAGCAGCAGCGCCGCCGCAGCCAGCGCGGCGGCGGCCAGGCGCTGGTGCAGGCGGCACTGCCGCATCGCGCCAAGTTCACTTCTTGGGAGGTTTTAGCCGCGCGGCGGCATGCGGTTGACGGAGCCGTAAGCACGTGAGCGTGGAGGCCGTGCGGGCGGGGAGCGGAGGCGTGCGCGTGACGGCGGCGGGCGAAAGCGTGGGTCGTCTCGTCGCGTCCGCGGCGTGGACGGTTTCGCGAGGGAGTTTGGCGGGACGTGGGTGAGGTGGCGTTAAGGTAGGAAGGGTCCGGAAGGTGGTGGGCAGTTGCCGGTTGGCAAATTCGCATTAACGAGCGCGGCGGCGGCGTTGGGTCGGGGTGGGCGGCTCGCCGGCCCGCGCACGGTGCACTGGCGGGAAAGGCCTGCCGCGGCCGACCGATTGACCAAGAGATGGACGTGCGCACCGCTAGCCCAGGTCAAAGAAACGAGCCGTGCACGGTCCACCGGGGGACTAGGGATGGCAACGGGCCGGGGTCACGTGGGCTTGCCCGGCCAAACGGGGCACAAGTCTTCCTCGTCTCTACCCCTATGGACTATGTGTGGGTGAAAAAAACAGTTTAAATATAGATTTAAGAATTATCATGTAATTTTATTAAGTAATTTACAAGTATTTAGGTACTCCTTGGGTTCTTTTTTAATTGATTTTTATTTTATTTTTTATGGTTTTCAAGATGTGACTTGGACAACTATATTTTTTAAACTTTACACTAAGGCATGCTTATAAAATTATTTTAATGATAAATTTAATTATATAATTTTTGTATAGCCAATATAAATAGTTTTAAATCTATTGATGGTTAAATTTTAAAAAGTTTAACGGTACGAATTATAGTAAAAAAATAGATGGAGTTTATTTTTTTCAAATATAGCTTTAAAAGTTACATCTTAAAAAGTTTTAATCCAAATATCTAAAAAACGAATTCGTATCACATGTTAAAGAACTATAATATATAAACGAAATAATATATTTCTTATTCCTATCGTGTCGCCTTCCCTACCGCGGGCAAACGGCGAGGCGTCGTTGAGATGTCTCGCGTGTCTGCTGCGTCGTTTACGGTGGTTCCGCTCGTCCGCGGTGACGAACCTACGCGACCAGTTTGCTATTGGATGGGTGATTTTGGATGTGCGTCTGTGATGTACTATCTGCAATTTAATTCACATCCCCCTCCGTGAACTACACGTCGTACGATCTTGACCGGGTGAGATTCTAGCAGGGTATATTAAACATGTAATCCCGCTGGCTACAATCAGTCAATCTTATTTTTCTTTTCCCTTTATAGTCTCACCACTCCTATCATTTACAACTTTTGATTAAAATTGAATGTCGTAGATGATTATTAGAAAGCAGTTAGTCCTCACTCACGGCAATTAATCTTTGAGTAAATTCCAGAAACCTCCATGTTTTAGGCCATATATAGGTAATAAAAAACACTAGATATTCTAATTTTTTTTGCTTTGAGAACCAGGTTTTAAGGCAACAGTTTAGTCGAACCAACGTGATCAAAGATCTGTGTGGTCAAACCTATGTGGTCTATCCTGTGTGGTCGAACTTCCACCTTGCCGATCTTTCACCACCACGTCGATCTTCAACCACGTTGGTTTTGACCACATAGGTCTCCGATTACGCTGATTCGACAAGACTGGTTCGATTACATAGGTCTCCAACCACGTTGATTCGATCAAACTGATGCATTATGAAACTACTACCTTAAAACATGGTCCTTAAAGCAAAAAATTATAATACTTGGTGTTTTTTTTGTTACCTATGGCTTAAAACATGATGGTTTCTGAAATTTACTCTTAATCTTTCTCTGTCTGGTCGTCGGATTGCTACCGAAGATTACTGCAGCCATTTGATCCATAACCAATAAATTGATTTCTATAGATTCCTGCTGCAACACATGAAGTATCCTTCTAGTATATATATACAGATGATCCACACTCACTGCAATTATTGCTAATTTTCTCTTCCCCGGTGCAGCCATGTCGTCTCAAATTACCCTAGACGTTGGATCAAACAATGGCAGCACGGATCTACCCTAAATCAGCACTGATCAGTTGCTTAATTTGGCCCTCTTCTTTTTGACATATGGCTTATGGATCCTTTCAACCTGCACAAAAAAACATTAACCTTTACAATTGTAATTACAAAATGCAATATATGTACTTCATTACAATTGAAGCAAGCAACAATTAACATACACAATATGAAGGCCAAGGCAACTGGTCTTTGTTTGATATGGACATCACCAATTATCTTGTTGCACTTGATTGGCCTTACTAACTTCTCATTTTCCACAAAAATATGATTGATAAACACTTTTGTAAATTGATTACCTAACTCAGCATCCTCAACTTTTTCGGTTGGTCTACTACTAAAAAATGTATAGCGTATGCCACACATTCTTTGTTTGGATTTGTTGCAATCTTGAGAAGTACTGTGGTACCAACATATATTAGCATTAATATAGTCATTAAATGAGCAAATGAAAAACATAAATTAGTTATAGCATATAAGACCCCAATATGATTTTTTTTATATGATGTATCTGTACCTTCATTAGAGAAGGATGGCTCCGCTTTGAAGACTTGCGGTGTGAAATCCTGTTGAGTGTTTTGCTGTTGGTACTCTTCATTTGCAGTGTGTTACTTGCTATGTCATACTGAAATGAATTAGCTATAGCACTTAAAACTCCAACATAACATTTCCTCTTACTCAATGATGACCAAATAATCTTGGAACAAGATTGAACAGTACCAGGGAGATTGACACTATTACATGCAGGTCATTGCTTTCTCTTCTGAAGTGCTCATGCCGTGCTGTCCAAATCATAAACTGCTCATAGCTTAACAGAATGAATTTAATTTAAAGATAAACTAAACTTCCATTTGCAGGAAATGGTAGACTTGCTTACCATATAAACCATTTCTCCACTCTATCACCTCATAATTCAACTTGGAGCATTTCATTCACTACAATTATGAGTTTATGACCATTGCAATTGGAAATGCTATAAACACCCTATAATCAACAGTGATTACCACTACTATATTTTGGGTTAATTCCTAGGCCATCGAAACACCCTCATTCCACATTCAAATAGGCATTACAGTGTGGTTATTACATACTTTGACATGTTTTCAAAGGTGGCATTCAAGATGTTGTTGCATAAAACTCTCTGGCAATTTGAAGTTTCAAGTCGAGCATTTAGAGTGTTGCATCCAAAGTGTCTTCTTGAATGATTAACCGAGGTAGAACAATCACTTCATTGCATTTGTTTGATTGCCATCTCACTAAGAAAAGGCACAGAATCAATAATTTCTCTCTAGCAGAATGATGGATGTCAAAATACATGATTTGATGGTCTTTATTTCAATAGACCGCTGACAATTCTATCAGGTTCAATCTCAAACAGTTAGTTCAGTATGTTAAACATAGAAGAGGTAGTGGCAAAGTTAGGTTATCTAAAGAGATATTTCCTTTCGTCAGTTGCAAATCAAGAGGGCGTGCATTCATGTTTAGATATACGAAATTTGATATACGAAATTAGTGAGAAATAAAGTCGTAGGCACAAAAAAAAATACTTCCCATGGAGTAAATGAGTTGAGTAGAGTAACAGATTGAGCTAATTAATTAGCTGAGTGCAACGACATGAAGAATTGATTTAAACGTACATAATAGATTTGCCAAACACGTGTAGAAAGAATATATATAGTATGTTTCTGGTCTATACATGCTCCATATAAACTCAGCTAATTCCCTATAATGAGTGGCAGTTGATTGCAGCTTGTTGCTCTTGATAAGCAATACAAGAGATTTTAAATGCTAGCCAAATCACCCACATCCGGTTACTCAAATATCTCGTTGTAACACATTGTTCAATGTGTTACGAGAATATGTTACGGAAGGCATGTTTTGTAGTAGTGCTACTCGTAGTAAAATTTTTAAAGGGGTAAAACTGTAAATGAAACAAGTGGTATAAGATTAATTTTTGTAGGAGCCAACTTAATTAGGCATTGCTCCGGTAGGACCTGATCATAGCGCTGGCGCTAGCCCTCAATGTGATTCATAAACTGCTAGCCTAGCACTAGAACACCTAGAGTTTCATCAGATCGGGGAACTTACGGTCAGCCATGAAGGCCATAGAGCTGAAGTCCACGTGCCTGTGTGTTGCAGGGGTGAGGCGCGAGTCGGTGAAGGTCGGGGAGGCCTCGCAGTTCGGAAGGTCGCCGGCGATGTCCTGCAGTGGCGGCGGGCTTCCCGTTGCTGGCAGCACGCAGTAGATCGGATTACTTAGGGTTTGTGCAGGGTTTTTGACTCTCACGGAAAACCGAGGAACTGACAACGTGAGAGGCCAGAACCCCCTTTTATCTTGCGCTGCGCAACGGGGGACCGTAACCAAAATTGGTTAGGCACCCCCGATCAGGGCGCGTGAGAGAAAAACGGGTGAACGTGGGCATCACCCCACGTCTCCCTCTTTCAACCGTTTGGCCTAGATCAAAATCCAACATTCTCCCCCTTGATCGTAAGGCTAAACATCATAAGCCCTCTCTCAATAAAGTTCACACCAAAGTAATGTGTCACAACAACAATTAAGTACCGACATCATTACTTATAGTGCTCCATTCTATATCGATCGGATAACATAATACTTCACGGAGTTGGTTACTTTATATGGTCCTCTTATTCCAGGATCACAGGCTCTCAATAAACCCATGCCGACAACATGATCACGAAAAATATTGGGTGGTAAGCCTTTTGTGAGCGGATCCATAAGCATAAATTTAGTTCCAATATGTTCAACCTTAATTGTTTGATCCTCGACTCTATCTTTCACAACATGATACTTTATGTCAATGTGCTTGGCACCGCAATCGACTTGTTGTTACTCGAATAGAAAATCTGCGGGTTGATTATCGCAGATGTAATGAGTGGTCTAGAAATGCCGTCTACCACTCTCAATCCGGGATAAAGTTCTTAAGCCATACACGCCCAAGAGCCTCATAACATGCCACAAATTCACCGCATTGTCGTCGATGCGATGAGTGTTTGTTTTACACTTTTCCATGAAATTGCTGCTCTGAGGGTGAAAATATAACCCGATGTGGACTTCTTAGTGTCTTTACACCCGCAAAATCAACATCGAATAACCGACAACCTCAGGTCTTGAGAGATCATGTGGAGATGATCCCATCTTTATGATGAGTAATTGACCTTTGGTTGAAGGAAAATTGAGTTTGTTTTGGGTTTTTCTCGTGAAGTCTTATCTCGGCCGAAGTTGTAGTCATATACGACTTGTCCCCGCCTCGCTCGACCATGTAGGATGCCATACGACCACGCTTGGTCGTGGTCGAATTCGCTCGTGAGCGCACGACCACGTTGAGGTGTTCTCGGCAAACCGACGGTGGTCGGAAGGCGCTACGACCACGTTGCCGAGTATCGGGTTCCAGCCGAGCAACGTACGAGTACTTTGGCCGTGGTCGGAAGGGTTTACGACCACGCTGGCAATTGGGAGCGCTCGATCACGTTGTAGCGCCAGCTCGACCACGCTATGAGCCCTCAAGATTTGACCGTGGTCGGCACTCGGCGCTAGGGTTTACGATCACGCCAGGATCGGAGCCTCGACCACGCTGGGCGGTTGGGCGTTCGACCACTTTGGCCGTGGTCGGTGGGCGCCACGACCACGCCAGGGAGCTCGAGGCCTCGACCACGCTAGGGAAAGGAGCCACGACTACGCTGTGGCACTTTGGTGGTGCGACCGCCAGCGCGCTCGGAGAGCTACGTCCACATTAGCGCGAGAATTGAACGTGGTCGAAACCGCGTTCGACCACGTTATCGGTTGGATGACCGTGGTCGTGCGGGATCACTAAAATTGGTCGTGAGGGTGCATTTCATGTCCGATTACGGTGAGGTTTGGTCGGTTGGGTTCCTTGTGATGTTGTGGACCTTGTAGACTGGTTTGTTCTACATTTTGACAAGGTTTGGTAAAATCTAATTTCGTGGAAAAGAGACTTGAGCTCGTGAGTCGTGCGAGTTGGATCTGCTATGTGATGGTTTTGTTGTCTCGTGATGGTTGCAGTGTACCGGGAGACATGTCTTGGTGAGGCTTAGAGAGGTCGGGACTAGACATAGGAGATGTTGAGGTCCAGAACGACGTGGAAGCCGAAGAGGACGTGGTCTTGCCCGAGTGGTGTAACCAGAAAACAGCAAGGCATGAGGAGGAAGCTTCGGAGGTCAAGGGCATTTTGGAGAAATGCCAAAGCCTGCAAAGGAAGTCAGGTCCTCGGGAAAGCACTGGAGTTGGTGGTGCTATTGGGCAAAGCAAAGGAGCCGCTTGCCACTGGGTAATGGGCAAAGCACGGAGGCCTACAAAGCACTGGACTCTCTCAGAACGGGTGGTCTGTTGAGACCCGTTAGCGTGTGAGACTATAAATAGAGAGGTTAGGTCTCGTGAGCGAAGCGAGGTTGTCCCCGAGTGCTCGAGTGTTCCTCTCATCTTGTGTGAGTTGTCTCGGTAAGAGCATGGATGCTCGTGTACCTCCGATGGAGTGGTCAGAGAAACCTCCATGTGCAATAGAAAAGATTGATTCATCTCTCGTATCTTTCTCGCTTTTGTTCTTGAGATGATTTGTTTGATCCATTTGCCTTCTCTTTGTTCTTCTTGTTATATGTGTTTTCTCCGAGAAGTTGGCTTGTGCTTCACTTGCTCAGATCGGAAGTTGTTTTACTACCGCTTGCTAAGATCATTCCCGAGAGCAAAAGCGAAATCAAGAGAAAACCGAGTTCGTGGTTCTCGCCACCGAGCTCTCTGTTTCGCCACTGGTCTTCTCCTCTTGTTGTGAAGACTTTGGAGGTTCTTGGTATTTTACTTCCGAGATCTTGTACGAGCTAAGTCTCAAGTTTCATTCTTTTGGATCTCTCGTGCAAAAGATCTTTAAATTCTTGCTCCTCGTCGCATACCGACAACGAGTATTTCAGATATGCTCGTTGTCGGATCGGCAAATTTATTTGACCACGGCTTAGACCACGCAGCCTTTGGTCTTTTCGACCACGCCGATTTCCAGGGGCCAATCTTTTCTAGCTTTCGACCATACAAGAGTATCTCTCTTGTCGGTTGATTGACTACGACATAAGTTTTCGGTTCGGTTTTCGCCACGCTATCCTCCGCTTTCGGTTTATCGACCACGGTCTTTGATGTGACGACTTCTATTGTTTATTCTCTGCCGATCGTGTTCAACCACGCAGTGTTTCTGTGTGTTCGATCACGCAGAAGATCTTTCGACCATGGTCGGCCTTCTCGCCGACCGCCAAGTATTCTTCTCGATCTTCTTGGTTTCTCACCAGAGATCACTCGATTTTCTCTCGCCTAAAGGAGAAATCAATCTTCCTCTTCACACTATTTAGCTATCGGAGAAAAGATTAGGTTTAATTGTGGGAGAATTTTTAAGGCACCATTCACCCCCTCTGTTGCCATTTCGGTCCTTCAATTGGTATCGAGCCGGTTAGCTCTTCTTCATAGATCTTAACCGGTCTCAAAGAGCCATGGCAAGACAAGTATTCCACCGCCGCCTATTTTCGATGGCCTGGATTACCCTTCCGAAGAGCCGAATGGAAACATATATCCGTGCTCGGGGTATGCTATTTGGCTAAGGTGAAAATACAATTTGTTGTTCCCGCCGATGAGAACATCAATGCCGGAATATGGTCGATGTTGAGGCAAATGCAAAGGCAAGGAACATCATCATACGTGGATTGAGCGAAGCGAATTTGATCGCATCTCTCACCGTCGTCCGCCACGACATCCGGGTGACCTCGATGCATACCATGAGGGCACCTCCCGATCAAGACGGTTCGACAGATCGCCTGCCGAATACAAAGAAATTCGAGATGCTTGTCGGAGAGTCCCTTGACGAGTGCTTTTCACGCTTTCACAAGATTTTGAGCAATCTCCGAGCGGTCGGTCTCACATACTCCGACTCGGATAACGCCGACGACAGATGCTTCTCGACTCGATCTTCGGGTTTGGGAGATGAAGGTGACTACCATCAAGGACACCACGGACCTCTCGACCTTGACTCTTGATGCGCTTTACTCGCCTCAAGACTCACGAGATTGACATAGTCTCGCCTGTCAAGTCACAATCGATGGCTCTAGTCACGGATCCCACTTCGGCTTCGGTTCTTCCGCCGATTCTCTTTGCGGGTTCTCCTAGCTGCTCTCGTGATGTAACCGATGATCGCTAGAGCAGCTAGAGGATGAACAGCCGCCCTCCTAGCTCGGAAGTTCTCCCATGCTTACAAGAGAAGGAGGGACGGAAAAGAAGAGGACCATGATTTGCTTTGAGTGTGGTGGCCCCAACCACATTCGGCAAACCGCCCAAACCGGAGAAGGGCAAATCGACGTTGGCGGTTCCAAGAACGACTACATCGACAAGAACCGCAACAAGAAGCCTCCACTGCACGCAAGGCAAAAAGAAGTACCGCGACTTTGGGAAGGCCAAAAGTCGTTCCACCGCGCCCTCACCGCTGCTCGACGACCTCGACCTCGCCGAGGTGGAGGGATGGAGCGACGACGACGGACGGGTGATCAAGACCCCAAGAGCGGCGACGACTTCTCCCAAGATGTGCTTCATGGCCCTCGAGGGCTTAATCGAGCGACAATGAGTCAGCATCTCGACTCGGACGAGGTATGCCCCACCTATGACCAGCTCAATCATGCTTTTCTTAAGCTAGGTGGATTTCATGCTAGAGCTAAGGCTAGGTGTACCGAGTTAGAGAAGGAAGTAGCTAGATTGTCACGGAGCTTACTTCACTTACATCCGCTCCCTCCCGTGACGAATGTGATACATGCATTGCCTTGCTTGGAGACATGGAGAAACTAAGGACCTCGCATGATAGTCCGTCTCTGAACTTGACATTGTTAAGGTGGAGAACATTAGTCTTCTTGCCGAGCTTGAGATGAGTAGGGTAGTTCTGTTTCATCTTCATCGTTGAGACTATTTCTTGCACCTCATGTGAGGATAAGGACAATGCTTTTAGAGGTCTTTATACCATGTTGCTTGATCCGCTCGAGACTTGTGAAAGTTGCAATAATTTAAAATGAACTTAAAAGGGCGATCACAAAATTGCCGAGTTACAAGCCTTTTACTTGAGCCTATTACTTCATGTGCAAATTGTCCCAAACTTATCACGAACTTGAATCTGTCTCCAAACAGCTTCAAGAATTTGTTGATGATAATAAGAAAATGGCTCAAGATGCTTCTAAGGATCCCGTTAGCTCACCATGCAAAAGTTGTAATAAACTAAAATCTGATTTGATTGCCTTAGATGAAAAGTGTGTGAAGCTAACTAAGGACCTTCTAGAAAACCACATCCTTCCCGTGCTTTCTCTTTGAAATGTTGGAAAAGGATAAGGACATGGTAGAGACGTTTAGGAAGAGTTACGAGAACCAAATGGCTAGGATTAGGCTGCCCCTGTGTCCCTGCGAAGCCCTCAAGGTTGAGGTGGCTGCATAAGGAAAAATACGCACGTGCTATTCGCTCTTCTTCTGTTGGTTCTTCTTCCTCTCCTCCCGTTGTTCTTTCTTCTTCTACCGCCCTCTTGCGCCTCTCTCTTCGGGAGTGTCGATCTTATGAACACTCTCGAGAAATTTGTAGGAGGCAAGAAGAAGCTCAACCTTATTCTAGACCGCCTAAGATTTCCAGATTTAAAAGGGTCTAGGATATGATTTTCATGAGGATGTGAAGAAGCATCCACCGTCGTGCTCGGATCCGTAGTCAGCAGTGTGATCGAGGTCAAGCCCAAGAACAAGAAAGTTCAATTTAGATCGGCGGCTTTGTCCAAGGGATTTCGACAAGAAGGTGATTTCACCGCAGCCTTCGCCTCTCGGGCGGCCATCTCATGCTACTTCACCTCGTAAGGCAAGTATCATTGCACCTTCCGCCGAAGGATGGACATCCGATTGACCAATGCTTCAAGCGCGCCAAGATCGCGCCAAGAGACCGTGGCCGAGTCTCTTAGGCGTATCGTGGTCGCCCTGCACCTTGAGTGCACCTAAGACCAACACGAGGTCTAGGTTTGCTATCACAGGTAGCTTTGGGCAAGACCGAGGACTTGGTTTTTCCGAGTCTTCGCTTTTTCGTCCTCGTGCTTCCTCTTGTCGTGACTTCCGCCGTCCCGAGGGTAGATCTCGCTTTCCCATCGAGATGCCTACCCGCGGCGTGATCGCCTGTTGTCGGCACCGACTCGCCGTCCGTAGCGGGCGACCAAAGAATGCCTTCTGTGTCTGCTCATAGACCTTCCGCTTTTTGAGCGACGGAGAGTGTAGGGTAGTTAGAGGTCACCGTGTGTGACTACTTCTTCGCCGACGTGTGACTCAAGATTGGGTTCCAAAATCTATCTTGATTTATCCCAAGATCGAGACTTTGCTCTCTTGTTGACTCGTGTTCACGGTGGAAGGGAAAGGTTTGGCTTGTAGACTCCGGTGTTCACGACACATGACCGGAGATTCCGCTGGTTTTCTTCCTTGCCCGTGCTCCGTGATGAGACTATCACCTTTGGAGATGCTTCATCCGGGCGCCATCGCCAAAGGTACTGTGCGATTAATGATTCATTTATTTTGAAAGATGTTGCTTTAGTTAGCAAGTCAGCAGACAATTTGCTCTCGCCTCTCACCACCGATGACAATTTCGAGGTGAGCTTTAAGAAAACAATTGCAAAATTCTTGATTCTTCTGTAGTCCGTTTTATGGATTTCTCGCTTTGGGAGGATCTTTCGTGCTGATTTTTCCGAGTCTTTGGTGATCCTCTCCGTTGTTTGCTTGCTTCGAGTCCCGCGACCTTTCCTTCCGCATAGGAGACTTGGTCATATTGATTTGACCATTTGACCCGAGTTAGCGGCCACGATCTCATTCGTGGTCTCGCCGAAACTCAAGATGGTCAAAGATCTTGTTTGCGCCCATGCCGCACGGCAAGATGGTTGCCGCTCACCCTCCCACACAAGGACTATGACCGATGCACCGGACACCGCCCACATGGACACAATGGACCACTCGAGTGCAACTGCAGGAGGGAAGTGGTATGTTCTTGTCGTGGTCGATGACTTCTCGAGGTACTCTTGGGTTTTTCTTAGCCTCAAGGATGAGACGTTTTCACATTTCCGAGGTCTTTTCAAGAGGCTTTCGCTGAGCTTCCAAGTGCCTTACGAGCGATCCGCAGTGACAATGGCACGGAGTTCAAGAATTCCTACTTTGAGAGTTTCGTGGTGAGACGGTGTAGAGCACCGCCTCTTCTCCATACGCCCCTCGCCAGAATGGCGTTGTGGAGAGAAAGAACCGCACCTTGGTCGAGATGGCCGTGACGATGCTTGATGAGTACTCTACACCGCGGAAGTTTTGGGTGAGGCTATAGCCACCGCGTGCCATGTTTCCAATCGAGTTTTTTCTGCACACTTGCACCGCACTTATGAGTTGAGATACGGCGAAAGCCTAGTGTTTCTCATTTTCGTGTGTTTGGTTGCAAGTGTTTTATTCTCAAGTCCGGAACCTAGATAAGTTCGAGTCACGCTCTTGTGATGGACTTTTTCCGGCTACTCGACTTCTTCATGGGCCTATAGGGTCTGGAACTGCGAGTCTAGTAAAATGGTAGAAACCTGTGAGGTAACTTTCGATGAGGCCAGTCCGGGGACTAGGCCCGATATCTCAGGTTCACTAGAGCAGTCCGAGACCATCTTTGTGGATGATGAGGATGATGGAGATGAGGGTTGTCTACTCGATCCAGTCCCTTCTCCACCCCTAGAGGTGCCTTCTTCCACCGCACCTCGAGGCGATCAGCCCTTACCTTCGCTTTCTCGAGCTAGTGGCTCGCTCCTACCCCGTCAGTAACGAGGTAGAGGCCACTTCTTCATCTCATCCAGACCTCCAAGACATATCCAAAAATCTCATCCTTCCGAAAGCGATGATTGGAGATCTATTTGAGCGAGTCACACGCTCCAAGTCCGGCGTGTCACTTTTCTCGCTCCACTCTTCCTTCGTAGCTTCCTTTGAGCCCAAGGACGTTTGTCATGCTTTATCTGACGAGTCTTGGGTCAACGCCATGCATGAGGAGCTAGAGAGTTTCGAGAGAAACAAGGTCCGACGCTTGTTGAGCCCCTCGAGATCAAAATATCATTGGAACCAAATGGGTGTTCAAGAACAAGCAAAGTGAGGATGGGGTAGTCATTCAAACAAGGCTAGGCAAGGTGCATGGGTACTCCTGTGTTGAGGGTCCGGATTTCGAGGAGACCTTGCCCTCGTAGCTCGCCTTGAGGCCATTAGAATTCGCTTGCCTTTGCAGCTTCTAAAGGTTTCAAGCTTTACCGATGGACGCCAAGAGTGCCTTTCTCAATGGCTTCATTGAGGAAGAAGTCTATGTCAGACAGCCTCCAGGTTTCGAGAACCCCAAATACCCAAGTCATGTCTTCAAGCTTTCCAAAGCGTTGTATGGACTTAAGCAAGCCCCTAGAGCTTGGTATGAGAGGCTTAAGTCCTATCTATTGAGACATGATTTCGAGATGGGTAAAGTTGACAAGACCTTGTTCATTCGCCGGCTTGGTAATGACCTTCGCCGTCTAAATTTATGTCGATGACATCATCTTTGGCGGCTCTTCCCATGCTCTAGTTTCACAGCCTCTGGATGTCATGAGCACCGAGTTTGAGATGAGCATGATGGGTGAGTTGACTTTCTTCCTTGGCTTCCAAATCAAGCGCACTGGAGGGTACCTTCTTGCATCAAGGCAAGTACACCCGTGATCTCCCGAGACGCTTCGACATGAGTGATGGAAAGCCTGTCGACTCCGATGGCTTCTACGGCCACACTTGACCCGTATGAGGACGGCGAGCCGCTTGATCAAAAGAGTTCGGTATGATTGGCTCTCTTGTACCTCACCGCCTCGAGACCGACATACACTTCTCTCAGTGTCTTTGTGCTCGGTTTCGAGCTTCTCCTCGCGTGTCTCACCGCCAAAGGTGAAGCGCATCTTCGGTACCTTCGAGCTACCATTGACTATGGTATCGGTACTCTTCCTCATCCTGCTCATCCCTTAGAGCCTATTCAGATGCGCACTTTGCCTACAGAGGATAGATAGGAAGAGCACTTCGGGCACCTGCCAGTTCATTGGCACTTCTCTCGTTTCTTGGTCTTCGAGGAAGCAGTCCGGTGTTGCACAGTCCACCGCAGAGGCCGAGTACGCTGTCGCAGCCGCTGTCAGAGCCAAGTGCTTTGGATGGTCTCGACTCGGGACTTTGGGTTAGCTATCGATCGTGTTCCGCTCTTTTGCGATAACACGCCTGCGATTAGCATTGCTAAGAACCCAAAGCAACACTCTCGACCAAGCACATCGATATCGATATCATTTTCTTCGAGACCATGTAGAGAAGGGTGACATAGTGCTCCGTTTGGAGAGTGACCACCGGTTGGTCGATATCTTTACCAAGCCTTTGGATAGCATGAGGTTTTCAGCTCTGCGGGGAGAGCTTGGGGTGGTTTGTCCTTATGGACTGTTGTGAGGGGGAGCTTGGACTTTACTGCTTTACTATATTGATTATGCTTCTGTCTCATTTCAGTTGCATTGCATTTACGGGTGCATTGGGATTAGTCCTTCTAGCATAGGTTAGAGTGTGTCTCTTGCTGAGTTGCTTAGACTTCTTGCTCTTATCTTGTGCTTTCAGATAGTGCTTCTTATCTCACTAGGTTGAGCTCACTCACTTCTTTTAGGTTCTAGCGAGGGTTGGGCCACCCTGCAGACAGTGGTACGTGTTTGCTCTCTAGTGTGCTTTCTCGCTTGTTGTCCCGGAGACATATGGGGTAGATGAGAGTCATCGAGCCACAAGATCCTCTATATCTTATCTATGCTTTAAGGACTCGCTGCTTTCTTGATTCATTTGCCGCTCTTGATTTTTATTGCTTTGGTCTGTGGGGAGTTCATTTGGGAACTTCTAGATTTTAATGATGACATAACTCAACTTGAACCGAAAGTTGCATCAAATGTTAAAAGGAGTCGGATGTTCTTCTTTGTATTTGTAACATAACTTAATGGAGCCTTGATTATTATCCTTTCATGACATGTTTTCTTTATATTACATCTTGCCATGATTTAAGCTCCATTGCTAATTTGATCATGACTTTATATGTGTAGTCAAGTCTTTGCCATGATAGGTTAATTAAAACGCTAAATTTAATCAAATTCCTGTCATGTTCATATTTGAGACTAGTCAGCTTTGTGTTATCCTTTTATGGTTCTTGCCATGTCAAATAGGCTGAGTTGAGTCTTGAATCTTAGTTGAGTAATAGATTGAGCTATATAGTTTCTTGATGACACATAAGTTAGTACAATCTATCAAAAAAGAGATCTCTTCGTCAGGCGAAAAACCGATCTCACCAATTCCTTCTCATGAGACGGCTTGCCATTGCACAAGGCCTGAACTCAGGGGAGATTTGGATGACCAAGATCATTTCCTTAAGCTTCTCGCTTGGAATGATCGCATAAGGCTTGAGGTCTAGCACATGACAAAAATATGATTGAAAACAATCATGAGATCTCTAAAAGAAAATGTCATTTATGCTCAATTGCTAAAATTTCAAGTGTACTTAAACAAATGTATCATTCTTGAATAAATAGCACTCTAGTTGGCTCAACACTAGCTTCTCGATTCCATTTAGCTCATTGACATGGCTTGCATCATTTGTGGATATCATTAGCTAGACTAAAATCTTGTTTGACTTGACTTGCTAAGCACTTCAAATTAAAAAAAAATCAGATTATACCATCTCGTTAGCTTAGCTTCTCTTTACATACATAGTCATGATCTTTGTAGCATACTTGTATGTTATGGCTTGGTGTAATACATTTGGTCATTTTGGATAATTCTCATGGCTCGCATACTTTGAATAATCAAATCACCATTCCATCCATCATTTTGACTTATTCTCTTGCATACTTGATGTGTTTATTGCCAAAAGGGGGAGAATAGATTGGAGAAAAAGAAAATTTCTCAACTTCTGGGAACTTGCTAGAGCTTTGGAGATCAATTTGCTCTTTATGTGTTGCTCTAGTATTCCTTCTGTCGACATGGTCATAATTTCATTTTCTTTCCTTGGACCATGTCGGCTTCTACAAACTCAACTTCATATTTTTTTTGTGTTTGTCAATATACTCATCAAGGGGAGATTGAGAGATCATGTGGAGATGATCCCATCTTTATGATGAGTAATTGACCTTGGTTGAAGGAAAATTGAGTTTGTTTTGGGTTTTTCTCGTGAAGTCTTATCTCCGCCGAAGTTGTAGTCATATACGACTTGTCCCCGCCTCGCTCGACCATGTAGGATGCCATACGACCACGCTTGGTCGTGGTCGAATTCGCTCGTGAGCGCACGACCACGCTGAGGTGTTCTCGCAAACCGACGGTGGTCGGAAGGCGCACGACCACGCTGTCGAGCATCGGGTTCCACCGAGCAACGACGAGTACTTTGGCCGTGGTCGGAAGGGTTTACGACCACGCTGGCAATTGGGAGCGCTCGATCACGTTGTAGCGCCGAGCTCACCACGCTATGAGCCCCAAGATTTGACCGTGGTCGGCACTCGCGCTAGGGTTTACGATCACGCCAGGATCGGAGCCTCGACCACGCTGGGCGGCCGCTCGACCACTTTGGCCGTGGCCTGGCGCCACGACCACGCCAGGGAGCTCGAGGCCTCGACCACGCTAGGGAAAGGAGCCACGACTACGCTGTGGCACTCGGTGGTGCGACCGCCAGCGCCGGAGAGCTACGCCCACATTAGCGAGAATTGAACGTGGTCGAACCGCTCGACCACGCTATCGGTTGGATGACCGTGGTCGCGGGATCACTAAAATTGGTCGTGAGGGTGCATTTCATGTCCGATTACGGTGAGGTTTGGTCGGTTGGGTTCCTTGTGATGTTGTGGACCTTGTAGACTGGTTTGTTCTACATTTTGACAAGGTTTGGTAAAATCTAATTTCTGTGGAAAAGAGACTTGAGCTCGTGAGAGTCGCAGAGTTGGATGCTATGTGATGGTTTTGTTGTCTCGTGATGGTTGCAGTGTACCGGGAGACATGTCTTGGTGAGGCTTAGAGAGGTCGGGACTAGACATAGGAGATGTTGAGGTCCGTAACGACGTGGAAGTCAAGAGGACGTGGTCTTGCCCGAGTGGTGTAACCAGAAAACAACAAGGCATGAGGAGGAAGCTTCGAGGTCAAGGGCATTTTGGAGAAATGCCAAAGCCTCGCAAAGGAAGTCTGTGTCCTCCGGGAAAGCACTGGAGTTGGTGGTGCTATTGGGCAAAGCAAAGGAGCCGCTACACGGGTAATGGGCAAAGCACTGGAGGCCTGCAGCACTGGACTCTCTCAGAACGGGTGGTCTGTTGAGACCCGAAGGCAGGAGACTATAAATAGAGAGGTTAGGTCTCGTGAGCGAAGCGAGGTTGTCCCCGAGTGCTCGAGTGTTCCTCTCATCTTGTGTGAGTTGTCTCGGTAAGAGCATGGATGCTCGTGTACCTCCGATGGAGTGGTCAGAAAACCTCCATGTGCAATAGAAAAGATTGATTCATCTCTCAGTATCTTTCTCGCTTTTGTTCTTGAGATGATTTGTTTGATCCATTTGCCTTCTCTTTGTTCTTATCATTATATGTGTTTTCTCCGAGAAGTTGGCTTGTGCTTCACTTGCTCAGATCGGAAGTTGTTTTACTACCGCTTGCTAAGATCATTCCCGAGAGCAAAGCGAAATCAAGAGAAAACCGAGTTCGTGGTTCTCGCCACCGAGCTCTCTGCTTCGCCACTGGTCTTCTCCTCTTCTCGCTAGAAGACTTTGGAGGTTCTTGGTATTTTACTTCCGAGATCTTGTACGAGCTAAGTCTCAAGTTTCATTCTTTTGGATCTCGTGCAAAAGATCTTTAAATTCTTGCTCCTCGTCATGTGCCGACAACGAGTATTTCAGATATCGCTCGTTGTCGGATCGGCAATTTATTTGACCACGGCTTAGACCACGCAGCCTTGGTCTTTTCGACCACGCCGATTTCCAAAGGGCCAATCTTTTCTAGCTTTCACCATACAGTAGTATCTCTCGTTGTCGGTTGATTGACTACGCATAAGTTTTCGGTTCGGTTTTCGCCACGCTATCCTCCGCTTTCGGTTTATCGACCACGGTCTTTGATGTGACGACTTCTATTGTTTATTCTCTCACGACCGTGTTCAACCACGCAGTGTTTCTGTGTGTTCGATCACGCAGAAGATCTTTCGACCATGGTCGGCCTTCTCGCCGACCGCCAAGTATTCTTCTCGATCTTCTTGGTTTCACCAGAGATCACTCGATTTTCTCTCGCCTTCGGAGAAATCAATCTTCCTCTTCACAGCTATTTAGCTATCGGAGAAAAGATTAGGTTTAATTGTGGAGAATTTTTAAGGCACCATTCACCCCTCTCTGTTGCCATTTCGGTCCTTCGTCGATTCATAGTCATTCTTTGGGCATTGAAATTTCTCAAACTTATCGCCTTAACAATAGGAACAAAGTAGGCAGCATTTATGTATATTGTATCTCTTTAGTACTCTGTCAATGTATGCCTTTTGTGATAAGCCCAATGTTCCTTTGGACCTATCTCGGTGAATTTCAATACCAAGAACATAAGATGCTTCACCGAGATCCTTCATGTCAAAGTTGGACGAGAGAAATCTTTTAGTTTCCCGCAGCATGTCCACACTGCTGCTGGCCAACAATATGTCGTCCACATAAAGGATTAAGAAGGTGTAATTACTCCCCCTGAACCTAACATATCTACAATTATCAACATCATTCTCCTTAAAACCAAAATTCCTTATAACTTCATCGAACTTAAGGTAGCATTGCCTAGAAGCTTGCTTCAGGCCATATATGGATTTCTTTAGCTTGCATCCCAAATGTTTCTCGTTTTCCACAACAAAACCTTCCGGTTGTGTCATGTAAACATCCTCATATAAGTCTCCATTCAGGAATGCAGTCTTAACATCCATTTGGTGCAACTCTAAATCAAAATGTGTTGTGAGCGCCATTATGATTCTAAATGAATCTTTAGCCGAGACAGGAGAAAGAGTTTCATTATAGTCAATGCCTTCTCGTAAACCCTTTCGCTACAAGTCTTGCCTTAAACCTTTCGATATTCCCTTTGGAGTCACGTTTGGTTTTGTAGACCCATTTGCAGTCTACTGTTTTGGCTCCATTAGGAATTTCTACTAAGTCCTATACACCATTATCGCCCATAGACTTAATTTCATCTTTCATGGCATCTAGCCACCTAGATGAATCCTTACTCTTCATAGCTTCCTTATAAGAGCTAGGATCATCCACCTTCCCAAGATCATCTTCATTCAAGTAAACCTCATAATCACTTGGGATAGCGATCTCCTCACTGCTTTGATCTCCCGATGTGTTCATTAGTAGGCTCATTAGGCTGTTCATTAACTGTCACAGAGGGCAGTGAAGGCTCATCATTAGGTACCGCACTTGTGCTTTCAGAGCCCCCAACAGAATGAGTAGCCACAAAATTAACTGGAGACACAACAGGAGCTGCAACTACGTGATCAATCATGGCACAATCACTTGGGGCATAGGATCAACTTATGTGAAGCAACATAAATCCAAAGCAGACCGAAATGGCGATGAGGGGGTGGGGGTGAATGTCGCTCTCTTAAAAATCGCCCAAGTATTCACAATTTTCTTCTCCGTTAGCTATAGCAGCTAGGAAGATAGAATAAATTTGATTACTGGAAACCGGAAACAATTTTGTCGAATACTAAAGGGAATGAAAACCATAAAACAGAGGAGCTACTGCAAAGGAGCAAACACAGAAAAATTTGGAGGCTGCAGATGATGTTCACTAGAGAGGAATAGGCTAACTAGCCGAAACTACACCTGAGAACCAAAACCAGATGTCTTCACCGCCGAAAGATTCAAAGGGCTTACAAACTGCATGTTGTCCTGACCGAAAACAGTACTAGCAATGGATAATCAATCTTTAGCCGTAAGCTAAGAAGACTGCATGCTGGCCGGAATCAAAAATGAGATTTATCAAGCAAAGAAGCTACGAGGTATACCGATCACAACAGTAGGTATACCGATCACAATGTAAGTCTCACCATCACAAAAGTCCCGCACCGGTTATAAACTGAATCGTCAAGGCTTTTAAAAGAATGCAGGCTGTATACTGACTAGACTGCAGAAACTGCAACAGGGAAAGGAAAAGCAAAAGGAAACAACCAACAATTTCAGACTGCAAAGCTGTTGAAAATGGATGAATAAAGAATACTTTGCTCAGTAAAAAGGAACTAAAATCACCAAAAGAAGAGCACCAAATCAAGGTCGATGTCAGTAAAGGAAGTCGAATAGAAGAGCTTTTTGCAATGAGAGAGCTAGTCGCAAACCGAAATGAAGTGTGTAGTTTGGCTGAAATATTCAGACCCCAAAACAAATCTCGCAAAGATTTTGATCAACCTTTTCTACCGAAAACTTCAGAGAAGCAAGGAAAATTTTGGACTGCATGTAGCAGTGATAAACCACCCTAGATCGACAAGTAGGTAGTAAAATTTCACCAAAATCAAGATCATTTGTACTACATGCAACAGGGAGGAAAATCAACCAAAAAGAACAAAAGTGTGTAGACTGAGAAGAAATGTAGTTCTAATGAGAGAGGCGCATAAACAAGATAAATAGAAGACCTGAAGAGAATAGACACTCGCAGGGAAGAAACTCAATACAACTCAAGAGGGATTCATACTTCTCAACAGAACACACCCAAAATCAATTCAAGTATTGAAGAACATAAAAACTTCAATTTCATTCCAACCAAAAGGAGTCCCGATACGCATGAACATTAGAACAAAAATGATTACAAGACTCTCAATCCATCCTCTCCCTCTCAATCCTCAAAAACACCAAGAGCCTCACATGCTTCTTGGGAGGAACACAACACACACAAAGAACTCTCTAAAAGACTTTGTGATCCTCAAAGGGGTATGCAGCCCCCAACACCTATTTATAGCCCTTGGCTAACGGGTCTCCAACCCGTTACGCCAGCTAAATCCTAACGGAGCCCGCTCCCACTTGTGCAGCCTTGCGAAATCACCATTTCGCCCCTCCTGCACCTTCCGGGAAGCTTCCGCGCTCCTTGCCTCGCACGCCTCGCAACCACCTCGAGTCCACGCCGTCTTTGACACATCCCGACCGTTCTGACCTCAGCGCCACCTGCACCTAGTCCGATCCACCGTGTCTCACCACGACTTCGCCTCGACGTCCTGCAGCCACACATACAAGAAAAAGCATGAAGTTGAGTTTGAAGAGTCCAACATGGTCCATAGAAGAAAAATAAAGCTAATGACTATGTCGACAGAAGGAGCAAAAGAAAGAACAAGTTTTCCCCAAAGCTCCAAAAACTATTCTCCCCCTTTTGGCAATAAACACAACAAGAATGCAAGTAGGAGAACAAGTCATGAAAATAGATGAAATGACTAAAGTTTGATTATTCTAAGCATTTAGAGCCATGAGAATTATCCAAAGTGACCATTAAGGATTACACCAAGCCATAACTCAATAAAGGCTATCTAGACCATGACAAGATATGTATATGCTAGCTAAACCAAAGAGATGACAATCTGAATTATAGTGCAATTTGTGAACAAATTAAGTCATCAATGAGCAAAGTCTAGCTAGAGACATCCAAGGATGATGCAGACCATGTCAATAAGCTAAGCGGAACCAAGAAGCTACAGTTGAGTCCAAATAGGGTGCTATATGCTCAAGAAGGAAATATTGGTTTATGTACTTGGTTCTTTTGTAACTTAAGCAAATCGAGCACAAATGACATATTTTCTTATGAAACTTGTGGTTGTTTCCAACCAATGTTTTTATCATGTGCTAGATCTCAAGCCTTATGCGATCATACCAAGCGAGAAGCTTAAGGAAATGATCTTGGTCATCCAAAACTCCCTCTGAGTTCATTCCTAGTGCAATAGCAAGCCGTCTCATGAGAAAGAATTGGTGAGATCAGTTTTTCGCACAAAAGAGTCTTTTTGCTTGTGAAATGATTGTACTAACCTATGCATCATCAAGAGACTAAAACAGCTCAATCTAAGGCTTCAATAGAGTTTCAACGTTCAACTCAGCCTATTTGACATGGCATGGATCATAAAAGGATAGCTCAAGAAAGACTAGTCTCGTATGCTAACATGATAAGTTTTTAGTTCAAATTGAGCAATTGTAATTAACTTATCATGGCAAAAGCTAGTTTACACATATGAAGACATGATAAATATAGCAAATGAGCACAAGTCATGGCAATGTGTAAAGCAGTGTAAGCATATCATAATAGGATAATAATCAAGGCTCAAATGTAGTTATATTACACTGCAGAATGACATGCAGAAAATCCAGCTCCCCCTCAACATGTGATGCAACTTTTAGTTCAAGTTGAGTTAAGTCAATATTAAGCTCCAGAAGCTCCCAAATGAACTCCCCCTGAACCAAGGCAATAGAAATCGAGAAGCTAGCAAAGAAATCAAGAAAGGCAGTCCTTAAAGCATAGATAAGATATAGAGGATACTATAGCTCAGACTGACTCTCATATGACTCCAGGACTATCAGCTGACGGAAAAACACGCACTAGATAGCAAACACGTACCCTGTCTACCCGAGGGTGGCCCAACCCTCGCTAAGAAGTGAGTGAGCTCAACCTAGTGAGATAAGAAACAACTAATATACAACATCCTGAAAGCACAAGATAAGAGTAAGAAGTCTAAGCATCTCGGCAAGAGAAATACTCTAACCTATGCTAGAAGGACTAAACCCAATGCATCCGTATGCAATGCAATCAGAAAGGAGTAAGAGCATAATAAATATAGTAAAGCAGTAAAGTCCAAGCTCTCCTCACAACAAATTCATAAGGACAAACCACCCCAAGCTCTCCCGCAGAATGAAAACCTCGAGCTATCCAAACGCTTGGTGAAGATATCGACCAACCGGTGGTCACTCTCCACAAACCGAGCACGATGTCACCCTTCTCTACATGGTCTCTAAGGAAGTGATAGCGAATATCAATATGCTTGGTCCGAGAATGTTGCACTGGGTTCTTAGCAATGTTAATCGCAAGTGTTATCACAAAGGAGTGGAACACCGCCGATAACCAACCCAAAGTCCCGTAGGGTCGAGACCATCCAGCACCGACTACAAAGAACTAGTCAGCAACGAACGCACGGCCTCTGCGGTGGATCGTGTAACACCGGATCGCCTCAAGACCGTGAAATGAGAGAAGTACCAATGAATTGGCAAAGTGCAAGTGCTCTTCCTATCTATCCTACACCAAAGAAAGTCTCGCATCCGAGTAGGCTCTCAAGGAAAGACAGGAAGAGGAAGAGTACCGATACCATAGTCAATGGTAGCTCAAGGTATCAAGATGATGCGCTTCACCGCCTGGCGGTGAGATACGAGGAGAAGCTCGAACCGCACGAGACACACGGAGAAGTGTATGTCCGGTCTCGAGGCGTGAGGTACAAGAGGGAGCCGATCATACCACGATACTCCTTCGATCAATCGCTCGCCGTCCTCATCTCGGGTCGAGTGGAACTGATGTAGCTATCGGAGTGGACACCGCTTACCATCACTCATATCAAGCGCTTCAGAGGTCTCGAGTGTACTTGCCTCGATGCAAGAAGGTACCTCCCAAGTCTCGCTTAATTTGGAAGCCAAGGAAAAGCTCAACTCGCCCATCATGCTCATCTCAAACTCCGAGCTCATGACATCGAAAACTAGGAAACGAGAGCATGCGAGATCCGCCAAAGATGATGTCATCAACATAACTGACGAGCAGAAGATCATTGCCATGCCTATGGATGAACAAGGTCTTGTCTACTTTACCCATTTCAAAACCATGACTCAACAGATAGGGACTTAAGCCTCTCATACCAAGCTCTAGGGGCTCGCTTAAGTCCATACAACGCTTAGAGAGTTGTAGACATGGTTTGGGTATTTGGGGTTTTCAAACCGTGAGGTCGTCTCACATAGACTTCTTCCTCAATAAGGCCATTGAGGAAGGCACTCTTGACGTCCATCCGTAAAGCTCGAAACCCTTAGAAGTCTGCAAGGCAAGCATGATTCTAATGGCCTCAAGTCTAGTTACAGGGGCAAAGGTCTCCTCGAAATCTAGACCCTCAACCTAGGAAAACCCCTGAGCTACTAGTCTAGCCTTGTTTCGAATAACCACACCATCCTCACTTTGCTTGTTCTTAAACACCCACTTAGTCCCAATGATATTGTGACCTTGCGGGGGCTCAACGAGCAACCAGATCTTGTTTCTCTCGAAATTCTCTAACTCCTCATGCATGACATTTACCCAAGACTCGTCAGATAGATCATGACAAACGTCCTTGAGCTCAAATGAGGCAATGAAAGCGAGTGTAGACAAGAGTGACATGCCGACTTTGAGTGTGTGACTGCTCAAAGAGGTCTCCAATCATCTACTCGTAAGGACTGCCTTTACGGATATGTCTAGGAGGTCCAGATGAGATGAAGAGTGGCCTCACCGTGAGTCGACGAGGTAGGAACAGAGCCACTAGCTCCGAGGAGGCGAAGGCATGGCCGATCGCCTTGAGGTGCGGTGGAAGATGGCACTTCAAGGGGTGGATGAGGGACTGGATCGGGTAGACAACCTCGCTCCATCGCCCTCATCATCCACAAAGATGGTCTCGGATCGCTCTAAAGAACTCGAGATATCGGGCCTAGTCCCTGACCGCCTCGTCGAAGGTCACCTCACGATTTCCACCATTTTACTAGACTCAGCCTGCACTTATAAGCTCGCCAAGAAGTCGAGTAGCCTAGAAAGATCCCATCACAAGATCGTGACTCGAACTTATCTAGGTTCCTGACTTCAAAATAAAGCACTTGCAACCAAACACACGAAAATGAGAGACACCTGGCCGCCCATATCTCACTCATAAGAAGTGCGGTGCAAGTGTGCCCTCGTAAAAACTCGATTTGAGACATGGCACGCGGTAGCTATAGCCTCACCTCAAAACTTCCGCTGTAGAGTATTCATCTAGCATCGCCCGGCCATCTCGACCAAGGTACGGTTCTTCCTCTCCACTACGCCATTCTCGCCGAGGGACGATGGAGAAGAGAACCGGTGCTCTACACCGCCTCATCGCAGACCTCTCAAAGTAGGAATTTTGAAACCGTACATTGTCATCGCGGATCGCTCAGAAGGCACCCGAAGCTAAATAGAAAGCCCATCAGAAGACCTCAAAATGTGTAAACGCCTCATCCTTCGAGGCTAAGAAAACACCCAAGAGTACCGAGAAGTCATCGACCACGACAAGAACATACCACTTCCTCCCGCCGACCGCACTCGAGTGGTCCAACAAAGGTCCATCTAGAGCAATGTCTCGGCATCGGTCATAGTAACTATGACCGGAGGGTGAGAAGCGGCAACCATCTTGCCGCGTCTTAAGATGGAGCGCAAATAAGATCTTTTACCATCTTGAGTTTCGGCAGACCACGAATGAGATCATGGCCGCTAACTCGGGTCAAATAGTCAAATCTAATATGACCAAGTCTCCTATGTCAGAAGGAGAGGTCGCAGGACTCAGAAGCAACTAAACACCTGAGAGGATCACCAGAAGACTCAGAAAAATCAGCACAAAAGATCCTCCCAAAACGAAAATCCCGCAAACCGTATCACCAAGAATCAAGAATTTTGCAATTGTTTTTCTTAAAGCTCACCTCAAAGTCGCCATCGGTAAGTCGAGAAACAAAAGCAAATTATACCGCACTTACTAACCAAGGCAACATCTCTCAAAATAAATGAATCATTAATGTGCATGTACCTTTGGCGATGATGCGCCAAGATGAAGCGTCTCCGAAGGTGATCGTCTCATCACCTGGAGCTCGGGCAAGGGAAGAGAACAAACGGGAATCTCCGGTCATGTGTCGTGAACACCCGAAGTCTACGAGCCAAATCTTTCCCTACCCTGCCCGGCGAACCTGAGTTAAACAGAGAGCAAAGTCTCAGTACTGGGGTAAGTCAAGAGTGATTTTGGCACCCAATACTGAGTAACACATCGAGCAGATGAAGTAGTCAAGCACGACTGACCTCTATCTACCCTACGCTCTCTGTCACCCAATGAAGCAGAAGGTCTGTGTGCATACCTGAAACTGTTGCTGGGTCCGACTACTACGGGAGAGCGAGTCGGAGCACCAACAAAGATGTCGATCACGCCGCGGGTAGCTATCTCGACGGAGGAAGCGAGATCTACCTCGTGACGGCGGAAGTCACGACCAGAGCAAGACGAGGACCAAAACCAAGACTCGAAAACCAAGTCCTCGATGCTGTCCAAAACCATCAGAAGCAATTGAGGCAAACCTAGACCTCGTGTTGGTCTTAGGTGCACTCAAGGTCCGGGCGACCTCAATACGCCTAAGAGCCGCAACACGGTCTCTACGCGATCTTGGCGCTACTCAAGCATCGATGGATCAAATGTCCATCCTTCCGATGTGGTTACAATGATACCGCCTTCGAGAGGCGACGTAGCATGATGAGGCTTCACCTTCCGAGAGGTCAAGCCGCAGTGAAATCACCCATCTGCCGAAATCCTTGGACAAAGCCCACGACTTGAATTTGACCTTCTGGTCCTCGCTTAGTCTCGATCACACCTGGTGCTATGGGTCTGAGCACGGTAGGTGGATGCTTCCTTCTGTCCTCAAGGAAATCGTATCCTAGACCCTGATTAAATCTGCAGATTTTAGATTGGTCTAGAATAAGATTGAGCTTCTTCTTGCCTCCTACAAATTTCTCGAGAGTGTTCATAAGATACTGACACTCCCGAAAGAGAGAGGTGCAAGAAGAGCAAGGGGAAGAAGGAACAAGAGAGGGTAACAGAGCGAAGAAGAACCAATAGCGAGGAACGAATGGCTTGTGCACGCACAAACCGACTCGTGGGACAGTCCCATCGCTAGTCAATTGGTTCACGCCGCTAGACGCCTCTACCGCATCCTCATGCTTCTTCCCAAACACACATTACAAGCGATGGTTGCTTCTCTAGTAGGTCCTTAGTTAGCTTCACATATTTTTCATCCAATGCAACCAATTTAGATTTTAGTTTGTTACAACTATTGCATGGTGAGCTAACAAGGTCCTTAGAAGCAAATTGAGCTAATTTATTATTGTTGTCAATCATTTCTTGAAACTGTTTGGAAACAGATTCAAGCTCAAGATCGCTTTAGGACAATTCACACATGACGCAATAGGCTCAAGTAAAAAGCTTGTAATTCAAAGAATTTTATGATCCGCCTGCTTTAGGTTCATCTTCAAATTATTACAACTTTCACAAGTCTCGCAGATCGAGAAGCATAGTATAAAGACCTCTAAAAGCATTGTCCTTATCCTCACATGAGGTGCGTGATGTAGTCTCAATAGTAGATGAAGGAACAACAATCCTAGTCATTTCTAGTTCAAAGAAGCGCACTAACATTCTCCACCTTAAGAATATCTAGCTCGAGGTCACACTATCATAAGAAGTCCTTAACTTCTCCATATCACCAATCAAAGCGGGCATGTATCACATTCGTCACGGAGGAACAAATATAAGTGAAGTAAGCTCCCGTGATGCTCTATCTACTTCCTTCTCCAACTCGCTATATCTAGCTCTAGATCTAGTATGAAATCCTCCCAGCTTAAGGAAAGCTTCATTGTTGGTCATAGGAGGGACATACCGTCGAGTTCGAATAGAGCTCATTGTCACGATCTCGCCTCAAGGGCCATGAAGCACATGTTTGGAGAAGTCGCCGCCGCCATCCTTGCGTTCTTGACCTCCCGCTCCATCGTCGTCGCCCATCCCTCCACCTCGCCGAGGTCGAGGTCATCGAAGGCGGTGAGGACGCTGGAAGAGTTTCTTGGCTTTGCCAAAGTTGCGAACATCTTCTTGCCTTGCGTCCGAGCCGGAGGCTTTTGTTGCGGTTCTTGTCGGTGTAGTCATTCTTGCCCGAATCTGTTGTAGTCGTTTTGCCCTTCTCCGCTTGGGGCGTCACCCGAATGTGGTTGGGGCCACCACACTCGAAGCAAATCACGGGTCCTCCTCTTTTCCGTCCCTCCTTCTCTTGTAAGCATGAGAAAATTTGCGAGCAAAGAGAGCCAATCGATCATCCGCAAGTCGCTCTAATCGATCATCGCCTCGCCACGAGAGCGCAAGGGAGAAACCGCAAATCGAATCGTAAGAGGGGTCAAGAAGAAACGGATCGGTGACCAAGGCCATCGATCGTGACTTCGATCTACGAGACAACGCTAATCTCGTGAGTCTTGAGGTGCGAGTACAACACGTCAAGAGTCGTGGTCGAGAGGTCCGTCGTGTCTTTGATGGTGGTCACTTTCATCTCCCAAACACGCAGATCGAGTGCAGTGAGCATCTGACGAGCGTTGTCCGAGTCGGGCACGTGAGACCGACCGCCGGAGGTTGCTCAAGATCTTGTGAAAACGCGCAAAACACTCATCAAGGGACTCGCCAACAGCATTTCAAACTTGTTGTAATCTCACTTGAACTGGTCCTGTCGCACCGTCTTTATTTGGGTGGTGCCCTCATGGTAAGTATTGAATATCGAAGGTGGACGGAAGATGAGATATGCGGTCAAACTCCCTACGACTCAGGCCCTGGGTTATGATGTTCCTTGCCTTAGCGTTTGCCTCAACGTCAGCCATGTTTTCGGCATTGACGTCCTCATCGGCAGGAATAGCAAACCGAACCTTGACCTTTCGCCAGATGGCGTAGCCCTGAGCCTGGATGTATGTCTCCATCTGACTCTTCCAGAAGGGATAGTCTATCCCATCGAAGATCGGGGGCTGGGTCGAGTACTTGTCCGTTGCCATGGCTCTTGAGATCGGTTAAGATCTATGGATTAGAGCTAACCGGCTATGATACCAAATGTCGGACCGAAATGGCGACAGAGGGGGGTGGTGAATGTCGCTCTCTTAAAAAATCACCCCCGAAGTATTCATAATTTTCTTCTCCGTTAGCTATAGCAGCTAGGAAGATAGAATAAATTTGCTTACTGGAAACCGGAAACAATTTTGTCGAATACTAAAGGGAATGAAAACCATAAAACAGAGGAGCTACCGCAAGGAGCAAACACGTAAAAATTTGAGGTCGCAGATGATGTTCACTAGAGAGGAATAGGCTAACTAGTCGAAACTACTCCCGAGAACCAAAACCGATGTCTTCACCGAAAGATTCAAAGGGCTTACAAACTGCATGTTGTCCTGACCGAAAACAGTACTAGCAATAGATAATCAATCTTTAGCCGTAAGCTAAGAAGACTACATGCTGGCCGGAATCAAAAACAGAGATTTATCAAGCAGGCCAAGCTGCAGAGGTATACCTGATCACAACAAGTCTCACCGATCACAAAAGTCCCGCACCGGTTATAAACTCGAATCGGCAAGGCTTTAAAAGAATGCAGTCAGATATCGACTAGACCGCAGAAACCGCAATGTGGAAAGGAAAAGCAAAGGAAACAACCAACAATTTCAGACCGCAAAGTCATTGAAAATGGATGTAAACGATGAATACTTTGTCAGAAAAAGGAACTAAAATCACCAAAAGAAGAGCACCAAATCAAGGTCGCATGTCGCAAAGGAAGTTGAATAGAAGCGGTTTTACAACCGAGAGAGCTAGCTGCAAACTGAAATGAAGTGTGTAGTTTGGCTGAAATATTCAGGACCCCAAAAACAAATACTGCAGCATTTTGATCAACCTTTTCGGCTGAAAACTTCAGAGAAGCAAGGAAAATTTTGGACTGCATGTAGCAGTGATAAAACCACCCTAGATCAGCAAGTAGGTAGTAAAAATTTCAGTCAAAATCAAGATCATTTGTACTACATGCAACAGGGAGGAAAATCAACCAAAAAGAACAAAAGTGTGTAGACTGAGAAGAAATGTAGTTCGTAATGTAGAGAGGGCGCACAACAAGCTAAATAGAAGACACCAAGAGAATAGACACTGCAGGAAGAAACTCAATACAACTCAAGAGGGATTCATACTTCTCAACGTAACACACCCAAAATCAATTCAAGTATTGAAGAACATAAAAACTTCAATTTCATTCCAACCAAAAGGAGTCCCGATACGCATGAACATTAGAACAAAAATGATTACAAGACTCTCAATCCATCCTCTCCCTCTCAATCCTCAAAAACACCAAGAGCCTCACATGCTTCTTGGGAGGAACACAACACACACAAAGAACTCTCTAAAAGACTTTGTGATCCTCAAAGGGGTATGCAGCCCCCAACACCTATTTATAGCCCTTGGCTAACGGGTCTCCAACCCGTTACGCCAGCTAAACCCTAACGGAGCCCGCTCCCACTTGTGCAGCCTTGCGAAATCACTATTTCGCCCCTCCTGCACCTTCCTCGAAGCTTCTGCTCCTTGCCTCGCACGCCCGCAACCACCTCGAGTCCACGCCGCCTTCGACACATCCCGACCATTCGACCTCGCGCCACCGCACCTAGTCCGGTCCACCGTGTCTCGCCACGACTTCGCCTCGCCTTGCGACCACACGCACAAGAAACACATCAAATAGCACCGCCGACACGTGTAAGCATAATAAAATCCAAACCCGTCGAATCATCAGAATATGCATCCTAATCCCATACGACCAAGTTTGACCAAGTCCGACCGAGTCCGTTACACCACGCAACGTCTTGGTCCGAACCAACCAACTCAAACTCGACTTCCCGAAGTCGATGTCAATTACTCATCATACACATGGGATGACCTCACATGGTCTCTCAAATCCACTTCTCCTCAAGATCAATTTTCCTAGGCTCCAAGTCACCACTGATGCCATCATTTTCCAAGAACACAACGTGCCTTGTTTCTACAAATTTTGTGGTACGATCTAGACAATAGGATCGGTACCCTTTAGATCTGTTAGGGTAGCCAATAAAATGACAACTCACAGTCTTGGGATCTAATTTCCCAATTTTGGGTTAAACAATTTAGCTTCACCGCATTTGCCACACACATGGAGGTAGTTCAAACTTGGTTTTCTCCCAGTCCATAAATTATAAGGTGTTTTAGGCACTGATTTACTGGTAACCCGATTGAGTATGTGTGCAGCGGTTTTTAATGCTTCCATCCATAACTTTACAGGCAAAGTGGAGTAGCTCAACATACTTCAAACCATGTCCATAAGTGTGTGGTTTCTTCTTTCTGCTACTCCATTTTGTTGAGGATCACCGGGCATTGAGTACTGGGCGACTATACCATTTCCTTGTAAGAACCTGGCAAAAGGACCAGGAATCTGTCCATAAGTTGCGTGTCGCCCATAATACTCTCCCCCACGATCCGAGCGCACTACTTTAATCTTTAGATCTGTATGATTTTCAACTTCACCTTAAATATTTTAAATTTGTCAAGTGCTTCCGATCTCTCTTTAATAGGATAGATATAGCCATAACGTGAGTAATCATCAGTGAACATAATAAAAGAATCATAACCATCCACTGATGTCACAGGGAAAGGACCACATATGTCAGTATGAATTATTTCTAAAATCCCTGTGCTTCGAGTAGCACATTTCTTTATTTTCTTTACATACTTACCTTTGATGCAATCAGGGTAATGATCATCCGTATCACTAAAGTCTAAAGGGTGGAGAATTTCTTCTTTAATGAGACGTTCAATTCTCCCCCTCGAAATGTGACCCAAACGACAAAGCCACAATTTCAAGAAGTCTCATCAATTAAACTTATGCTTTTATTCACATCACATACATTCATGGATATAAGAGAATCTTGCAGGATAGCATGTAAAGCTTGTCGTGTCGGATGACATTACCAACATTATCATTATTAAAATAAACCAAACACTTTCCGTGTCCAAAATTACAAGAATATCCATCATTATCTAATAATGAAACAAAAATTAAGTTTCTTCTCATCGAGGGAACATAAAGAACATTATTAAGTTTCATTACAAAACCATTATTCAAAACTAAAGAAACTGATCCAATAGCTTCAATTTCGGCTTTCATCCCATTAGCCACTCTTAGGTTTCTTTCCCCTCTGAGATTTCCCAACATATGGAATCCCTACAAGGAATTCGTAACGTGCACAGTGACACCAGAATCAATCCACCAAGAGTTTATAGGAAAATTAGCATAAAATGCTTCATCAACAAAAGTAATTTCATAAGTACCTTTCTTGGCGAGCCATTTTAGCCATCCAGGACAGTTATCTTGGAAGTGGTACTTTGACTGACAAAAGTAGCACTCATCACTTTTTTTCTGTCCATTTTATCTTCCAGGACCTGAAGCGTTTGTAGGCGCCTTAGGATGCTGTTGGTTCTGTGGCTTTTGTGGCTTCTTATAAGGGAAGTAGGCTTGCTTCTTCTTTCCCTTTCCTTTATAGCCACCTCTATTTCTAGAGGGACCAACTTTATTTGAGGAGTCGACTTGATTCACAAAATCATCAGCTCCCTCAGCTTTGTGCCTCTCTTCTTCCTGAGAAACATTAGCGATCAACTCGCTCATGGTCCACTTGTCCTTAATGGTGTTATAGTTCACCTTAAAAGCTTCATATTACTTAGGAAAAGACATCATAATGTAATGGACAACAAAACCATCAGAAATTTCCATGTCCATTGTCTTAAGTCTAGCAGCAATGTTAATTATGGTCATAATGTGCTCACGGACATTTTCGGTACCATTGTACTTAGTGTTTATGAGCCTGCATCAGTGTGGTAGCATAAACTTTAGAGGACCCCTTAAAGTGATCCTCGATGAAGGACAAGTACTCCTTCACCTTTTCTTTTTCAGGTATTGCTCCCCTAATGGCTTCACTGATGGAGTTCTTCATTACAGCAAGTGAAATGCGGTTAGACCGCTCCCACTTCTCAGCATTAGTTTTGTACTTCTTCATTTTGTCATCGAATTTGTCCTCTCCTTCATTAGGAGCGACTAACCCTAGGGGCATTTGGCTCCTCTCCACCCGCAAAAAACGGACAAAGCGACGGTGGCGGCGGCCTCATGAGCGGTGGCGCAGCCAACAAGCGCAGACGTGGGCGGCGGCAAGAACGACATCGGAAACGGCGGCGCCCGGCTGGAGCAAGCGGTGCAGCAGCAGCAGACCGTGACGGCCCCACAGCAATAAGCGGCGCTCGGCGGCACCGGCGATGGCCCAACACGAAAGCAGCGTCGGCAGAGCCCCGAAACCGTAAGCTTCCCACCCTGATTCAAAATTGTTCGATTGATTTGGGGATTTGGTGAAAAAATAGGGAAAACTACTTTAGGGTTCACTTGTAATATTTCGATTCCCCTCCTTCTAACATGCTACCCGAGCACATCAGTGGGCTAGGGTTCTAGGGAAACTAGCAGGGGCTCTGATACCAAATGTGATTCATAAACTACTAGCCTAGCACTAGAACACCTAGAGTTTCATCAGATCGGGGAACTTACGGTCAGCCATGAAGGCCATAGAGTGAAGTCCACGTGCTCGTGTGATGCGCGTGAGGCGCGAGTCGGTGAAGGTCGGGAGGCCTCGCAGTTCGAAGGTCGCCGCGATGTCCTGCGCAGCGGCGGGCTTCCCGTTCGGCAACGTAGTAGATCGGATTACTTAGGGTTTGTGCAGGTTTTGACTCTCACGGAAAACCGAGGAACTGACAACGTGAGAGGCCGGAACCCTCTTTTATCTTGTGCTGCGCAACGGGGACCGTAACCAAAATTGGTTAGGCACCCCCGATCAGAGCGCGTAAGAGAAAAACGGGTGAATGTGGGCATTACCCCACGTCTCCCTCTTTCAACCGTTTGGCCTAGATCAAAATCCAACACTCAACACGTACTGGTGGTGGGCTGCAGCGATGGCGCAAGAAAGTGACCACGGCGTTCAGGTCAGGTTACCTATGGACTCGACCATTTGTGTTTTAGGAGGAGCAAGAGCTCCGCCGAGCCTACTTAGAGATCTCAAACAGAATGGCGATGCTCATCATCATAAGCAGTAGCAACCCATGCCCTGATGTCGTCGCCGCGACCGCGAGAACCTACGCTGCCAAGGCTACCGCTGGTGGCAGCGGGTCGGAGGTGGAGACGGTGCGCGTACGCGTGCTGCGGCGTGACCGAGGACTACCCGGCGACGTACATCAGCGGCGTTCGCATGGCCTTCTACGGCGATTCGGTGTGTGGGCTGTGTGCAGAGGCGGTGAAGGAGCGGATGCGACGGGACCCAGCTGACGGCGTGGAGACGGCACTGGTATCCCACAAGGCAGAGGGCATGTTCTTTTTCTTCGAAGCTGGTAGTTTTTAGTTTTTGTTACAATACCTAACTTTTAAATGGAGTATTTTCTCAAGATGAGGTCTACAGGTTAAACGATCTACACGTTAAAAACCCAATATCTGTACCTGCTAAAATCGCAAGTAAGTATCTATCTCTCCGTAATCTATACCATAAATAATCAAAATTTAAAAATTTCAGTCAAAATCTATAAGCCACAGCCAAAAAGAACAGACCCAGAGTGCAGGGACTTCAACACGACAACCAGGCTCAACCCCATGCTATCCCTCGCCGGCTCCATGCAGGACATCGCACGCCAGAGCTTTGACCGGAGGACGGCAATGTCCTAGTCTTGCTAAGACTGCCACCTCCGCGCTATAAATCGCACATAATAATAATAACTCTTTAATTTCCAAATTCTCCATATGCATACAAACATCAAGTTAAAAAAGGGATTTTTTTACTGAGCTCTTTTACTGAGATTGAAAAAATAAAAATCTATAATACCCTTACAAATCAGCGGTTAGATTTTATTTCTACTATCACCTATCTACTATTAGTATAATGTACCGTAAAAAATCCCATAATTTACAGTAAATAAAAAACTCTCAATATATCCTGACTTTACATGATCAGCAATTCTAAATGTGTTCTACCTACATATATATGCATTTCAGTCTAAAGTTCTCTCATTTCTGGGCTACTCTTGGCTAGGTGTTATTATCTATCCTAATGGTACTGAATTCTCCAGCTAATACATGTTGTTTAAAGAGGTGTGCGCCCTTCAGATATATCATGTTTTAAAATCAGATCAGTAAAGTTTAGTCTGTGCCATTAACTGTGGTAAATTAAGAGGTTGAAGAAATCGCACTTGACATTAACTGTGGTAAATTAAGAGGTTGAAGAAATCGCACTTGACAATTGCCTCCATCTACACAGCTGCATATGCCATGAATTTTGAGTTCTGGTGTTCTTATTAAAAAAACTATCTGAAGAATCAGACTCGCATTAGGTCTAACCATGCATGGCATTAACTTTTGTACACAGATGAAAAATAGCAAGTATTAACTATTTTATTGCACTTTTAGAATTGCTCGCATAAATAATTTGTATTAACATCTTGATATCTCCGAGTTAGTGTATTCTACCATAGACCTTTTGCCGTTACACAACTGATCATTAATGTCTCTCCTCCAGTGTTAAGAGTTTAGAAGAGACTTCTGCACAAAAGAGAGGTGATGTGGGTGCATGAACCACCAACTGAACTCCAAATACCAGAGCACCTACATGACTATGGCCCTGTTTGTTTCCACTTAAGATTATTATAATCTAACTTATAAATCATAAGTGGAAACAAACAGTCCAAATTATAAGGTAGCTTATTATAATCTAATAGCCCAGATTATTGTAATCTAATAAGCTCAAAAAAGGAGCTTATTTCAGCTTATAGATCACCTTTTATCTAAATGACCATAAAACTTCAGAAAAATTACCCACATTTGCCATTCATTAACTCCCCAATCTTTAAACATTATAAGCTCAAGGGCATTGTAGTCTTTAAACATTCGAATACAACAATTCATAACTCTGATAATCCAGGCTGCCAAACACCTGACAGCTTATTTTCCACCAGCTTATTATAAGCTAGCTTATATAATCTATACCTATAAGCTAGATTATAATAATCTTAAGTAGAAACAAACAGGGCCTATATTGTTGTGAAGCTTCAAGCTCAAGTAGAATCTTTTAGTACGTTTTGTTTTTAATCCATTGCATTTGTTCGTTTACCCCTTTTGTTATTTTGCTACTCCGTAGGTAGACTGTTTTCACTGTTGAGTTACTGAATTCAAATAATCCAAGGTTTAAAATTTAATGTAATTGCACATAGAAGTAAAAAAAAGTGCGCAGCAAGTAATGTTATATTTTAGTAAATTGTTTCTGAAACATTGCTAACGTGCATATGTTATGGCGTGGGACTGTAGCAGCACGTAAATAGTACCACGGAGGGTACTGCAGCTACACGTGAACAGCATCAAGCGGTACTGTAGTGCGCTGTATATTTGAGAAGTTTGATAGCATTGGTAGTATATCGTGGATTAATAATATAATAATCAGCTTCCTTCTTATTTAGATTTATTCCATGTATTAGGGATAAATTTCCTATCAGTAGGATTAATTTCCTTAATATAGAGAAAGATCATTGTATCGTTATCATTAAGTAATGAATAATCAAACAGGTCTCTAGTCTCCCCCTTCTTCTGAAGTCAAGTCTCAGAACCTTTCTATCACATCAGTGAAAAGCCCTGTCGGTGGCTAGAAGAGGGCGAGTGCCCTACCCTCAGTTCTCGTAGCCGTACCCAACTACCAGCCACAACATTTAGTATCAGAGCCACTCACAATGACTTCTACTATCGATAGGATTAGGGCCGATGCGATCAATGCCATGAATGGTGACATCGACATTTGGGTGGGTTTTTTTTTGGGTTGTGGCTTATGATTTTTTGAATTTTTGCTATTCACGCGCGCGAGAGAGAGTATAAAGAGAGAGATAGTCGCATGCGATTTTGGATGGTATAGCTGAAGTCGATACAATATCTACTATAATTGACTTATAGACCCGCCTTAAAAAGACGCACCATTTGAAAGCTAGCAACTGTAGCAAAATCCAAAAGCCATAAACAACATGCCCAAAAGAACCCAGCCAAGTTATCCCTAATGAGCTCAGCCAAAATCAAGGCTTTATTATTGAACTTGAAGGAGAACTAGATCAAGAGGGAGGAGAAGAAGAAGCCGCAACATGTTGCTACAATTTTTGTGTTGCCACTGCTGGTCAATTCGCCACCTCGGCCCGCTGCGACATTGCCCAAAGTGGAGAAGCGACAAGAGGTGCTTGTCATCACCACCATGGTCGCGCCGCCACCACCTTCCTCAACACCGATGATGTTTCCTCGACCACGCTATCCTTGGCTATAACATTGGTGCATTCACCGAGGAAGAAGTTTGTCGTTGTCCGTGGCGGTCTTTTTCGCACGGCATGCCATAGGTGATGCGGAGTGCAGCGGCTGAGGGGCCAGCCCCACTGTCACATCCTCCTCGCCATCATCATGCTTCTGCAAGTAAAGGTGTCACTGTTGTCCCACGTCGGTGGCTCATGCCGCCAGTGTCTTCCTCGATACCACATCATGCTAAGGCGCTTCTTTTTTAGGCTCCATATGTTAGAGTATCACTGATTTGCTCTCAAGCGACCTGGCACCAGTATCCGTCAGTCTTGTCAACATGGAGATGTGAACGTCTTTGTCCATGGGCACCACCTAACAGCTCAAGGACGAATCGCCTTGCCGTGAGGGGAGTGGTATGGCATGATACTATGGCGGCGCATAAACAGACTCCACTGTGGTACCGTATCCATGCATGAATAGTATCACATGGCATCGAAGTGCTATATGTTTTGGCAACTTGATAACACCGGCAGTATATCGTGGATTAAGAATATAATAATTAGTTTCCTTATTACTTGTGTTTATTTCATTTTAGATTTATTCCATGTATTAAGGATAAGTTTCATATTATTATTAGATTCCTTAATATAGAGATTGGCTTCTTAGAAGTCAAGTCTAGCCATCCCTATAAAAATGATAGTATTGTATCATTATCATTAAGCATCGAACAAGTCTCTAGTCTCCCCCTTCTTCTAAAGTTAGGCCTCAGATCATTTCTACCACATTAGAGAAAAGTATTGCCGGTGGCTAGATGAGGACGAGTGTCCTACCTTTAATCCTTGGATCCATACCCAACCACTGACCACAACAACATATGGTGTTCTCAACTTGGCCTGCAGCAACGCGCAAGGGGTAGCTAACTAGTGTCTTTTAAAGTTAGAGCTATAGATAATATATAGGCCCAAATTAAAGTGGTGATTTTAACAAGAAAACGCAAAAGGGGAAGTATTCCAAACAAAAGAATAATAAAAAGAGGATGTTGAACCATAGGTTCCTACCCTTTGAATTACTTTAGTAAATTCTGGAGAGTTGAGTGTAGCTTGAGTGCAATAGAAAATTATTGTAGTGATTTTGTTGTATTGTGCTATTGCAACCATATTAAGTCTATTTTAGTGTGTCAGATATACAATAACAAATTTTCTAATTGGATGGCTCCAAAAAAACACCAAAAAGCATGTATCGTGGTTAATATGAGAATTTCAGCTACTACATAGTTGTAAATAATTTGGTTACCTTTTCATAGGGTACTTAAACACTTAATTTGGTTGGTTAGGTTAAAATTTATGATATTTGTTACTTCGCTGTCCAGTGAATCGTCGTGGTTGGATAGTATCACTGTAATATACATATTGAAATTAGTAGATGGCTGAATTAGGGTTATAAGTTCTTATAGAAGTTGTAGAGATTGGTCTAATCTTTTCGTAGAGTGCTAATGCATTGAATTTTGGTTGGGCACTTTAAAATTTATGGCTATGGGAAACTACTATTCAATAGTGGGATCACGATAGCTGGAGTAGTTTTGTTTTATGAATTAAGCTTGGTATTTTGCTAAATTAATTAAAGGTGATAACTAGAAAGATTTAGGTAGTTTCCTATAGTTTCCATTGGTGGTATAATTTCCTATGTTTCATGCTATAGAAAAAATATCTATGAAATTGTGAGACTGTTGTCCAGATATGGGTTAGATTTACATTCAGAGCTAAAAACGGGGGTTAAGATGACTCAACCTTAAAATTGTGATAACTAGAATTATGTTGGAAAGCTTGTGTAGATCATAGAACATGAATGTCCTATGGTGTTTGGGTTTTGGATTCTGGAGTTATGGTCATTTGATCACCGGGACGGCGGGAGAATTGTCCAGTGTAGAGAAAATTCATTATGTCGGGTTTTACGCTTAGAAGCGATGACATTTCTTTATGCGATGACATTTCTTTATGTGTATGTATTATTGTGGTGTGTTATTGAGGTTGGTAATGATTGTCCAGGTGAAGGTTATGGGTTGGTGTCATGTACACATCATTCCCATATTTAAATGGCAAGTACATGGTAGAACGGTAAACATTTGTTTATTCTTGCACTTGGTTATCTAAATTTACTCTCCATGCTATTTTTACTTGAGTTGTGTTAAATGTAATGTAATATGATGACAATGAGTAGATGATACTGATAGTTACATGGTAATGTTGGTTTATGATAAATGATTATTAGAAAGTATTGCATCACTTATATTCACATCATGGAAAGTGCATATGAGCCAGGTCATAACTAGTCCGAAGTGCATAAGCCAGGTTGGTGAGAGTTATATAACTAGTCCAGAGCGTTCTTGAGAAAAACTTACTTCAGTAGGCATGTAATATCCCGAACGTCGTTACGGCGTAAGTTTTTAAAACAATTGCGAAGTCGCCGATTTTTCGGCAAATCGCGGGAAGGGAAAAATAAAAATTGTAGAACATTAAAAAATAATTAAAATATATTGAAAATTATTTTAAAAATCCTGAGTGGGCTGCTCGAGGAGTGGGCCGACCGCCCTTGGGTCGGGGCCCAAGGGGTTGCGACCCACCCCAACCGCACCCACCCTTTTAACCCTAGACCCCACCCCACCCCTTCCCCCACAGCCACCACCCCCTCTCCTCCACCTCTTTGGCGCCTCCCCTCTCCTGTGCTGCCATTGATGCCCCTAGTGCTGCTGCCATTGATGCCCCTAGTGCTTCGCCATTGGAGGAGAAGAAAGGAGAAGGAAGGAGAAGAAGAGAGGAGAAAAAGGGCTGATCCATCATCTAGGTAATTTTTCCCATCCCAAACCCTCTGTTCTTATGAATAATTAGGGTTCTTGGCACGGATTTTGAAGCTAGTTAATAGATTAATTGCCCGATTAGAGATTAGCTGATGTCTGCCTGTAGATTGATTCGCGCAGTGCATCTGTTTGCACATTTTTGACCTAGTAAACGATTTTTCCTGTGGACTCTCCCAAACGGAAAGTTGTAGAGGACTTCCAGAAGCATCTCCTGTATTTATTTCGGAATTTTTTGCCATGGGATCTAGGAGTTACAGGGTCGGGAATACTGCTGTTCGTCAGGCGAGCAGATTGGTACAGACCAACATTAAGCAGTGAATTTGAGGTAGTAAATGATTTTTTTGATCATGGCCGTAATTGAGAAAGTTGTAGATAATTCAGAATTCTAGCTTCTATATGAAATTCAGAAGTTTGGACCCCTGTATTGATGTTGGGACGCATTTTAATATTTCTGTCCAAACTGCCAAAACAAAGTTCTTACTCTGTTTTGGGCATTAAATTATACCTAGCTGTGATGAAAATAAAAATATGTATTCTATATGAAAAATCTAGGATTTAAAGTGATGAAACCAGAGAGGTATCATTTTCTGTGATTGGATCAATATTTTTAAAGATACAAAAATGTTAAGCAGTGCTGCTGCAGAGGGTAATTTGCTGAATTGTTGAGCGGAGAGGAGTTGTGCGGGTTCGGGGTTCTAGTGACGCCTTTAATTATTTTAGTCGTGTTTGTATGTTGTGGCTGTGTGCTGAGAGTTGCCTTTTGGACATGTGGTCTTGTCCCTGAGCGCTCTTGATTTTACTTCGCTTCGTCGGATTGAGACAAGTAAACGTAGCGGTGGTTGCTACCGTTTAACTCATTATTCCTTTTACTTGCAATTTACATTATTATCGTAATTTGATACATTATGCTATGATTGCATGATATTTTAAATGTGGTGATGATAGCAAGTATTGATCAATTGATATGTTGATAAACTGCTAGTAGTCATGTGGAATTTTTGCTTAATGTGCAAATGTGGAATATGAAAATAAACTTGTGGTGAACTTGTGGATGTGGATATGTTGTGAGCATGATAATGCTCCTTTGAGGATGGATTAATGTGATTATTGATTATCATATCATTCATATCATATCATATCATATCATGTTATTTGCATATGTGGATGTCGCCGCACCTAGACCGTACTGGTACAACATCGTATATTGCCAGTGTACGATGCACCTCTTATCCCACCGGGAGCATCGTATATTGCCGTGTCGATGCACCTCCTATCCCGTGGAAAGAGTGATGTGGAGCATAACATGAAAGCATTCATATGCATTGCATTGTGGAAAGATCATTTGCATACATATGCAATATATTGTGGTGAAGTTATTTTGTGGAATATTCAAGTTCATAGTTGTAATGTGGAATTGATTCATGTGAGCTATTTGTGGTATGAGGTATGTGGATGTGGTCGTGGAATGGGGTTGTCCCTTCTGTACAACAAGGGTTGTGATTGTGACATAAGATTCTTTTCTCTCGTAATAATTGTTGATAGCAATTGTGGATGTGAGAAATAGTAAAGTATTTAAGTAAAGCCTACGTATGTTTTATTGCCTTTGGTAGTGGTAGTGGTTGAGGTTTTAAAGTAGTCAAACAAGATTTATTTGTTAATGCTTTGCTGTTATTGATGGTGATTTGAGGTTGAGTATATAAACATTGTTAATTGTGGAAGATTAAATGTTTCATTTGCATTTAATTGTGGATAAAATGACTGCATTCATATGCCAATTAAATCTGAAATTATAGAGGTATGATTCATGGAAGTTTGTGGTAGTTTAATAATTGTGGACATGAATTGTAGTTGTGGTTGTATGGAATTATAAATGATGATGTATAATTGTTTGTAGTTTGAATAGCCTGTTAAACAGTTTGCTTACTGAGATTTTATCTCACCCTTGTTTCCCCCTCCCTATAGGTGGACTTTGAGCATGCATGGGAAGGGTAGAGCGGCACCACACTGATGCACGTGTAACATATTTTTATGCTGTAATAAAGTTGAAAGGATTCTAGACCTTTGCATAGCTTTGTTTACATTATGTTAATAATGTTAAATTTGTGAACTATGTTTTAGATTAAAATGTTGGAGGATGTTTTGAATATTGAATTGCTATCACTATCCTGTTATTTCTTAGTAGTTTATGTATCCGCTTATACTATCTTGTTTAGTATTTGTTGTCAGTTTAATTTATCCTGTAAATTGGCTAGTTGTGGAGTGGTTTTAGTAACATCCTAGGGTAATGTGGGTCTTGAGGTGTTACAAGGCACCTCCACGAGATGGAGATAAAGGGTGTACATCAACGGGTGTTCTCTTAGCAATATTGGTATGAGTTTAAAAGATACATATGGATATTGCATTGCATTAATAAAAACAAAAGATGAAAAGAGTTATGGAAAACGGCATGGTTATGTTACGCAGTGATACATGGACGTTGATATGGTTAAGTTATGTCTATTGTTTTATTGATGTTTATCATTTTATTATATACTTGCTGAGTCCTGGACACGTGCTTGCTTTGTTATTGTTTTCAGGTGAATATTGAAGGCGACATGTATGGGCAGAAGTAGCACATTTATTTCATGTATCACCATTAGTTGACACATCCATACTTTAATGATATGCTTAGATAGTGTTAATAATATGTCTTAATGTTAATATTTAGTCATGTGTGGCTCTGTATGGGTGAGAGTAGCACAATTATTTCATGTGTAATAAGTAATTCATATATCACCGATAGTTAACATATTTAGACTTTAATGGCATACTTAGGTAGTTAGTGTTAATAATGTCTTAATGAAAAAATTTAGTCATGTGTGGCTCATCCATTTTCTTTCGATAGTTGGCAAATTCATACATTTGTTTACCTTTAGGTTGATGCTAATTTTCTAGTCTAGGTAATGCTCCTAGGCGCATAGTTCCGATCATTCTTGGGCGGAGGGGTGTCCCGAGAGGTCTCGTGGTTTGGTTGTAAGTTCAAGCTCCATTAATTTAGTTTTGGTGATAATGACAAAGTTATTTGTGAGACTAACCTGTTTATTGATTATGATATTGCTTAGTCTCGTTTGGATGAAAATGTGAAATCATAAGAAATATGCATTCTACATCACATTCTTATGTCTTATTGCATTCATTGGATCCAAAATATAGATTGAACTTCACCATATAGTCTAACTTGAATATGTGCATATGTTTTCATTATACATTCTTGTATGCATACATTTATGGAAGGCTCACTCTATGTTTTGAGGTTTCATTAGTATTGATCTATGTTCTCTTTTCCCATATTAAGGATCTTTACTTTGAAACATATCCCTTAAGTATATAAACCTATAGTTGGGTTGTCATCTAGTTCCTCCATTATGCATTAATGGTTAGATGATTAATGTCGGACCCAGATTTTACAATCCAGAATTATCTGTGATTTCACCACACTATTCCCTAGATTAGTAGATAGTGCTCATAGATACAGTATTGAACATCAAAATACATATCATGCGGAAGCGTAATATAGTAGTAGACTTACTCATGGGCCGATCATGCTGAAATCAATAAAATACAGTAGCGGAAAAGGAACACAAAGGTGGGACCCTCAGGACGTGCCCACAAGCAGCCAACTGGGGTTGTGACCTAGTTCTTGACATCTTCATCTTCTTCACCATCATGACCAAGTGTATTGCTGAAGCGTAGCGATCTGACTCCTGATTCTAGATTAATTGAGTGAGCGAGGGTGAGCACAAACCATCGTGCTCCGCGAGCTAATACACAGGATGCAAATAGATAACATGCATGACTTATCAAGGGAAGGCTTGGGTTGTTTTATTTGCCATAAATTACTCTTAAAATATGATACATAAAAATTTCCTAAGACCTAGCGGCTTGAACTAAAACATGATATTGGGTAAAAAGAATGTTGTAATAATAGTAGCACAGATTCCATCCATCATTACATGATTCCTACACCATATGCTAGTTCTTTCAGCGTTATAACCGCTTACCTTATCACTGGGGTGACACCTAGGGCAACACAGTCAGGGCTTTTCACTGCCCGCCACTTTTCCAATTTCACCCACAAAGTTTTTGAAATAGAAATATATCTGGTTAAGTTTCCATGTCCGCCCTTTACCGTGGGCATGGCTGTTCGAATAGTTTTCAAGTCTGTAGAGGTTGTACACTTTACCCACAAGATAGATTATCTCGCAATGTCGGCCAATACACACTTTCTTAGGCGTGCGATTGAGTAATCATAACAAGGCTGTTACAATGCATCTTCCCAGCAGAGCCACGTCTGCTAAGGTTTCACTCTCTTAGGGGTACGACCACCCTTCCAGAAGCCCCCTCTTGTGCCGTCACGTTGAAAGATGTGGTCATCCTCTGCCCGCCCGTGGTCATACCGGCGCAACCCACACTGAGTCGATGTAAATTAGCTAGCCCTGCCTACAATTTGGCAGCTTGTGGTTGTACAGTTATACACTGGGAGGTCATAACAAGATTCGGTCCTTAGGGTTATTTGGACGGTTCTACCACTAACACACTCTCGTGCACCACTGCACCACACCCCCGAACCATCCACTAAAATAGTTAAGCAATTTGAAGTTTTTGGGAGCATAAAATATCTATGTTACAACATACCAGCCACCTTCCATCAATGGCTGCCTAAACCAAGTTTTCATGTTGAAATGATGCCAGAGAAAGTTAATGCCCTCGACTATCTAGGCAGTGCTAAGCAGAGTGTATAAATGTAGACTTATTTTCAAATGTTACCATTATAGTTTTCCTAGGGCAGCAATATTCAAATGCTCAAATGTTCCAAGGGAAAGTAATACTTGCAAGATAAATAATAGGCATGTAACTAGAAACTTAAATCAATCATAGATTTGCATATGAAATAATAGCATGCAATTTGATAATTTAAACAAAAATAATTAGCAGAAAATGTAGGTTCAACATGATCAAAGTATTGACTCGCCTTGCACAGTTTACCGCGGTCTTGAGCTGACTCAAAGCTTTCTCATTCGAAGGTCTTGAGCTTCTGGTCTTCATCTTCATCTGGATCTTAACCTCGCCTGATCCATAGATTCTTCAGGACTCAAATTTCTAATTACACGCTAAACAATTGAAACCAAGTAAATATAAATAACTCAAAAAGTCCAAATAAACTCAATTTAGCTTTAGTATGAGTTAATGGGTATTTTGAGACAAGGTTGATTGGGCGTGGAGTATTGACGGAGGGAAATCCATCGATATGGATGTCAAGGAAGAGAATTTTTTGTACAAATAATCCATTTTTTACTCAAAATTACAGAAATATACCCACGGGGAAATGTTTTTACAAAAATAGGTTCTAGTCACCCAATGGGTGGACGACTGGAGCCAATCGCCCAATCGAGAGGCGACACGTGGGTAATATGGTAATTGTTGGGTGAATTATTGCTGTCGTCCGGGCGTTGGGCGACTGGAGGTTCAGTCGCCATACGGTTGGGTGACTGGAGGTCCAGTCGCCCAATGCCCAGGCGATAGGGGGGTTAAAAAGGGCCGCGCTCGGTCGCCGCCGCCGTAGCTGCCATTTCTTTCATTCGCCCGCTCGGCATCGAGAGAAGAGAGGAGAAGAGGAGAGAAAGGGGGAGAAGAGAAGAGGAGAGGAAGGAGGGGAAGAAGAGAAGGAGGGGGAGAAGAGGAGAGGGAGAGGAGGAGGAAGGAGGAGTGGGAGCCATTCCATCCATTCAGATCCTCAAATTCAGGTATTTTTTTAGTATATTGTATTTGCAGTATATTTTTATGAAATGCTAGTGTTAGTAAAAATTGTAGATGTAGAAAATTTAGTATAGAAAATTTAGTACAATTTTTAGTATAGAAAATTTGTAGTATACATTTTTTAGTATGGAACATTTTTAGTATAGAAATTTTAGTACAATTTTTAATATAGAAATTTTAGTACAATTTTTAGTATAGAAAATTTAGTTAACGTAATTATAGGAAATTAGCAGGCATACAAACAGAGAGGAGACGAAGAAGCAACTGTAGGTGTAGATCTAGATAGAAATAATTAAATATTTGTTATACTAAATTTATTAAACATGTAGTTTTACAACATTAACAGCCGTAGAAGCGTGTAGTTATGTATAATTTAGGGAACATAGTTTTAGAAAATTAGCATCAGTACGAAATCTGCATGTGTACAAAATTGTAGTTGTAGAAAATTCAGTCACCGTAATGTACAAATTAATCGTCTGGTGAAATTTATATCTATTAAAAAATCAGTAAATATTTATAGTAGAATTTAATTAATTCATGTGTTGGAAGTTTATAGTACTAGGTTATTGTAGTGGGTTACGACATGCAAACGATCGGCGAAATGTGAATTGCAGTACGTCGGTACTTTGGTATTGTGCGATGGTATTTGACATGTTGCAAAATTAAAACATATATGCAGGCCGACATCAGCAATGGCAATAGCCACTACATTGAGAGTGCATTACAGTGCTGGAACCGTTCGTGAAGCTCCGAATGGTGTGGATTTGAGCGGTTTTTCGCAAGTCATTGTAATACATCCGGATGACGAGAATGCTCAGATATCAGATGTGATGCATTGGCTGACCCAGAGTTTTTCGTTGGACCCTGAGGTGTGCAGCATCATCGTGCAAGGGCTTTTGAGCCGATCCCTTATGACATTGCTGCGCACTGCTGCGTAGAAGTGCTTTGTGCAAGGGTGTCGGCGCCGTGGATACGACTGTGTCCTGCTTGTGCTACCATGCTCATTAGAAGCTGTGCAAGGTCATGCGTCCGCCCTTGCTACGGGAGGTGCTAGCAGCTCGGGCGGACCGCATGTTGGCGAAGATGATCAGGTTGCTCGTGATGAACCCGATGCGGTACATGGAGGAGAGTTACAATGGTCAAGCCATAGAGAGAGAACTGTACAAGCCAATGAAGGGGAGCATATTGAGTACATCGTGCAGCAGATGGACTGTATGACCAGAGGGCATGGGCTGAAGAGGAAGTTGTACAGGATGACAACGAGGATAGTTCGGAGGAGGATGAAGTTCCTATCCCACAAGAATGGAACCGGTTTAATGCTGAGGGTGTTTCCGCACATGATGAGCATGAATCAGCGTGGGAGTATCATGAGATAGAGGATCGGTTGTATTCTATGTTTGCTGACAAGTCAGCACTGCAGGATGCCATCAAGTTGTGGGCCCTTTCAATGCAGCGAACATTTCGTGTCATGAAATCAAGCCAGGAGCAGTACACCATGAAGTGCGAGCAGGCTGGTTGTCCTTGGAGGGTGCATGCATGTAGACCCAGTATGAGACTCATTGAATTGTGTCAAAGGTGGAGCCGTACTCTTACATTCTCAGCAGTGTTTTGGCGAGGCATCGTAACCTAACATCCGCCTTTATAGCCAATTTGATGTACATGGAGGCCATGCATACTGTGGTAGCTATTGAAAAGAAATTCAAGTAGAAGATTAGCTACGCAAAGGTGTGGCGTGCCAAGCAGAAAGTATTAGAAAAATATTTCAGGTCTTTCGAGGTGGCGTACCACAATCTTCCTCGTGTGCTTAACGTGTTGCAGGACAGGAACCCAGGCACGTATATTGCTGTGCAAGACAAGCCGTCCACAAGTCCACCAGGATATGTGGTGTTGAAGAGAGCCTTGTTAGCATTTGGTACTTACATTGAGGCATTCAGACACATGCTGCCAGTGATCTTAGTTGACGGGACCTTTTTGATAGGCAAATACAAGGGGCAGATCCTGACGGCCATAGGCGTTGACGGCAACAACCAAATATTGCCGCTGACCATCGCATTCGTGGAAAGTGAGTATTATGAACGCACTAGATCCTAATAGATGGTGATGTGAAATGATAACATGGCGATAACGATCTAAGAATTATTCTAAAAGAGATATTATAACATACCACACACCAGAGTTGACAATCAACTAAATTTTATTATGTGATAAGTGATTATTAGTCAAATTAACAATTATTAATATATATCGATCATGACTCACATAAGAACCATACTAGCAATACATTATGATATCAAAAATATTAAACATAGAAATTGATATTTAAAAGATTGCTACTAGTTTAACCTAAGTCTACAACATGATCATCCGCTACACTCATTAACAATTTAAGCATGAACTCTAAACATTAATAACTGAGTAATCTAATAACATAAAAGCATGTAAAATAAGATAACCTAGAACGTCATGGTTTGAATACAATATTAAAACTATAAAATTGGCACGCATTAATAATATGTTAAATACTAAGCAAGCATTATTAATATGATAACAACCAGGCAAACACTAGGGATATGATAATAACTAGGTAACTTTAGTGATAAGTGAATAGCCAGGTAACTTTAGTGATAGAAATTAGCCAGGTAATTTTAGTTATATGATAATAATCAGGTAACTACAACGATATGAGATTAGTCAGGTAATTTTAGTGATATGATAATTGCTAGACAAGTGTGAGTGACAATTGTATTCAATGGCAAAGGTGACAGATAATCTAGAAACTTGTGGTATGTGGAACGGAAAAGGTTACGGCTGCGAGGTACTTGCCCTGAGCACGCACGATGGACACACTGCACGAAGGATCCGGAATGCGCAACCGTCCAGCCGCTCCTTCAATAGCTGCGTGCAAACCTACACGATGGAACGGAGGTGCATTAGGTCTAGCTTAGTTAAAATTGATAGAAAAATGATGGACGGTATGCTTGATCAAAAAGAATCCACATGAACTGTTGTTCGGTAGCACGAACAGCTGTTCGGCCGCACGAAACACCGTTCGACCGCGAATCGCCTTTCGACCGCGCGAACGGTGTCTGGCCACCGCCGCCTCTGCCACCGGACATCGCCGCCACGGCCTCGCACCGCGCCGCGCCTACGGTACCACGTAGCCGCCGCGACGCCACCACTCGCTAGCGCTAGCTGGAGGGAGAGAAGAGAGAGAGAGAGATGGATGGAAGGGAGAGAGAGAGAGAGGTATCAGGGATGGAGAGAGCACCCGCATGGGAAAATAGGGATTGGTGGGTTTTGAGATAGATATATGGTTGGAGATATGAGAGAGAGAGGTGGATTTTTGAAACACTGATTCTCTTTGTATTTTTTCAGGGTGCCACATAGACGGTAATCCTGAGGTGAGCTTTAAAAAGTATTCATGCTGCATTTTAGATTCATCTGGTGATCTACTATACAAAATTATTCGAGCTGTTCATTTGTTTAAGGGTGACCTTTTATATTCAGCGTCTTCTGATCTTAGGTGTCTTATTCCATCAGATTGTAAGGATGTATTTCACTAGCACCGTAGGTTAGGACATATTTATTTTGATCATCTTGCTCGCATATTTATTTTGATCATCTTGCTCTCATCAGTAATATGAATCTTGTTAGAGGAATATCTAATCTTAAATGTGAAAAGTAAATGGATTTAGTTTGTTCACCTTGTTGACATGGTAAAATGATCTCATCATCATATCCTCCACTCTCACTTGTTATGACTAATGCTCTGGGTCAATTGTTACACATGGACATTGTAGGTCCTTTTAGGGTTTAGTCAGTTGGAGGTAAATGGTATGTTCTTATTATTGTTGATGATTTATTTAGATATTGTTGGGTTTATTTTATGGTATCTAATAATGAAGCTTTTGGTCATTTTAGAGAGCTTGCTCTTAGACTTGCTAATGAATTTTCAAGAGCACCTAGAGCAATTAGAAGTTGTAATGGAACTGAATTCAAGAATACATCATTTGCTTCTTTTTGTGCTGAAAAAGGTTTATGTCATCAATTTTCTTCAACTTGTGTGCCACAACAGAACGGTGTTGTGGAACGTAAAAATAGAACTTTGGTTGAGATGGCTAGAACAATGTTAAATTAATATACTACACCTAGGAAGTATTGGGCCAAAGCTATTTCTACTGCTTGCTATATTTCTAATAGAGTATTTTGTGAGCTAAATTGCATAAGATTTCCCGTGAGCATCATTTTGGTCATTCTCCTAATTTTCTCACTTAAGGGTGTTTAAATGTCGATGATTTATACTTAAACATGGTAATCTTGATAAATTTGAATCTATATCCTTAGATGGCACTTTTCTTGGATATGCAGTTCACACTCAAGGTTATTGTGTACTCAACATAGAAACCATCAAAATTGCTGAGACCTGTGAGGTCACTTTTGATGAGGCTAGTCTTGGTATTAGACCCAACAATATAGGTATATAGATAGCTGACGCATCCGAAGACATCTTCTATGACTCTACACTAATGGATACTACAGCTAGTGGCTCTGCTCCTACCTCTCGTGAGGTAGAGGCCACTACTGCTACACCTATGTCACCGACGACTCCATGGGATCCTCTACATATTCAATGGCATCATCCCCTGAACAAATGATTGGTGAGTTAAGTGAGAGAGTCCTTCGCAATAAGTATAACCCCAATGCCTCATATGCTCATTTTGCGTTTGTTTCCTCTTTGAACCCTAAGATGTAAGTCACACTTTATCTGATGAGTCTTGGATAAATGCCATGCATGAGAAATTAGAAAACTTTGAGCGTAATAAAGTTTAGACTTTAGTTTCACTTCCTTATGGTCATAATGTTACTGGAACTAAATGGATTTTTAAGAATAAACAAAGTGAGGCTCAAGGATTTACCCAGGTTGATGGTTTTGATTTTGGTGAAACTTTTGCACCTATAACTCGATTAGAAGTCATTAGAAATCTTTTAGCATTTGTTACATCTAAGGATTTTACATTGTATCAAATGGATGTTAAAAGTACTTTTCTTAATGGCTATATTGAAGAGAAAGTTTATGTCAGACAACTACCTGTTTTTGAAAATTCTAAGTTTTCCGATCATGTCTATAAACTATGCAAAGCTTTATATGGTTTAAAACAAGCACCTAGAGTATGGTTTGATAGGCTTAAATCATATTTGCGTAAAAATAACTTTCAAATGAGAAATGTAGATAAGACTTTGTTTACTCTCAAGCATGTTAATGATCTTTTACTCATTCATATTTATGTGGATGGTATTATATTTGGTGGTTCTTCTCATGCTCTTGTTTCTAAGTTTTCTGATACTACGAGCAGAAAAATTGAGATGAGCATGACGGGATAATTCACGTTCTACCTAGGCTTTCAGATCAAGCTATCAAAGTTGGGTACTTTTGTTCATTAAACTAAGTACATCAAGGATCTGCTTCGTCACTTCGACATGGGGACAATCAAGCCAATCTCCACACCCATGGGATGTACTATAGTGTTGGATCTTGACAGAGATGGAGAGGATGTTGATCAAAAGGAATACATGACATGTGTCATTTTTGCATATATTTAGCCGTCATTTTACCCTCATATTCTTCGCATTTTAAGACCATTTATCATCATTTACATACTTTTCCCATATTTAATTGCTCGAAATTGACCATTTTACATTTTTTGCAATTTTTCGCTGGCCGGCGCGATCGAGGCGCATAAACGACAAATCTGAACTTTCTGGACTGCTCCGTACAGATGTACGCATCGTCACGGACACGCAAGATCTTTTCGCGAAGAAATCAGAGCTTCCAAGGGCCAGAACAGAAGAAATGAAATGGGCGAAGGACCTATTCGTAATTACCAAAAATCTGGAGGGCTAAAATGTGAAATTGCCGATCCCCAATCCCACAAAACCCTAGCTGCAATCCAGAAATCGGTGAGCCGGCCATTGCTTCTATCCCTGCCCCCTACTGTTTTCTCCTTCCCCGATTCTTCTCCTTCTCCCGTGGCGAGGGGTCGGCGACTCACGGGCGGCCAACCAAGCGCCACCGCACCTATCTCCACCACTCCTCATCTCTTCCACCAGATCCATCAGCGCCGCCACCTCTCTTCCCTTCTTCTCCACATCCGGCCACCGCCTCTACTCCAGCCTGGCCTCCCTCCTCCCGCCTTGCCGCTTTCCTTCTTCCCTAGCCCCCATTTGCTTCTCTCCCTCGTCCTCAGTCTACAGCCGCTCCTCACCACCATTCACCGCATCGCCGCTTCTCCTCTTGCCACACCTCGGCGCCGCCGCTCCAGATCCACAAGCCGCCGGCTCTTCTTCGCCACCACCGACGACCTCGACAGCTCCATCCACCGGTGCATCATCTCTCCACCGAGTCCAGCGACCCTCCAGTTCACGGCCGCCATCCAAACCCGTGCGCCACCGCTCCATCCACCTCACCTCTGTAGCGACCGTAGCACCGCCGACCTCCATCAGCGTCACCATCCCAATGCCAACCTCGGCGACCGCGACCCGACTTCTTCCACATTGCCGACCCCTACTACTCCACGGCGCCACCGACACTCTCCTCTACTCTGTTTCCCCTGCTAATGCTCTACTCAGTTTAGTATAATCTCTCCCTTTGCCTCATTGCTTTTCTTGGTCATTGCTCAAGTTAATTGATCATGTATGCACTGTGATGGTGAATTGTGGATTTTGATCTATTGCACTGTGAATATTGATCTGCGATTATGATATGTGGTCATGATGTAATACTTGTGAAACAGCGCAATCTTTGTGTGATGTTCTTAGTGATGAATTGGTAATGTAGTTTTAGTAGCAGAGTATTCATCTTTGTCAATTTTGTGCCGTGGTAAGGTTTAATAGTAGTAGTATTTAGCTATTTGTATGTGTGATTTGTTAGTCTGTGCTTATGGTCAGTGTGTGTACTTCCTTTGTATCAATGTCCCGTGCTTGTCCAGTTGTTAGTGTTGGTATCTGTGTTTGTGTGTTGTCTCGTGCGATTTAGCTAGCCGATGACCATTCCCTTCTCCTTGTTGTCTCAACACCCTCTTTGCTTCTAGACTCCCTCTTTTCTCCTTTCTGCGGTCTGTCGATAGTTAGATTGTGCGAGTGTTCGTTGTAGTCGTTTGTTGTGTTGTTCTATCGCCGTTATCTAGTTAGTCGTTGACCATTTTCTCCCTCATTCTCTCTCGACTCCCTCCGTGCTTCTAGACTCCCCCAGTGTTTCTTGATTTCCTCCTTCTGTCCGCGGTCGGTAGTTAGTTAGGTCGTTGGTCAGTAGTCGTGTTCATTCGTGTAGTCGTCGTTGTCATTCGGTCGGTCGTACGATGTCCATTCGTATGGTCGTTCGTCCCATCGTCTTTTGATTGTTTAGTTCATTCATCGTTTCGTCCATGCGAGTTAGAGTTCGTTCGGTAGTTTTGTTTTCTCCCCTGTTTCGTTTGACCTAGCTTTATCTGAGCACCGGTAGCCTTAGTCTAGTCTCTGTGGAGAACACGACACTCACCGCTATTTCAGTGGCAACCCGTGCACTTGCGGGTGTGCTATTTTTGCACGATCAATACAGAAACATGATTGGCTCTCTTTTGTATCTCACGGCTTCAAGGCTAGATATACACTTTGTTGTGTATTTGTGTGCTTAGTTTCAAGCTTCCTTACGTGCTTCACATCGTTAAGTGATAAAACAAAATTTCAGGTATCTTCAGTCAACTTTATAATTTGGCTTATGGTATTCTTCTTCATCATGACTTATCCTTAGAGTTTATTTAGATGCGGACTTTGGGGTTGTGCAATTGATAGGAAGAGTACTTCTGGCACATGTCACTTTTTAGGCACATCTCTTGTTTTATGGGCTTCTAGGAAATAGTTGTTTGTTGCACTTTCCACTACTAAGGCTGGATATATAGCTGCTGCTTCTTGTTGCGCACAATTGCTTTGGAAGACAGCTACACTAAAAATCATGTGCAACATTCAAGAACCAAACACATTTGTAACACCCCAGTCAAACAAAGACCTGGACTGCTACCAAACTAGTAGTATGACAACAACAAATTAAATATGCTACACAAAATTTCGGCAGAACCTCCTTTGTTTACTATCTAAATCGGAGGTTTCAACAAGCATAATTTAAGGTTATGAATAACATTAAGTAATATAATCAAGTCTAAGCTAGATTGGCCTAAGTCAACTAGAGCATCCATAGTTATAATTATTTAGATAAAGAATGGAAACATCATAAAGGAATTCTAATTCATTATTAAAATTTAAATCCGACAATCACTAATCATCTTTGATTTAAGTAATTCATGCAAATAGTATTTAAATTTCTTCTTTCCTTCCATTGTGGGTAGAACATGCAAAGTGCAATAAGACTAATCTTTCCTTTCCCCCATGCATGCCGATCTCATAAAGGTACCTAAAAAAACACAACAAACAGCAAGAGTGAGTTCAACGACTCAGCAAATATAATAAATGGTAACAACATCATACGTGTACCACATTCTACAAGAACATCCAACAGTTACTAGTAAACACATACTATGCATACATATACATCATTCCATAAACACATCCAGCAGTTACTTATCAACACATGATATGCATACTTGTGCACCATTCCATAAGAACATCCAACTGACACTTCAAAACACATGCTATGCAATATGATCAAAAATCTCTTTATCTCTTTCTCTTTTGCATTTTATCGGTAATGCAAAGTGTGCATCCGTCGATGCACACCCTTGCCTGTACCATCTGGTACAGGGACCAATTGTCCATACTCCACAAGTATGGGGACCTTTAGCCCATCATGTCATCAACATGACGGGGACCTCGGCGCTTGGTCATCTCGTGACCAAGACTTCAATAAATCAACATGATGCATATGCGTGAATGTCTCAATAAGTAAAACTTGCATTCACAATATCTATACACCAGAAATACTCATGAACACTTTAAATTGCAATCAACCATAAACAACAATATTACATCCTTACCACAACCATGAACACATATACTCATAATATCGACCAAACATCAACAATTCATCAAACATCAACAATCCACACTCTCAATTTTAAACCATCATTATACTTGCCTTTACTGAAGCAGCGAAGGGAGCAAGAACGATTAGGAGCGAAGCCACCTAATCACAAGGCACCACTCAGCACAAAACCATAATACAATATTCACAACTGAAAAGTAAACGTCTCTATGCCCAAAACCCGCAACTCCCTCTCCGCTTAACGGTTCTACACTCTGTCCGCAGCAGCAGCGCTGCTTAATTTTTTTGTATTTTTAATAATATTAAGCCATTCACAGCAAATGATACATTTCTGGATTCCTCACTTAAATACCTTCACTTTTTATGCAGATCACATATTTTAATTTTGATCCTACAAGGTGTAACTTAATGCGCAAAATAGAGAACATTTTCTGTTCTGGCAATCTAGGAAGCCAGATTCTAACACGTACCAACCACATTGTAAAGCTCTAAAAATTATTATTTTTATACAGTAGTTAGATTACTGAATTCTCTACATTTTTCTCAATTGCGACCAAAAACATAAAAATCATCTACTACCCCTAAATCACACTTGAACAACAATCTGCCCCAATCTGCACTCCTGACAGACAGTGATGTTCCCGACTCTGCTACGGTCAAATACCGTGGCCTAAAATTCTGTAAAATTTACAGAAAATAGATCTCATCATCCTCTAAAATTTTCCTTTTGGGACGACCCACAGGAAAAATCGTTGCGTAGGTCTAAACTGCGCAAATAGTCGCACTACGCGGATTGATCTACAGGTAGACAACAGAAAATCTCTAATCGGATAATCAATCTACTTATCCCCTTCTAATCCCGTGCCAAGAACCCTAATTACTCTAAAAACAGAAGAATTTGAGATGAGTGAGAGTTACCTAGGAGATCCCCTTGGGATCACCCGTCTTCTTCCCCTTCCTCCTCCTTCCTTTCTTCTCCTTCCCTCCCTTCTTCTTCCTTCGTTCTCGCTTTCTCCTAGCACCAAGGGACAACAATGGGGGAGAGGTGTGGACATGGTGGGCGCTGGGGCAGGAGGGGTGCGGCTGTGGGGAGAGGAGGGCAAAGGGGTGGCGGCTAGGGTTAGGTAGGGCGCCCCCTTTGGTCGGCCTCCACATGGGCCAAGGCTCAGCCCAGTTGCTTGGATATTTTGAGAAATTGTTACATACCAAAACTTTGAGTGTTGAAAATTTTAAATTTACATTAATTATTTTAAAGCAACTGACTTTTATTTGGCTTTTTCTGTGCTTTTCTGGTTTTTAATTTCAAAATCTAATACAAGAAAATGTATTTCAAATATTTTATTTTTCCTAACCATCCCAGAATTTTTAAATACTTTTTTAAAAATTTTTGGAATTAAAATCAATTTTAAAATATAAAAGGAATTTTATAAAATTATTAAAACAAATCCGAAATTAAAAATATTTTTATTATGTATAAAATATCTCCAGGAATATTCTATGAATTTGCTGGAATTTTGAAATATTATTTATTATTTTTCTAGGCAATTTTATTGTTTTTAGTATTTTCTGAAAATTTAATCCAAAAATTAAATCCGAATTAATCTCGGGCCGCCACGTGTCGTGCCCAGATTAAATCCATCTGTCTCCACGTTTTAATCTCAACCCACTTGCCACGTGTCATCCATCCGCCACCCCATACCCCTTCACTCTCTTCTCTCTCCGACGAGTGGGCCCCATATGTCAAATCCTTCCCCTACCTTCCTTTCTTCCTCCCTTCATTCTCTCTCTCTCTCCTCCATTAGAGCCGAACCCGAAGCTTGAAATTCGGCCGTTTCCTCCGCTCTAACTCCCGATTAATTGCGCAATAAGAGCCTCTAATCACTCCTCCACTAATTGCCGACCGTTTCCCCTCTTAATTTCCCCCATTCACGGCCAAAATTTCGCCTCTTCCCTCTCCGACCGCCGGCCTCTCTCCCCTCCTCTTTCCCCTATAAAACCCCCCCGAGGAGCTCCTTCGGCATCCCCACTCCCTCCGCTTCCTCCTCCACCTTTCGCCGCCGCCCGACCTTCCGAGCGCGCCGCCCAACGCCGCCGCCACCTCCGCTTTTCTCCGCCGGCCGCCTCGGTGATCTTCAAGCCCCGCCACGGTGAGCGCCCCGCGTCGCTTCCTCCTCCGCCGCCCGCGGGGCCGCCACAGGCGCCTGCTTGTTGTGTGGCCTGTCGTCGGTCGGCGCCTCAGTCGGCCATGTCCGACGTCGAGATTAAGTCATAAAAATTTTTCTTTAGACAAATATTTCGGCCGAATTTAACTCCGATTAAAAATATTTCAGTATAAAATAAATCGGAAAAATCTTTCTTTTTCTTTTTCTTTCAATTAAACTTCCCGAAGCCATAACTTTCTCATTTTAACTCCGATTTGACCCGTTCAAATTTCTAAAATTTTCTAAAATCATGAACTACCCAAATATACACACTTTTTCAATTTTTTAATTTTATTTGAATTTATGTGTATTTATTTTCTTTTGTTGCTTTGTCTTTTTCGCGCACAGAATCCGACGTCGCCGAAGAATTTGTCAACCCGCAGCAAGAAAGTCAAGACACCACACACGAAGGCAAGTCTCCTATGAATATTTTGAACCAATGTTTGTGAAATGTTTTTATTATTTTAAATTAAATGCATTGCTATGTTATATAAAATGTTAATTTAGGCGGTAAGGATAATAGTTAAACCGATAATTGTTATACCATCATTTGACATTGTTAACCATGTACCTTTGACACACTAGGATTTTCTTTGTCTCAATAATGAGATTATTTTAAAACTTTGGTGAATGTTGTACCGGTAGTAAAATGCTTAGTCATGCTAAATAACTTTTATAACCTTGGAATGGGAAATTATATTTCATTAATATAGACTTATGTTCAGAAATTAAGGGCGATTGGTGTTGCCACTGTATCTTCAAAAATAAATAAAATGTGAAAATTGTTTCAGACCAGGGCGGATGGTTGGTTTGGTTTGGTGCGGTTAGCACGAGAACTTGTTAAGTGTATGTTCCGCCCTAGTCAATTAAGTACCGATGCTTGTGTTTGTCCAAACTGAGCACTACCGTACAACCACATGTCTATGGGTACGAGCTAGCTAACTAACTTACAATAGTTTAGTTTAGGTACCATCAGTGGAAAGTGAGTGCCAGGGTGTACTGGTTATTCACAGTGAGAGACAGGGTTTCTTGACTCATACGGCGCAAGAGGGGCTTCGACTGGTGGTTTAACCCTTCACGGTGAAACCTCGGGGTGGTAACTAGCTAGACTAGAGTAAGGTAAAGGCTTTGTGATGAATTATCTGGGTCTCATGCCTAAGGAAGCATGTTGGCTGTTAAGATAACTTGTCTCTTGTGGGTAAAGTTGTACAACCTCTACAGAGTGTAAAACTATTCGAATAGCCGTGCCCACGGTCAAGGGCGGGAAAGAAATGCATTCACATGGTGTAATACCCCGTAAATTGTTTAATTAATTGTTTAATTAATAGAGAGAGGGACTTTTGTGAAATAATTAAATTTATAAGAGTTTTGAGGGTTTTATGAAAATTTAAGACAACCCGGGCCTAGGCCTTGGCCTGTGTGGGTTTTCTTGGCCCAAGAGGGAGGGAGGCCACCTCTTAAAACCCTAGGCAGCCCCCACCCCCGCCCACCCCTGCGCCTCCACCCCAGCAGCCGCCGCCCGTGCTGCCCGACGCCTTCTTCCGTGCCGCCGTCGTCTTCATCGTCGTCGCCTCCTCCCCGGTGCGCCGTCGCCGACGCTCGTCGCCGCACCGCGTGGATCCGGAGGAAAGAGAGGAGGAGATCGCGGGCGTGTTCGTCGCCGTGTTCGTCGACGTGTTCGCCGTCGTGTCGCCAAGGGTAATCCCGGTAGTCTCTAGATTGGTTTTAATCAAGTTAGATTCGTCGGTTTTCGGGCTCTTTGAGACGGTAGTTGTTTCTCGGCGGTTTTGATCTAGTTTCGTCGGGATTCAGGTCTGGACCCCTTCTAGAAAGTTGTAGAGGGTTTAATTATCTTCCAGGAGTACAAGAACACGTGATTCGGATTTGTGTAGCGAAAGTTATGAATTTTCTAGTGTTACTGTTCTGCAGATCGGGTAGTTCGGACGAGTTTAGTAGATCGGTTTGTGCGACGGAAATAGTTGCGATTCAGGAGTCCTTAAAATTGAGAAAGTTGTAGATAAGTTTCTTAGCTTTCAATAGAGGTAAAGAAGTTAATGGCAGAATCAGAGAGTCTCCCCAACTAAGTTTTTGTAGATAATTTAATTATCTTTCTAGAGAGTCCAAGAACGCTTAATTTGGAGTTACGTCTCGAAAGTTATGATTTTTGGAAGTCGGTGTCGTGGTTGGGCAGATTTGGCCGAGGGAGTTGGGGATTTAATTGAGATAAATTGTTGGGTTAATTGGGGTTGCTGTTATTTTATATCTAGAAACCCGCCACTGTCATGTTGGTAATTATTAATTAAATATTCGTGAGGAGAGCGGATTCGGGGTTGTGCCTTCTACGTGTTCTTCATTTTCTCGCGGTTGAGGCAAGTATATTTGTGATGTGAAAATCTGTGTGTTTATGGATTTGTTGAATTGTTTGGATGATGGTTGAATCATGACTGTTTAAATTGTGAGTATGAGTAAGTGATGAATTGAGAATGCTATTTATGTTCTGCTTACATTATGGCATTTATGAGATTGGTTGATGCGTAGTATGGTGAATGCTCGTTATCTTTGATACATTCACATATATGCATCATATTGAGAATTGTTGAAGTCTTGATCATGCGGTGATCAAGATCGAGGTCCCCACACTTGCGGAGTGTGGGCATTGGTCCCTGCACCGAGGGTAGGTGCATGGGTGTGCATTGACGGATGCACACCGCATTACCGGTAAAATGCGAAAGAGATGAGAAAGAGGAGCTTTTGATCATAATGCATAGCATGAAATTCATATGTAATATGTTTAACTTGAGATTTAATGTTCATGCTTGCATTTGTTACGATTATACTTGCCGAGTCATTGGACTCACTCTTGTCGTTGTTTTGTTGTTGTTGTTTGTTTATTTTAGGTACCTTCACGAGGTCAAGATGCATGGGAATAAAGAGGATTAGTATTGTTGCACTTGCACGAAATATTCACCATGGAGAAGATAGAGAACTCTAATTATTATTTGTTGATTAGTTCAAGTGGTATTTGATTATGACCTTGATTAAGATGTAATAATGGATTAGAACTTCTTCATATTGCTTCCATGCTTTACTTAAGTTTTATAGATGTTTCGCTTAGTAGCCAAATTACTTTGCTTATGTTATTCATACCTTTTGATAATATTGTTAGAACTTCATTTTATCAATAAACAAAGGAGGCTCACGAAATTTTATAGAATGCCTTAGCATAGTTTTATTATGTTGTTAGTTTGGTAGCATTTCGTGCCATTGTTTGGTGGGTGTTACAGATTGGTATCGAGCGGGCTTTAGGTCCGTGGTAATTAAACTATTAAATTGACACACCGGTGCACAGAGGATGGGATGGGTCAAGCATTGCATTTATGCTTTTGACATGTTATATTGATGATTTACATTATGAGATAATCTTGTATGCTTATTGATAATCTTGTATGATTATGATTTGCTCCTATGATCGTTATGACTGAGAATAGTCAATGATATGATGTAGATGTTGTGATGTGCTACCTTGGTATTGCCAGATTATATCATTGTTTGTAGTATGAGGATTAGCAATGTAGCTACCTCAGGTAACTTAATTGCAGGTGTTACGGTGAATTTATTAGAAAAGTTGTTATTATCCTTGTTGATTTCGCCACTTCTTGGTGATTGGAGTTAATGAATTTCTTTTGAGATTGTGGTTCTTGCGCTTGAGGGTATGCAATTGGTCTCTACCGTTCCTTGAAGCGCTTATTGTTTCTTTCCTGGACTCTTGAGATACTTTGCTACCGTGCTTTTTGTTGATTTGTAAGGTTAGTTCCTTCGTGGAGTTTGTCTTGTTGCGAATCATGGCTCATTGTTCGCTTGGTGTTTTCTTTTATTAATGCGAATTTTGAGTTGCAAAACTCATTGTTATGTGAAAGCTTTGGATCTATGTTTTCTCTTTACCTCGAGCGTTGAAGTTTATTGTTCCTTTTCCTTTTGAAAGAGAGTGTTAAAATCCTTTATGTTGTTTTGCTATGCTTAAGTGGAAGGTGGTAGTCGTATAAACTAATTCATAAGGTTGAATTATCAGGTTGATATGTTAGCATAGTGTATAATTAAATTTTTTACTAGTATCCTTGGAAGTGTAGTTGTTTAATTTGATATTGCCCTGTAATAGTTTTTAGAAGAACTATGATTAAGAATTTGTTTACTCATGATAGTAACTCATGGAGTTATTGAGGAGTGTGTAATAAGAACCGGAATGATTATTATGATTGTTAAAATGTCTATCATGATTGGATAAATTGAATTATCTGTGTCTTTAGTAATTAATCCGACCGCTTGGAATGATTAAGTAAGGAGGTGTTAGAATATTACCTTGGTAATATTGACCCTTAATATGTCTTTTATTTAGATGCTTTATGAGCATGCACAATTGCTAGTTTCATCTATCTTTACCATGCTAGATTGTTGAAATACGTATAAAGGAATAGATGAAGGTTGATGCATTGACTTGTAGAAACTTGTCTTACGATCCGGTATCATTGAAGTTTAAAGTCATTTCCATTCTAATTTCAATGTAAGGTAGGATACAAAATCTATGCTCATGAATGTCTTATAATTGTAAAATGGAGTTAGGATCATGAATGTTGTTATGACCGAATAATAATCAATTATTGCCAATAGTGAATAGAGTACAATCAATTGGTGCTAAGTTAGAGTTGAGCACCAATAAAGAATGGAATATATGAAATCTAGTAAGAAATTTATACTAGCATGATTTCGAGATTATCTTGTTCTAGTATCATCTTGTTTAAGAGCTTTGTTCTATTTATGTGGCTTATGCACTAGGTTCTCCTAGATCAAGTAGTTGCAACCTTACTTAGATATTAGAAACATGATGCAATGATTTCTTATGTTTCTTTTGGAAAAGTTTATGAAGGAGTTGAGGATATGATGATGCTTGTTAAGAATGTATTATTCGATGTTAGTATGTTGGTCCATTTGTGGTTATGATGGTAATGTTGAAGGTTCATTAAATAGAAGAATTTGAATAAATTCCTTGGTACTATTTAAATCAAAAGTTTTGATAGTGTGTATGCGATCTTTGATCTCATGATTTATGTGGTAGCTGAAATTGTTTTAAGCAAAGTGTCGTGTTGAGGATTTTAATTAGTTCTTAAAGAATTAATGTGTTGTGGTCTTCAACTCTTCTTTTGTTGGAATTGTTAAGGTGATACCGTATTCAAAGAAGGTTGTTCTCTTTGTTAAAAGGAAAAGTTTGATAAAAGTTTTGAAGGTTGAAGTCAAGTTGTGCAATCTTTGTGAAGTGTGTTTGACTTCTTATTTTCGCCGCTTAAGAGTTTCGAGCTCAAATGACAATACCGTATTCGTATTGGTTGAGATTTGATGTTTTCGCCTCGAGGAGGCATGCGCCTTCACCGTGGTCTTATCCTTTGTTGTCCAAGATCTTTGTTTTCTTGGTTTTGTGTTTATTGCAGATGGACATTGTGCTGAAATTTTCTTCTTTTGCTTCTCCAAGAAAGGGTACGCAGCTTTGGGTTGCAAAGACCTTTAAGATGTGTATGGCAACCTGTTGGTGTGGTTTTGTGATTAGTCTGGTGAGATTGTGGGTATCAAGATACTTGAGATTCTTGGAGTGATAAATTGTTCGTTGAATAATTCTCGATGAGGATTTGATTTAAAGAAGATGTTGTCCTTGGGGCTAAATAGTTTTATTGTTGCAACTAGAAGAACCTAGCTGTGGTTCATGAGTGTTACGCTCATTTTGTGGAACGTTGGAATTATTGAAAGTATGAGAATCTTGATCAATTTTATTGGAGCATCATGATGGGGTACTTTGCAAGGATTATTAGAATGATTATGATGGTGTAGTTAATGAGTTTATAATTGTGAAGAAGCCCAACCGTTGTGGGAATTATTGGGGTAGTAAGGATTGTTGAATTTTGCCATGTATAACTTAGCTCGTTGAGTAACCCTCTAGGAGTTAGAATCTTTCTACGATAATCAAGTTGAGAATATGTTTCATATGGTTGTTAATGATTGAGTATGGTTGATTGTGGAAATTTTAGTCACTGAATTTAAGAGTCTTTGTATTAAATATATCAAGTATATGTATAGAAGCCTTAGAGATGGGAAATTTTGGTTGGTGATCTATGCTAGAACCTTGGAGGCTAATGTTATTGCGTGAGAATAGTGGAAGGAGGGATTCAATATTATGATGTTCCTTGATAGTATCCTTTGGATGTAGTAAATGGGTATGTGAGCCGGAAATTCATGTTGATTGTCCTTAAGATTTGTGGTGAAGTGTTGGTGGGTGAAAATAACGATGAGGTGCATTGGAAATTATTCGTTAAAGTAACATGTGGGAAGAGGAGTTGACTAGAGTATGTTATTATGAGAATAGTAGAGTCCTCTACAAAAGTGTGTTGGATGCACTCGGTTTGAACATAGAGTTGATGTTGCCAATTTAAGAGAATTGAGCTAGTATGGTATGGGATAATTTGGAACCTCGTGATTCAAGAGGAAGTTTAATAAAAAAATCGGTAGTAAAATGCTCCCGATTCTTGTTTGAGCTACGTGATGAGAGAAAAGTCTTTGTGGTTTGAGTTGACTTTTGTTGGCTTGTGTGGTTTTTCCGGTTTAGGAAAAAAATGGACGGGTTTGACATTTAAGTGATTCCCTTGACGTATGTGTTGTTTGTTTGCAAACCACCTACTTGGAAGGTGGAGAGGTTCTTATGTTGAATCCTCGATTTTCTTTATGATTTGACCCTTTGGTGGGGAGTGGGTGATGCGTGATTGCAATAAGAATCCCTTATTTTCGTTGTATTCGTGTGTGAAAGAGTGGGTTTACCTTGACCCCGTGGTGTGCCCGTGTTTAAGGGGTGCTCATTGCTAAGGTAAAGAGATCGATTGAGAATGGAAACATGAGATATATGTGTCAGTGCAGATTGTGTGAGTTGGTACTAAAGGGAATGATAACCCGATGTGTATTTAATCGCTTTTGTTAATTGCGAAGTTTTAGGGTTTGTGTATCACTAGGACTACCTTGGGTTCTAGTGTGGGATACACAGCTTTGTATGACTCGGTATCGAGGAGAACTTGAAAGATCCGGAGCGTGGGCTTCATTAAACCGTTGACCAACGAGTAAGACCACCACCATTCAAGAATTAAAGCTACACAATTCAAGTGTTGTAGGGCGTAAGTTCAACGAGTGGCCTTGGTGAGTCGAATCATTGGTCGCCCGAGCGGGTGAAAAGTTATGCGATGTAAGGAGCAAGGATCGGTAGGTTGGCAAACCACTTGGATCTTCAAGAACCTATGTGCGAGGTGCAAGCAATTAGAAAAAAATATTTAGTATGTCAAAGCGCTTTGGTCACAAAGAGACGAGAGAGAAGCAACTTGGGAGTTGGAGTCTCGCATGCGTGAAAGCGAGACCGGCGTTGTTCACGCTTGCTAGTTAATTGCTAGTTGGTTGTTTTGTTTTCTGTTGAGGTTGCGGTTAGAATTCGGGTCGAATTCTGTTAAGGGGTAGAATGTAATACCGGAAATTGTTTAATTAATTGTTTAATTAATAGAGAGAGGACTTTTGTGAAATAATTAAATTTATAAGAGTTTTGAGGGTTTTATGAAAATTTAAGACAACTGGGCCTAGGCCTTGGCCTGTGGGTTTTTCTTGGCCCAAGAGGGAGGGAGGCCACCTCTTAAAACCCTAGGCAGCCCCCACCCCGCGCCCCACCCCTGCGCCCCACCCCAGCAGCCCGCCTGTGCTGCCCGGCGTCTTCTTCCCGCCGCCGCGCCGCCTTCATCGTCGTCGCCTCCTCCCCGGTCGCGCCGTCGACGACGCTCGTCCGCACTGCGTGGATCCGGAGGAAAGAGAGGAGGAGATCGCGGGCGTGTTCGTCGCCGTGTTCGCCGACGTGTTCGCCGTCGTGTCGCCAAGGGTAATCCCCGGTAGTCTCTAGATTGGTTTTAATCAAGTTAGATTCGTCGGTTTTCTGGGCTCTTGAGACGGTAGTTGTTTCTCGGCGGTTTTGATCTAGTTTCGTCGGGATTCAGGTCTGGACCCCTTCTAGAAAGTTGTAGAGGGTTTAATTATCTTTCCAGGGAGTACAAGAACACGTGATTCGGATTTGTGTAGCGAAAGTTATGAATTTTCTAGTGTTACTGTTCTGCAGATCGGGTAGTTCGGACGAGTTTAGTAGATCGGTTTGTGCGACGGAAATAGTTGCGATTCGTGAGTCCTTAAAATTGAGAAAGTTGTAGATAAGTTTCTTAGCTTTCAATAGAGGTAAAGAAGTTAATGGCAGAATCGAGAGAGTCTCCCCAACTAAGTTTTTGTAGATAATTTAATTATCTTTCTAGAGAGTCCAAGAACGCTTAATTTGGAGTTACGTCTTGAAAGTTATGATTTTTGGAAGTCTTCGTCTGTGGTTGGGCAGATTTGGCCGAGGGAGTTGGGGATTTAATTGAGATAAATTGTTGGGTTAATTGGGGTTGCTGTTATTTTATATCTAGAAACCCGCTCTTGTCATGTTGGTAATTATTAATTAAATATTCGGGAGGAGAGCGGATTCGGGGTTGTGCCTTCTACGTGTTCTTCATTTTCTCGCGGTTGAGGCAAGTATATTTGTGATGTGAAAATCTGTGTTTATGGATTTGTTGAATTGTTTGGATGATGGTTGAATCATGACCGCTTAAATTGTGAGTATGAGTAAGTGATGAATTGAGAATGCTATTTATGTTCTGCTTACATTATGGCATTTATGAGATTGGTTGATGCGTAGTATGGTGAATGCTCGTTATCTTTGATACATTCACATATATGCATCATATTGAGAATTGTTGAAGTCTTGATCATGCGGTGATCAAGATCGAGGTCCCCACACTTGCGGAGTGTGGGCATTGGTCCCTGCACTCGAGGGTGCAGGCATGGGTGTGCATTGACGGATGCACACCGCATTACGGTAAAATGCGAAAGAGATGAGAAAGAGGAGCTTTTGATCATAATGCATAGCATGAAATTCATATGTAATATGTTTAACTTGAGATTTAATGTTCATGCTTGCATTTGTTACAAGATTATACTTGCCGAGTCATTGACTCACTCTTGTCGTTGTTTTGTTGTTGTTGTTTGTTTATTTTAGGTACCTTCACGAGGTCAGCATGCATGGGAATAAAGAGGATTAGTATTGTTGCACTTGCACGAAATATTCACCATGGAGAAGATAGAGAACTCTAATTATTATTTGTTGATTAGTTCAAGTGGTATTTGATTATGACCTTCGATTAAGATGTAATAATGGATTAGAACTTCTTCATATTGCTTCCGTGCTTTACTTAAGTTTTATAGATGTTTCGCTTAGTAGCCAAATTACTTTGCTTATGGTTATTCATACCTTTTGATAATATTGTTAGAACTTCATTTTATCAATAAACAAAGGAGGCTCACGAAATTTTATAGAATGCCTTAGCATAGTTTTATTATGTTGTTAGTTTGGTAGCATTTCGTGCCATTGTTTGGTCCGGGTGTTACAGCTTGGTATCGAGCGGGCTTTAGGTCCGTGGTAATTAAACTATTAAATTGACACACCGGTGCACGAGGATGGGATGGGTCAAGCATTGCATTTATGCTTTTGACATGTTATATTGATGATTTACATTATGAGATAATCTTGTATGCTTATTGATAATCTTGTATGATTATGATTTGCTCCTATGACTCGTTATGACCGAGAATAGTCAATGATATGATGTAGATGTTGTGATGTGCTACCTTGGTATTGCCGATTATATCATTGTTTGTAGTATGAGGATTAGCAATGTAGCTACCTCGTAACTTAATTGCAGGTGTTGCGGTGAATTTATTAGAAAAGTTGTTATTATCCTTGTTGATTTTGGCCACTTCTTGGTGATTGAGTTAATGAATTTCTTTTGAGATTGTGGTTCTTGCGGTTGAGGGTATGCAATTGGTCTCTACCTGTTCCTTGAAGCAGTTATTGTTTCTTTCCGGACTACTGAGATACTTTGCTACCTGTGCTTTTTGTTGATTTGTAAGGTTAGTTCCTTCGAGTTTGTCTTGTTGCGAATCATGGCTCATTGTTCGCTTGGTGTTTTCTTTTATTAATGCGATTTTGAGTTGCAAAACTCATTGTTATGTGAAAGCTTTGGATCTATGTTTTCTCTTTACCTCGGCGTTGAAGTTTATTGTTCCTTTTCCTTTTGAAAGAGAGTGTTAAAATCCTTTATGTTGTTTTGCTATGCTTAAGTGGAAGGTGGTAGTCGATAAACTAATTCATAAGGTTGAATTATCGTGTTGATATGTTAGCATAGTGTATAATTAAATTTTTACTAGTATCCTTGGAAGTGTAGTTGTTTAATTTGATATTGCCCTGTAATAGTTTTTAGAAGAACTATGATTAAGAATTTGTTTACTCATGATAGTAACTCATGGAGTTATTGAGGAGTGTGTAATAAGAACCGAATGATTATTATGATTGTTAAAATGTCTATCATGATTGGATAAATTGAATTATCTGTGTCTTTAGTAATTAATCCGACCGTTTGGAATGATTAAGTAAGGAGGTGTTAGAATATTACCTTGGTAATATTGACCCTTAATATGTCTTTTATTTAGATGCTTTATGAGCATGCACAATTGCTAGTTTCATCTATCTTTACCATGCTAGATTGTTGAAATACGATAAAGGAATAGATGAAGGTTGATGCATTGACTTGTAGAAACTTGTCTTACGATCCGGTATCATTGAAGTTTAAAGTCATTTCCATTCTAATTTCTGAATGTAAGGTAGGATACAAAATCTATGCTCATGAATGTCTTATAATTGTAAAATGGAGTTAGGATCATGAATGTTGTTATGACCGAATAATAATCAATTATTGCCAATAGTGAATAGAGTACAATCAATTGGTGCTAAGTTAGAGTTGAGCACCAATAAAGAATGGAATATATGAAATCTAGTAAGAAATTTATACTAGCATGATTTCTGAGATTATCTTGTTCTAGTATCATCTTGTTTAAGAGCTTTGTTCTATTTATGTGGCTTATGCACTAGGTTCTCCTAGATCAAGTAGTTGCAACCTTACTTAGATATTAGAAACATGATGCAATGATTTCTTATGTTTCTTTTGGAAAAGTTTATGAAGGAGTTGAGGATATGATGATGCTTGTTAAGAATGTATTATTCTGATGTTAGTATGTTGGTCCATTTGTGGTTATGATGGTAATGTTGAAGGTTCATTAAATAGAAGAATTTGAATAAATTCCTTGGTACTATTTAAATCAAAAGTTTTGATAGTGTGTATGCGATCTTTGATCTCATGATTTATGTGGTAGCTGAAATTGTTTTAAGCAAAGTGTCGTGTTGAGGGATTTTAATTAGTTCTTAAAGAATTAATGTGTTGTGGTCTTCAACTCTTCTTTTGTTGGAATTGTTAAGGTGATACCGTATTCAAAGAAGGTTGTTCTCTTTGTTAAAAGGAAAAGTTTGATAAAAGTTTTGAAGGTTGAAGTCAAGTTGTGCAATCTTTGTGAAGTGTGTTTGACTTCTTATTTTCGCTGCTTAAGAGTTTCTGGAGCTCAAATGACAATACTGTATTCGTATTGGTTGAGATTTGATGTTTTCGTCTCGAGGAGGCATGCGCCTTCAGCTGTGGTCTTATCCTTTGTTGTCCAAGATCTTTGTTTTCTTGGTTTTGTGTTTATTGCAGATGGACATTGTGCTGAAATTTTCTTCTTTTGCTTCTCCAAGAAAGGGTACGCAGCTTTGGGTTGCAAAGACCTTTAAGATGTGTATGGCAACCGGTTGGTGTGGTTTTGTGATTAGTCCGGTGAGATTGTGGGTATCAAGATACTTGAGATTCTTGGAGTGATAAATTGTTCGTTGAATAATTCTCGATGAGGATTTGATTTAAAGAAGATGTTGTCCTTGGGGCTAAATAGTTTTATTGTTGCAACTAGAAGAACCTAGTGTGGTTCATGAGTGTTACGCTCATTTTGTTTGGAACGTTGGAATTATTGAAAGTATGAGAATCTTGATCAATTTTATTGGAGCATCATGATGGGGTACTTTGCAAGGATTATTAGAATGATTATGATGGTGTAGTTAATGAGTTTATAATTGTGAAGAAGCCCAACCGTTGTGGGAATTATTGGGGTAGTAAGGATTGTTGAATTTTGCCATGTATAACTTAGCTCGTTGAGTAACCCTCTAGGAGTTAGAATCTTTCTACAGATAATCAAGTTGAGAATATGTTTCATATGTTTGTTAATGATTGAGTATGGTTGATTGTGGAAATTTTAGTCACTGAATTTAAGAGTCTTTGTATTAAATATATCAAGTATATGTATAGAAGCCTTAGAGATGGGAAATTTTGGTTGGTGATCTATGCTAGAACCTTGAGGCTAATGTTATTGCGTGAGAATAGTGGAAGGAGTGGATTCTGAATATTATGATGTTCCTTGATAGTATCCTTTGGATGTAGTAAATGGGTATGTGAGCCGGAAATTCATGTTGATTGTCCTTAAGATTTGTGGTGAAGTGTTGGTGGGTGAAAAATAACGATGAGGTGCATTGGAAATTATTCGTTAAAGTAACATGTGGGAAGAGGAGTTGACTAGAGTATGTTATTATGAGAATAGTAGAGTCCCTCTACAAAAGTGTGTTGGATGCACTCGGTTTGAACATAGAGTTGATGTTGCCAATTTAAGAGAATTGAGCTAGTATGGTATGGGATAATTTGGAACCTCGTGATTCAAGAGGAAGTTTAATAAAAAAATTGGTAGTAAAATGCTCCCGATTCTTGTTTGAGCTACGTGATGAGAGAAAAGTCTTTGTGGTTTGAGTTGACTTTTGTTGGCTTGTGTGGTTTTTCCGGTTTAGGAAAAAAAATGGACGGTTTGACATTTAAGTGATTCCCCTTTGACGTATGTGTTGTTTGTTTGCAAACCACCTACTTGGAAGGTGGAGAGGTTCTTATGTTGAATCCTCGATTTTCTTTATGATTTGACCCTTTGGTGGGGAGTGGGTGATGCGTGATTGCAATAAGAATCCCTTATTTTCGTTGTATTCGTGTGTGAAAGAGTGGGTTTACCTTGACCCCATGGTGTGCCCGTGTTTAAGGGGTGCTCATTGCTAAGGTAAAGAGATCGATTGAGAATGGAAACATGAGATATATGTGTCAGTGCAGATTGTGTGAGTTGGTACTAAAGGGAATGATAACCCGATGTGTATTTAATCGCTTTTGTTAATTGCGAAGTTTTAGGGTTTGTGTATCACTAGGACTACCTTGGGTTCTAGTGTGGGATACACGCTTTGTATGACTCGGTATCGAGGAGAACTTGAAAGATCCGGGCGTGGGCTTCATTAAAACCGTTGACCAACGAGTAAGACCACCACCATTCAAGAATTAAAGCTACACAATTCAAGTGTTGTAGGGCGTAAGTTCAACGAGTGGCCTTGGTGAGTCGAATCATTGGTGCCCAGAGCGGTGAAAAGTTATGCGATGTAAGGAGCAAGGATCGGTAGGTTGGCAAACCACTTGGATCTTCAAGAACCTATGTGCGAGGTGCAAGCAATTAGAAAAAATATTTAGTATGTCAAAGCGCTTTGGTCGCAGCAGACCGAGAGAAAGCAACTTGGGAGTTGGAGTCTCGCATGCTTGAAGCGATGCACCGGCGTTGTTCACGTCGGTGCTAGTTAATTGCTAGTTGGTTGTTTTGTTTTCTGTTGAGGTTGCGGTAGAATTGGGGTCGAATTCTGTTTAAGGGGTAGAATGTAATACCGGAAATTGTTTAATTAATTGTTTAATTAATAGAGAGAGGACTTTGTGAAATAATTAAATTTATAAGAGTTTTGAGGGTTTTATGAAAATTTAAGACAACTCGGACCTAGGCCTTGGCCGGTGGGTTTTTTTGGCCCAAGAGGGAGGAGGCCACCTCTTAAAACCCTAGGCAGCCCCCACCCTCGCGCCTCCACCCCGCGCCTCCACCCCAGCCAGCCGCCGCCTGCTGCCCCGACGCCTTCTTCCCGGCCGTCGTCGTCTTCATCGTCGCCGCCTCCTCCCCGGTGCGCCGCCGCTGCACCGCGTGGATCCGGAGGAAAGAGAGGAGGAGATCGCGGGCGTGTTCATCGACGTGTTCGTCGTCGTGTCGTCAAGGGTAATCCCGGTAGTCTCTAGATTGGTTTTAATCAAGTTAGATTCGTCGGTTTTCTGGGCTCTTTGAGACGGTAGTTGTTTCTCGGCGGTTTTGATCTAGTTTCGTCGGGATTCAGGTCTGGACCCTTCTAGAAAGTTGTAGAGGATTTAATTATCTTTCCAGGAGTACAAGAACACGTGATTCGGATTTGTGTAGCGAAAGTTATGAATTTTCTAGTGTTACTGTTCTGCAGATCGGGTAGTTCGGGACGAGTTTAGTAGATCGGTTTGTGCGACGGAAATAGTTGCGATTCAGAGTCCTTAAAATTGAGAAAGTTGTAGATAAGTTTCTTAGCTTTCAATAGAGGTAAAGAAGTTAATGGCAGAATCAGAGAGTCTCCCAACTAAGTTTTTGTAGATAATTTAATTATCTTTCTAGAGAGTCCAAGAACGCTTAATTTGGAGTTACGTCTCGAAGTTATGATTTTTGGAAGTCGGTCTGTGGTTGGGCAGATTTGGCCGAGGGAGTTGGGGATTTAATTGAGATAAATTGTTGGGTTAATTGGGGTTGCTGTTATTTTATATCTAGAAACCCGCTCTCGTCATGTTGGTAATTATTAATTAAATATTCAGGAGGAGAGCGGATTCCGGGTTGTGCCTTCTACGTGTTCTTCATTTTCTCGCGTTGAGGCAAGTATATTTGTGATGTGAAAATCTGTGTGTTTATGGATTTGTTGAATTGTTTGGATGATGGTTGAATCATGACTGTTTAAATTGTGAGTATGAGTAAGTGATGAATTGAGAATGCTATTTATATTCTGCTTACATTATGGCATTTATGAGATTGGTTGATGCGTAGTATGGTGAATGCCCGTTATCTTTGATACATTCACATATATGCATCATATTGAGAATTGTTGAAGTCTTGATCATGCGGTGATCAAGATCGAGGTCCCCACACTTGCGGAGTGTGGGCATTGGTCCCTGCACTGGGTACAGTGCATGGGTGTGCATTGACGGATGCACACTCCGCATTACACCAGAAAATGCGAAAGAGATGAGAAAGAGGAGCTTTTGATCATAATGCATAGCATGAAATTCATATGTAATATGTTTAACTTGAGATTTAATGTTCATGCTTGCATTTGTTACGATTATACTTGCCGAGTCATTGGACTCACTCTTGTCGTTGTTTTGTTGTTGTTGTTTGTTTATTTTAGGTACCTTCACGAGGTCGCATGCATGGGAATAAAGAGATTAGTATTGTTGCACTTGCACGAAATATTCACCATGGAGAAGATAGAGAACTCTAATTATTATTTGTTGATTAGTTCAAGTGGTATTTGATTATGACCTTCAGATTAAGATGTAATAATGGATTAGAACTTCTTCATATTGCTTCCGTGCTTTACTTAAGTTTTATAGATGTTTCGCTTAGTAGCCAAATTACTTTGCTTGCGTTATTCATACCTTTTGATAATATTGTTAGAACTTCATTTTATCAATAAACAAAGGAGGCTCACGAAATTTTATAGAATGCCTTAGCATAGTTTTATTATGTTGTTAGTTTGGTAGCATTTCAGGCCATTGTTTGGCTGGGGTGTTACACATGGTAGATCATTGTATTTGGTTTTTAACGTAAAAGATTTGGGATCCGAGAGTGGTTGAAACTCTCGGAGTTGTCCTGCGGATGTAGCCAGTGTGGGTGGATGTAACCCGTTGATTTGAACCTTGGCGGTTAGGGCCAATGATCTAGTGTTGGTGGTTGTAACCTTCACTATTTAACTTGATAGATTCTGTTAAAATGATTACTTTATTTAAATTGATGCCTTCCAAAAATATCAAATGGTATTTGAAATAAAACATTGCTTTGTGCAAAAGAACCATATAACTCTCCTTTGTTAAACCTTGTATCTATTGCATTTTTCCAAGACTTACGGAGTACTATATGTACTCACATGCTACACTTAAAAATAATAACCAGAGGAATATGAAGCTCAAGAAGGAAACTTCGACTACGGTGCGTACAGATTCGACGAAGGATTTCCGGAGTACTAGGTTGCGCTTCCCCAGTCAATTGCCTGTGGCGAATTGATGCGTCTCCGCTGGATTTGTCTTTTGCTTCCGCTGTGCTTTATGTTTCGTGTGTTGCGAGGTCTTGAAACCTCATTTGTAATAAAGAGGCCTTTTTGGTCTGTACTCTCTATTATTATAATAAAACATTGTTGGTTGTGTATTCATCATTGTTTCACTATGTACACTAGCTTTGATCTGGGACTAGTGTTGTAATACACAGAGGGTCCAGATTCGGAAATCCGGGGTCCCGACAGAGATGGTATCAGAGCCAACTTGACTGTAGGATGTGACCTAGTTTAGAATAGCAAAAACATTAAGGATCTGTATTTATTAAAAATATTTTAAAATTTTCTATATCTCCTTACTTCTATTCCATTCTTAACTTTATGTTCAGTTGTTAAAATCATCTTTACTAATCTTTTCTATTATTTCAACTTGTAGATGGCCGGTTCATCCTCCGTTGACTCGTGGGATTACTTTTCTCATGGCGAGAATATTGGAGCATTTGTTGGCCTTCTTCGTCAGCTTATGCAGTACCTAAAGTACCGCCAACCGCCAATTTTCAGAGGGCGGAAAGTCAGGATCATGGACCGAGATTCTTGGTCGATGGAGGTATTCCTGTATGCACGGGAAAGGGAATTCGAATCTCAAAGATACCCTATCGATCATCCTCGGACTGATCGCTCAGACGCTATCCAGGATGCAGCTCGCTTGGCTATAGCTGACTTGTGCCAGAAGCATAAGGATATCTTGCGACAAACGCCTTTCTGCTTCTTTCCATCCACCAGAGCAAGACAAAGTTACCCGGAGCCTTTCGAGATCGCAGTGGATGACCCTCGATTGACGCACCAGGTGTAGCTTACTCAGGCGATGGCAGCTACCTACGCCAATTCCTTGGAGGAGATTGGGCAGCTTCGGATGCTTCTTACGTCCAGCTATCAAGACTCGACACCCTCCATGCTCACTCATCCAAAGGCGTGCAGCAGAGTTTGAGTGGGCGACTCGAGCCGGACGGCCTCCGTCGTCCCCAACAACCGTGCACCGACTGTCAAGACAGACCCCACACCTTGCTCACAAGACGCAAGAGTGTGAGGCGCCCTAGTCCACTACCTGACATCAGCATTGGAGATTCCAGCAGAAGACGCAGTCTTTCCCCTTTCGCCTCGCTCATGGCCGATTGCTTCGATCGTAGTCATCCTCATTCTCGTGCATCTTGCAACCACCCCATGTGTGGTTGTAGGCAGCTCCATGTGGGAGATCCAGAGGAGGACCCAGAGGAAGACCCAGAGGAGGATCCTGAGGAGCGTGTCTTTGAGGAAGACGAGTAGTTTGTTGAGTCAGTAATATCCAAATAAAAGTCTACCTTCTTAGAACGTTCTATATTATGATGGTGTGTTGGATGCACTGTACCAAGCACAAGTGCACTTGTGGTACGGCCATTCTTAAAAATATTTTAAAATTCAAAGATAAGTTCCTTCCAAGTGGTTGCTTGTCTCTCTTTTGTGTGTTTTGGGATGTTATTTAGTTTCCCCTGAGCTCTTACCTATGCTAATTCCCTCTTATCTTCTGCTAATCCCGGTTACTGCTTCAGATGGTGAACACAAGGAACAACGCAGGCGACAGCCGTGGTGCCAATGCTCAACCGAAAAATAACATTCCACCACCTTCTGCTCAAGGCCCTAGCATGGAACAGATGATGGCCATGCAACTGCAACTGCTTCAAGCCCTTGCCTAGAATCAAGTCCAGCAAGCTCCGCAGGTGCCCTTTCAGGCACCACAGTCCAAGCTAGGAGAATTTATGAGAACCAGACCGCCAACCTTTTCCGGTGCAGTAGATCCAATGGAAGCGGATGACTGGATTAAGGATGTGGAGAGGAAGCTAATTTTAGCTCAGTGTAATGATAATGAGAAGGTGTTATACGCTGCCAATCAGCTAAAAGGAATTGCAGCTAACTGGTGGGAGAATTTTTGCGCCGCTCATCAAAATGCGCAAACCATCACTTGGGCTGAATTTGAGGAAGCTTTCCGCACTACGCATATTCCTACGGGAATAATGGAAATGAAGAAGATGGAGTTTCACAACATGCAGCAAGGAAACCTCAATGTCACTGAGTACCTGAATAACTTCACCCAACTATCCAGGTATGCGCCCGAAGATGTTGCAACAGATGCAACAAAGATTTGGCGATTCATGCAAGGACTCGACCCCAACCTCAAGGTAAAGCTGGTGTCAAATGATTATCCAACTTTCCAGCATATGGTGAATGAAACCATTATACAAGAAGATGCTCAATGTCAGTTCTATGAGGTTCAGAAGAGGAAGTTCCAAGCTCAGCAGGGTGCAAGCAGTTTTCAGCATCGTCCTAATCCACCTCATTTCAGTAGGACCTCAGTGCCAAGTGTGCCGAGGACACGTTCAGTGGACCCCGTCCGATTCCACAAGCTCCTCGAGCAAGTAATCCAGTTCAGCCCCAGCAGAACAAGACTTCAGCGACAGGAGTGCAGTGTTACAATTGCAAGAACATGGGACATTATGCCAATAATTGTCTGCAGAATCGCCCAGCTGTGACCCCTGTTCATTTCAACCTACGGACTACACCGGCACGAGCCCCTCCTGCAGGACAAGGCCGTGGAGCACCTCAGACTCCAAGGACTCCACAAGTAATGAACAGAGGGCATGTTAATCATGTCACTGCAGAAGCAGCTCAGGATGCACCCGACGTAGTTCTGGGTAAGTTTCTTGTCAACTCAGTACCTGCATCAGCATTATTTGATTCTGGAGCTTCGCATTCTTTTGTGTCAAAAGATTTTGTTGAAAGATATAATTAGGATGTGCGTTTGCTAAAGAACCCTATGTTAGTCCAATCACCTGGAAATGAAATGAGGACTAACACGGTTTGCCCTAGAGCAACCGTAGATATAAATGGAGTAAAATTCCTAGCGAATCTTATTATAATAGACTCCAAGAGCCTAGATGTAATACTTGGTATGGATTGGTTAACCAAGTATAAAGGGCAGATAGATTGTGCTAATCATGCCATTACTCTTACCAATTCTGAAGGAATTCAAGTAAGATACAAGTCAAAATCATTTTCTCAGAATGGATGTGTTTTGAATAGCTTAAAGGGAATAACTCTGGAAAATATGCCCATAGTAAGAGAATATCCAGATGTGTTTCCTGAGGATTTGCCCGGAATGCCACCGGACAGAGAAATTGAATTTGTTATAAACCTAGTACCTGGAACAGCTCCGATTTCCAAGAGACCCTACCGTATGTCTGCAAATGACCTAGTAGAAGTTAAGAAGCAGATTCAGGAACTGCAAGAGAAATGTTTTATTAGACCAAGTTCTTCGCCTTGGGGAGCACCAGTACTTCTAGTGAAGAAGAAGGATGGTAGTCTTCGTATGTGCGTGGACTACATATCCATAAATGATGCAACAGTTAAAAACAAGTACCCGTTGCCCAGAATATATGATTTGTTTGATCAGTTAAAAGGATCATGTGTCTTCTCAAAAATTGATCTCCGGTCAGGTTATCATCAAGTGAAGATTAGACCAGAAGATATACCAAAGACAACATTTTCCACTCGTTATGGAGTATACGAGTTTACAATAATATCTTTTGGGTTGACCAATGCGCCTGCATACTTTATGAATCTGATGAATAAAGTGTTCATGGAGTATTTGGACAAGTTTGTTTTCGTGTTCATCAATGACATTTTGATATACTCCCAGAATGAGGACGAACATGCAGAACATCTGAGGATAGTTTTAGAAAGGCTTAGAGAGCACCAGTTGTACGCCAAGTTTAGCAAGTGCGAGTTCTGGTTGAAGAAAGTAGCTTTCTTGGGTCATGTGATTTCTGTAGGAGGAGTGTCTGTAGATCCTAAGAATGTAACAGATGTACTCAATTGGGCACAACCCAAATTAGTAACAGAGATCAGAAGTTTTCTGGGTTTAGCCGAATATTATCGTCTTTCATAGAAGGATTTTCCAAGCTTGCAAGACCCCTCACTAAGTTGCTAAAGAAAGAAAAGAAGTTTGAATGTAGTAAATCTTGTGAGGACAGTTTTCAAGAACTGAAAAAGTGGTTGACCTCTGCACCAATTTTAACGCTTCCAGATATTAGAAAGGATTTTGAAGTTTTCTGTCATGCCTCTAGACAAGGATTGGGCTGTGTTTTGATGCAAGAAGGAAGGGTAGTAGCCTATGCTTCAAGGCAATTGCGCCCACATGAGCAGAACTATCCAACCCATAATTTAGAGCTAGCTGCCGTTGTGCATGCTCTAAAAATATGGAGGCATTATTTGATCAGTAATCATTGTGAGATTTATACAGATCACAAAAGTTTGAAATATATATTTACCCAACCCGTCCTCAATCTGAGACAGCGAAGATGGCTAGAGTTAATAAAAGATTATGATGTTGGAATCCGTTATCATCTAGGGAAGGCTAATGTTGTAGCTGATGCCTTGAGCAGAAAAAGTTATTGCAATAATTTGATGATTAAAGAAAGACCGCCTGCACTTCTTGAAGAGTTTCAGCGACTTAATTTAGAAGTAGTAGAGGAAGGATTCCTAGCTACTTTGGAGGTTCAACCAACCCTACAGGATCAAATCAAGGCAGCTCAAAAAGAGGATATATATGTTAAGGATATTAAAGAAAATATGAAGAAAGGTAAGGCATCAGGATTTTCAGAAGATGAAGAAGGTATTCTTTGGTTTGGGAAAAGAATTCTTGTACCTGAGAGAAAAGAAATAAAAGAGTTAATCCTAAAGGAAGCTCATGAGTCCGGATATTCAATTCACCCTGGAAGTACAAAGATGTACCAAGATCTTAAAGAAAGGTACATGTGGTCAAGTATGAAGAGAGAAATTGCTGAATATGTAGCTTTGTATGATGTATGCCAACGGGTTAAAGCTGAACATCAAAGACCTACTGGACTTTTGCAACTCTTGCAGATACCTGAGTGGAAATAGGAAGAAATTGGTATGGATTTTATAACTAGATTGCCAAGAACAAAGGCAGGGTATGATTCAATTTGGGTTATTGTGGATCGACTGACAAAAGTCGCACATTTCATCCCAGTAAAGACCACATATTCTGGAGATAGACTCGCAGAGTTATATATGTCAAGAATCGTGTGTTTGCATGTAGTTCCAAAGAATATTGTGTCAGATCGAGGATCTCAATTCACTTCAAGATTTTGGCAGAAGCTGCATAAAATTTTGGGCACAAATCTAAATTTCAGTACAGCGTACCATCCTCAGACAGATGGCCAAACAGAAAGAGTAAATCAAATATTGGAAGACATGTTGAGAACCTGTGCTTTGGCAAATAAAGCAAGTAGGGATCAAAGTTTACCCTATGCAGAATTTTCTTATAATAACGGTTATCAATCCAGCTTGCAAATATCTCCGTTTGAAGCTTTGTATGGCAGAAAATGTAGGACATCGTTATATTGGAAAGAAACCGGAGAAGGACAAGTGTTTGGTCCGGATGTGTTAAAACAAGCAGAAGAGCAAGTTCGCCTGATTCAGGACAGATTAAAAACAGCACAAATAAGACAAAAAAGCTATGCGGACAATCGCAGAAGAGCATTATAATTTGTATCTAGAGATCATGTGTATCTGAAAGTTTCACCTCTCAAAGGAATGCGTCGTTTCAGTGTTACGGGGAAGCTTGCTCCGAGATTCATTGGTCCTTTTCTTGTGCTAGCCAAAAGGGGAGAAGTTACTTACCAGTTAAAGCTTCCACCTCAGTTGTCGAATGTACACGATGTCGTTCATGTGTCTCAGTTAAGAAAGTATCTCAGAGTATCAGAGGAGAAAATGCCTTTAGAAGAAGTGACTTTAAAGGAGGACCTATCATATCCAGAATATCCAGTCAAAATTTTGGATAAAGCAGAGCGTCGTACAAGAAACAAGAGCATCAAATTCTGTAAAGTGCAGTGGAGCAATCATTCAGAATCAGAAGCAACTTGGGAGCGAGAAGAAGATCTAAGAGCAGAGTTCCCTAGTCTTTTTCCCAGTCCATCTGAATCTCGGGGGCGAGATTCATTCTAAGGGGGTAGGTTTGTAACATCCCAAAATTTTGAGTTTTGAAAAATTTAAATTTAAATTAATTATTTTAAAGTAACTGGCTTTTATTTGGATTTTCCTGTGCTTTTCTGGTTTTTATTTCAAAATCTAAAACAAGAAAATGTATTTTAAAAACTTTTTGAGAATTTTCTGGAATTACAAATTAATTTTAAAAGATAAAAGGAATTTTATAAAATTATTAAAACAAATCCGAAATTAAAAATATTTTTATTAAGTCTAAAATATCTCCGTGAATATTCTATGAATTTTCTGAAATTTTTAAATATTATTTATTATTTTTCTAAGCAATTTTATTGTTTCTAGTATTTTCTAAAAAATTAATCTGAAAATTAAATCCGAATTAATCTCGGGCCACTATGTGTCGCACCCAGATTAAATCCATCTCTCTCCACATTTTAATCTCAACCCTCCATCACAACTTACCCCTTCATTTAAATCCAACGCGCGAGATCAACTTACTTGCCACGTGTCATCCATCCATCCACCCCATACCCCTTCACTCTCTTTCTCTCACCGACGAGTGGGCCCCACATGTCATATCCTTCTCCTACCTTCCTTTCTTCTTCCTCCCTTCATTGTCTCTCTCTCTCCATTAGAGCCGAACACAAGCTTGAAATCGCCGCTTTCCTCCGCTCTAACTCCCGACAATTGCGCAATAAGAGCCTCTAATCACTCCTCCACTAATTGCCGACCGCTTCCCTCTTAATTTCCCCATTCACTACCGAAAATTTCGCCTCTTCCTCTCCGACCGCCTCTCTCCTCCTCTTTCCCTATAAACCCCGGGAGCACCTTGACATCCCACTCCTCCTCTTCCTCCTCCACCTTTCGCCGCCCCGACCTTCCGAGCGCCGCCCTCAACGCCGCCGCCGCCTCGCCTTTCCTCCCCGCCGCCTCGGTGATCTTCAAGCCCCGTGAGCGGCCCACCGCGCCGCTTCCTCCTCCGCCGCCGCCGGCCGCCGCCGGGCGCCTGTGTGCGCGCGAGCGCGTATCCCGCTTGGCGCCTCGTCGGCCATGCTGCGTCGCCGGCAGCGCGCGCCGCGGGCCGCCGTGTGGCTGCCGGCAGGCGCCGTGTGGCGCCACGCCGCCCGCGTGCCACCTCGCCTCGCTCATGCCAGGGACTCGGTCCCACGGTAGACCGCCCGCATGTCATAAAATTTAAATTTTAAATTCATGTTGACGTCAGCATTGCGTCCTAAATTCCTTTTTCTTTAGAAAAATATTTTGGCCGAATTTAAAAATATTGCTGACGTCATAATTATGAATTTTCAGTATAAAAATAAATCGGAAAAATCTTTCTTTTTCTTTTTCTTTCAATTAAACTTCCCGAAGCCATAACTTTCTCATTTTAACTCCGATTTGACCCGTTCAAATTTCTCAATTTTTCTAAAATCATAAACTATCCAAATATACACTCTTTTTCAATTTTTGAATTTTATTTGAATTTATGTGTATTTATTTGCTTTTGTTGCTTTGTCTTTTTCGCGCGTAGAATCCGACGTCGCCGAAGAATTTGTCGACCCGCAGCAAGAAAGTCAAGACACCGCACACGAATGCAAGTCTCCTTTGAACATTTTGAACCTATGTTTGTGAAATGTTTTTATTATTTTAAATTAAATGCATTGCTATGTTATATAAAATGTTAATTTATGCGGTAAGGATAATAATTAAACCGATAATTGTTATACCCTCATTTGACATTACTAACCATGTACCTTTGACACCCTAGGATTTCCTTTGTCTCAATAATGAGATTATTATAAAACTTTGGTGAATGTTGTACCGGTAGTAAAATGCTTAGTCGTGCTAAATAACATTTACAACCTTGGAGTGGGAAATTATATTTCATTAATCTAAACTTATGTTCAAAAATTAGTGGCGATTGGCGTTGCCACTGTATCTTCAAAAATAAATAAAATGTGAAAATTGTTTCAGACCAGGGCGGATGGTTGGTTTGGTTTGGTGCGGTTAGCATGAGAACTTATTAAGTGTATGTTCCGCCCTAGTCAATTAAGGACCGACGCTTGTGTTTGTCCAAAACTAAGCACTACCGTACAACCACATGTCTATATGGGTACGACCTAGCTAACTAACCTACAATAGTTTAGTTTAGGTACCATCAGTGGAAAGTGAGTGCCAGGGTGTACTGGTTATTCACAGTTAGGGACAGGGTTTACTGTACTCATACGACACAAGAGGGGGCTTCTGACTGGGTGGTTTAACCCTTCAGCGGTGAAACCTCAGCGGGTGGTAACTAGCTAGACTAGAGTAAGATAAAGGCTTTGTGATGAATTATCTGGGTCTCATACCTAAGCAAGCATGTTGGCTATTAAGATAACTTGTCTCTTGTGGGTAAAATTGTACAACCTCTACAGAGTGTAAAACTATTCGAATAGCCGTGCCCACGGTCAAGGGCGGGCAAGGAATGCATTCACATGGTAGATCATTGGTTTTGATTTTTAAAGTAAAAGATTTGGGAGCCGAGAGTGGTTGGATCTCTCGGAGTTGTCCTGGCGGATATAGCCAGTGTGGGTGGATGTAACCCGTTGATTTGAACCTTGGCGGTTAGGGCCAGTGATCTAGTGTTGGTGGTTGTAACCTTCACTATTTAACTTGATAGATTCTGTTAAAATGATTACTTTATTTAAATTGATGCCTTCCAAAAATATCTAATGGTATTTGAAATAAAATATTGCTTTGTGCAAAAGATCCATATAACTCTCCTTTGTTAAACCTTGCATCTATTGCATTTTCCCAAGACTTGCGGAGTACTTTATGTACTCACATGCTATACTTAAAAATAATAACCAGAGGAATATGAAGCTCAAGAAGGAAACTTCGACTACGGTGCGTATGGATTCGAAGAAGGATTTTCGGAGTACTAGGTTGCGCTTCCCCAGTCAATTGCCTGTGGTGAATTGATGGGTCTCCGCTGGATTTATCTTTTGCTTCCGCTGTGCTTTATGTTTCGTGTGTTGCGAGGTCTTGAAACCTCATTTGTAATAAAGAGGCCTTTTTGGTCTGTACTCTCTATTATTGTAATAAAACATTGTTGGTTTTGTATTCATCACTGTTTGACTGTGTGCACTAGCTTTGATCTGGGACTAGTGCTGTAATACACAAAGGGTCCCGACAGAAATCCCCCTCTAAAAATCATTATTTAATTCTTTCCTATAAGGTCTCTCCCTGCATTTAATCGACTATCTCTCGAATCATTTTTCAGGATATTACAACATTGATATCCGCTGTTATTTTCTTAGAGATCATATAGAAAACGGAGATGTTGTCTTGTATTTCATTGATTTCGATTCTCAAGTTGCTGATATTTTCACAAAATTGCTTGATTCTTCTCATTTTGCTCGTTTGTGAAGTGGGTTGGGTGTGTTGCATCCTATAGGATTATTTTGAGGGAGAAATTGTTGTTCAAAGATGTTTTAGAAGCTTTGTTTATTATACTTGTCAAATAATACATCAAGTCCAGGTCATTGAAATCAAATGAGTAGTAGAGTTTCGATCATGACAAGTTGTAATCAATTTGCTATACTTGAAATAAATATGACATGGCGGAATACTTTGACTAGATTGATTATAGATAGTACTTGGTAATGTTCATCTAAAAGGATTAGCTTGATTGTGAGTCTTATGTTAAATCTTGGCTATGAGGCTCGTATGTTTCATATTGTAATCTTTTTATGTTCACTCAGTCTGGCATGTTATATATATATAAAATGATGAGAAAGAGACAGTCAAAAAGATGTATACTTCAAGCATGTCATGGTTAAACAAAAAAAACATAAAAAAGTGCACAAATAAAAATAAGTTTGCTTCAAACTTGCTACCATTTAAAAGAAGTTTGCTACAAACATGTCATCATGAAAAGAAGTGTGCTACAAACATGTCACATGTTTAAGAATTGAGTGTGGAGTAATAGATTGCTATATGAGACTACTAGATCATCTAGACTTAAAGGCTGCTTTACTTTTAGGCTTTCACTTTCGATGTAATATCTTATTATGCTCTTTTTAAATAGTTTGGTCATTGTTGAGATGTCCGTCATTAATATAAATTGTTTAATCACACGAAAGACTTGTTTTGACATTGCTCCATGATATATGATTTTATACGATGTAGGTAGCTCTACTAAAAAGATGGCTTGGTTAAATTATTAATCAATGCAAAATTACTTCGATAATCTACAAAGTTTCTAGATGTTTACTCTCATTGCTCCTTAGAATTTTTTCCTATAGAGTTCTTGATGATTTCATTGCCAAAGGGGGAGAAAATAAGGGTAATTGGAGAAAAAAATGGAGAAAATTGCTAAAATTGCTTCTCTTATGTTGAAGGGGAGTTTACTGCTGTGGTTTGTTAAATTTCTTTTCTCTGTAGATTTGAAACTTTCTTTTCACAAATTTTGCTTTTGTTTCAAAATACAACCCATTCGATAGATTTCGAAGTGTTGCTGATGTATTCATCACAAGAGAGATTGTTAGACCATGTGGATTGGTCGTGAATATTGTGATGATAAATAATTAACATTTAGTTGCATTGAAATTTGTGTTTGTGAAAGTTTTGGTCGATGCACTATGGTAAATCTGGAATACCTGCAATACTCAGATTAAGCTGTCTGATCACATTGTATTGGGCGGTCTGACTGACAGGCTTCAACCACGGACGGTAATCGGTGGTCCGACCAGCCTTGTGTTGGGCGCTCCGAATGGCAGATCGGCCACGACAAATCGAGCACGGCAGAATGACCACGGCAGGTCGATGATGGCAGATTGACCACGACAAGTCGAGCATGACAGAATGACCGCGGCAGGTCGATGACGGTAGATTGACCACGACAGGTGTAATACCCTGATCGTCGTTCAGCGTAAAATTTTAAAACAATCGCGGAATCGCCGGTTTTTTGGTTAATCGCGGAAAGGGAAAAATAAAATTTTGTAGAACATTGAAAATAGAATAAAATATACAAAAAAATATATTTAAATTTCAGTTGTGGGCTGCCTGGGAGGTGGGCCAACCACCCATGGGCCAAGGCCCAAGGGGGAGGCGCCACCCCCCCTAGCCGCACCCTCCCCCTTTCCCCTCTCTATTAAACCTAGCCCTCCCCTCTTTTCTCCCCCTCCCCACACAGAAGCCGCCACCCCCTCCCTGTGGTTGCGCCTCCACCTCCTCCCCAAGGTGTTTTCCTCCATTGCTACTCTTGGAGAAGGAGAAGAAGGAGAAGAAGAAGGAGAAGAAGGAGAAGGAAGGAGAAGGAAGGAGAAGAAGAAGAGGAGGAAAAGATTGGAGAAATTTCTTCAACTAGGTAATTTTTCCTCATCTCAAATCCTCTGTTTTATGGATTAATTAAGGTTCTTGGCACAGAATTTGATGGTAGATATTAGATCAATTGCCCGATTAGAGTTTAGTCGCGGGCTGATTATAGATCGATTTGCGTAGCACGGCTTGTCACGTAGTTTTGATCTAGAAAACGAATTTTCCTGTGGGTCTTCACAAAAGGAAAGTTGTAGAGGACATCCAGATGTATTTCCTGTATTTTGTTCAAATTTTTCTACCGTGGGATCTGGGAGATACGGAGTCGGCAATACCGCTGTCCGACAGGCGGACAGATTGGTACAGTCCGGCGGTAATCCGGATATTAAAAATAGTAAAAGAATTTTCTGTACATGTCCGTAGTTGAGAAATTTGTGGATAATTTATAGATATAGCTTTTTTACAAATTTCATAATTATTAGACCTCTGTGCTGACGTTGGCACGCGTTTGAATACTGCTGTCAAATCTGCCAGAACAGAGTTCTTCCTCTGTTTTGGGCCTTAAATTACATCCAGTTGTGATCCAAATAAAAATAGGAGTTCTACATGAAAATTGTAGGTTTTTAAGTCATGAATCCATAGAGGTATCATTTTCTGTTTTTCGATTTATATTTTTAAAGTTACGAAATTGTGAAGCAGCGCTGCTGCAGAGGGTATTATGTTGGTTTGTTGGGCGGAGTAGAGATTGTGCGGGTTCGGGTTTCTAGCGATGTTTTATATATTTACGTCGTGCTTGTATGCTGTGGTTATGTGCTGAGAGTTGTCTTATGGATATGTGGTCTTGTCCCTTAGCACTCTTGATCTCTGTTGTACATCGCTTCGTCGGATGGAGGCAAGTAAACGTAGCGGTGGTTGCTACCGTTTAACCTGTTGTTCTTACTACTTTCAGTTTACATTATTATCGTAGTTTAATACAATTTCCATGATTGCATGATATTTTAATTGTGTAATTCTTGCTTAATATTATAATGTTGATCATGAAATTAACATGTGGTGGATGTGAGTATGTTGAGAGCGTGATAATGCTCCTTGCGGATGAATTAATGTGATTAATGAATTTTCATATCATTCAGTCATTCATGTCATATCATGTCCTTTGTGTATGTAGATGTCGCCGCTTATAGCCGCGACCGTACCGGTACAGCGTCGTATATTGTCGTAATACGACGCACCTCTTCGCCCGTGGGAAGCATCATATATTGCCGAAATACGATGCATTGCACTTCCTGCCCTGGCAAGAGTAATGAGGAGCATAGCATTCATATGCATTGCATTGTGGAATGATCATTTGCATACATATGCAATATAATGTGGTGAAATTATTTTGTGGAATGTACAACTTCATAGTTGTAATGTGGAATTGGCTATTGTGAGCTATTAATGGAATGAAGGTTGTGGATGTGATCTTGGAATGTGGATCGTCCCTCGTGTGATTGTGATGGTGACACGAAACTCTTTTATCTTGCTTTAATTGTTTATAGTAATTGTGGATATGAGAAGTAACATAGTATTGAAGTAAGACATACATATGTTTTATTGCCTTTGGTAGTGGTAGTGGTTGAGGATTTAAAGTAGTCAAACATGAATTAATTTGTTAATGTTTTACCGTCATTAATAGTGAATTGAGGTCGAGAATATATACGTTGTTAACTGTGGAAGGTTAAATGTTGTTGATTAATCTATTGTGGTTTGTGGAGGAATAAATGTTTCTTTTGCATTTAATACGGGATAAAAATGATTGTATTCATATGCTAACTAAATCTGAAATTTAAGAGGTATGATTCATGAAAGTTTATGGTGGTTTAATATTTATGAACATAAATTGTAATTGTGGATGTATGGAATTATAATGATGATGTTTAAATTGCTTGTAGTTTGAATAACTTGTTAAACAGTTTGCTTGTGAGATTTTTATCTCACTCTTGCTTCCCCTCCCTACTGTGGACTTTGAGCATGCATTGGGAAGGGTAGAGCGGCACCGTACAGATGCACTTGTATTATAATCTTAATGCTGAAATAAAGTTGAAAGAAATCTAGTCTTTGTTTAGCTATCTTATTGACAAATGTTTCTTCTTAGTAATATTAAATTTGTGTACCGTTCCTATAGATATTTTGTTATAGTTGATTATGATTATTGAATTGTTATTATTCTGTTTTTCCTTAGTTGTTTACGCTTCCGCTTATACTATCTTGCTTAGTATTGTTGCTAGTTTATTTTTATAAATTGGCTAGTGTAGAGTAGCATTACTAGCATCCCAGGGCATTGTGGGTCCTGGGGTGTTACAACAGGTCAAGCAAGGCAGAGCGACCACAACTGAACGACCACAGCAGAACGACCATGGCTGGTCGACCATGCTAGGTCGACAATCGTGAGCTACGATGAACTGCTCGTGAGCTACGGTGAATCGGTCGTGAGCAACAATAACCGGTTGGAGGTCGAAGCTAGAACGAACCTACCCTAACTACAGTGAACCAATCGGAAACTACAGTGAACCGGTCGGTAGTCGAAAGCTTAGTAACTAGTCGGTACTCGGTAGTCAATAGTCTATACTACAATACCTGGTAGGTACTTGATAGTCGTACACTACAAGTGCTACAATTCTTGTGAATATCGAGTGCTCTGAGTGGTTGTATCTTCGAGTACTCGTGTTGGGTCCACGGTCTGACCAAATCGTCCACTCGATCATTACCAACAGCATCGGTAGGGAGAGCAGGCCAGAGCACGCCTACTCAAAGGAGTTGATTTCTCAAAGGTGTAGGTGATCGAGAGGTTCGGCTCCTGGTGTTGAAGATTTCGAATACGTGCAAACTGGTCAAAGATCAAAGCTCAGCGATCGAGCGAGTAGTCGAAAACATTGTCAATATTTACGACTGGTAAGAGTTTATGAGTGGTTGAACGCCTAGCGGTCGAAATCTTATTGAGTACTAAGAGATTTCAAAAAGTGGAGTCAAGCATTCACCCCTTTTTTATTGTAGTATTCCATCCTACAGGACCCTATAAAATTACTACGAGACCGTTTGGATCAAAGGAATGACCCTCAAGAATTTCTTTGAATTTGCTATGTATTGGAATATTCTATAGGAATTTTGGAGGAAAACAGAGGTCTTACATGTTTTGTCCTCTTTTCTAGTGTGAAATCCAAACTATACTTTTGAAGTTTTCATGTGTTTTCAATTCTTGTAGGAATCTAAAGGACATGATTCCTATAGTTTTCCTATTCCTATGTTTTTCAATTTCCACGTTTCAAACATGGCCTTACAACCTGCAAAATTGTAAATTTCAATTTGTATGGCCATAGAATGATATAGTTTTAGTTAGATCGCAAGTAATTTTCTCTTTGTGCAAGTAATTTTCTCTATGTGCACCACACAGATCATAAATAGAATTTGGGGTCACCAAAAGATGTGTCCTGTTACTGAGTAACGTGAAAGAATAATACATGCTGTTTAGTTTCTTAGTAGTGCTTCTATGCTCTCCCTTAAACTAAATTGCACAAATCTTAATGTATTATGGTGTATTTTCACTTCTCGGGAGAGTATTGAAGCCTGTGTGTTAGTCAAACATTTAAACAACTAGATATACCAAAACTGCATGTCAATACACTGCAACTAAGAGAAGAATATCAAGAAAGCCTTGTATCTTTTATTCGCTATTTCACTTGGGTTCAATAGGATTAAGCTTTCCTTCCAATCGAGTTTCACATGATACAAGCCCAGCTTTTATTACTTTCACAAAAGAACAATTATACAACTAAATATATCAATAACTGCATAGCCAAAAAAAAACAACCTACAGAATAAGAATGAGCCCTTTCTATCTATAGTTCAGTTGTGTTTCATACAATTAGCCTTTCATTCTGATCAAATTTCAACAGATTAATGCTCACTTTTTACTACTTCCGCAGAAGAACAGCAGTATATGTACTATTTGCACTACCGGATTTTCACCTGTAAAGGTAAGAGTTACAGTGTCACTGAAAAAACCAAGCATATAAATTGGCAGGAAATTATATTTCCGATGCCATTTAAAACATGATTCCGAAGTAGAATAAGTAGTCACAAAAGCCAAAGTGCATAATATGGATTTTACTTCTTCTCATTGGCCGCCCAATTCACCTTGGGCCGGATAAGATTGATGCTGGAGGTGGAGCTGAATGTGTGGATGGATTATCTTGAGCAGACATTACTGGATTTGCATCGAAAAAGCTGTAATCTATGCAAATTTCTACGCTCATTGCACCTTCCAATACCTTGACCACCGTTGACATGGAAGGCCTCCGACTGCTATCATTTTGCAAGCACCACATTGCAAGCTTCATCATTTGAATCACTTCCTCCTGGCGTGAGACCATGTCATCTCTGTGCCCGTCAATCATATCAATCAACTGGTTGCTTTTAGCCTTTTCTTGTAACAATTTGATGAGCTGAACACTCTCCTCAGGCTGAGAATTATCGACATTTTTTCGTCCACTTATTACTTCCATGAGAACAACTCCAAAGCTGTAGACATCAACTTTTTCAGTGATCTGCGACGTTAACCATTCGGGTGCCAGATACCCAGGTGTACCTCTCATCACAGTCATTACCTTGCTTTGGTCCCTATCTATTAGCTTAGATAGTCCAAAATCAGCCACTTTGGCATTGAAGTTCTCATCTAAGAGAATATTTTGTGGTTTGATGTCCAAATGAGCAATTTTTCGCCTGCACTCTTCATGAAGATAGCACAGGCCCTTGGCAATATCCAGAATGATCCTACACCGGGTGCACCAATCAAGAGGGTCATTGTTATGGCGGTAATAGATCCACCTATCAAGTGACCCTCTCGACATATATTCATATACTAGAAGCCTATGTGATTTCTCTGTGCAAAAGCCGATCAGCCTGACAAGATTGATGTGCTCAATGCTGCCAATAGTCTCGACCTCTGCCAAGAATTCTTTCTTTCCTTGTCTAGCACTTTCCAAACGTTTCACTGCAATTCTCTCTTCACCTAATTTCCCTTCAAAAACCGATCCAAATCCACCTTCTCCAAGCTTTTTACTGAAGTCTTCAGTGCATCCTCTCAACTTCTCAAAAGAAAACCTCAATGCCATTCCAGGAAATTGATCAGAATCTAACTCCTCATCTGTTTCTTGATACTTCTTTCTCCTCCGTACAAAAAGAGCGACAACAATGACAACCAATACAAGAGTAGTAATTGCTGCAAGTGTACCACCTAACATCACCTTCTTTTTGTTTGCACTAGAGGCAGAAGCAGAGGAGCTAAGCTGCACCTTGAGGTAAGCAGAGGAGTTGTAATGAACAGTTTCAGGTTTTATCGATTGCATGGAGAAAACATTCGTCACCCACAGACAATGGCCATGGGAATCATTCTCGCCATACCTGAACATGACGGCCCTGCAGGAGCAATTCTCCAGGCAGGCTTGCTTACAGTCATCTCTGTTTGTTGCTTTCACAACGGTTGGGCTGACGTCAAAGCCAAAGTAAGTAACATTGGTAAGGGTCAAGAGCTGATGGTGTTGCATTTCTTGACAAGAGATTGGAGTCAGTGGTGCGCAACCAAGATTTGTCTTCCGTTCGTCCACCTGCTTGAAGTAGCCCGAACTATCATTATTTTGAAAGGGACAAGCGCATTGCCCACGTGTGCATATGCCGTACTCCCCACAGACTGTTGGGAAAGCACAATCATCAAGGAATATCTTGGTTACATCAGACACTACGGCCCATTCTCCAAACATTTGTCCATTAGACCATTCATACAGCATCAGGTGCCCATCAGACTCTAATCTCATGTACTGGGTTGATTTAGTGGCTGGCAATGGGATACTGTTCACATCTGGATTGCTTGGCTTCCTAGACTGCAAAAAGATGCTGAGGCTTCCATTCGTGAAGGTAACCTTTGTTGGACCATTGCCTGTGTTGTTTTTATTCACGCGTCGTGAAAAGTAGAGTTGTGGTGGTGTGGATTGAACGTAAGCATACAATCCATCGGGGAGAACAGTCATGTAGAACTGATTCTCAGTCCAATTTGTTGCAGATGTACTTGCTATGAGCCTCATACCTTCCAGAAGTGACTGCCCAGGGACCAGTGCGTCAGTCGGGTGATCGAATGACTGCCATACTGTCGCATTCCTCTGATCAAACAACACCAGGTTGCCGTTCTCGGTGATCACCATGCCAGCTACAGACCGCCCCAAGCTGCTGCTCGACCAGACGAGGCAGCCATCAGCATCATGGAGGACCAAGTTTCCATCCGAGGTAAGCTCAAGGGTAGCATTCTCCCTGACAGGGCTAGACCGGTTGGCAGACCAGACCACTGGTGGAGTCCCCCTGATCGGCATGATGCTCACGTCACCACTGTCGATGTGGACAATGAAGACGGCGAAGAGGAACACGTCGCAGGGGGAGGCGCAGAAGAACCCCGCAGCAAAGGAGGGGCCATAGGGGCCTTGTGGTGAACGGAGGACAATCGCACGGACGGCCGATCGAACCGTCGGAGTTGCTGACACTGTGTGGGAGGGTGGCGTTGTTGTTGATCCACTGTGTCGAGAGGTTGGCTGTGGCTGTGGGATTGTCGAAGCGCTGCGCAGGGAGCAACTGTGCTGCCGTTGCAAGAACGAAGAAGAAGAAGATATTGGGGAAGAAGGGATTGGCTGGACCCATGGTGCTTGAATGGCAACGGAGACTGTAAGAAGAGTCGGTTCTTTGCTATTGAGAAGCTAGCAAGAAACTGAGGGCAATGCAGAGATCGATGAGCATGCAGAGAAGAAGATCACACCTGAGTCGATGGAGCAGATGGCCTCACCGGCGTGGGGTGCCTGGACTCCGGACTAGTCAACTAGCTAGTCTTTGTCTTCCTCTCTCTCAGTTTCAGATGCTGGCATCCATGCACATCACGCGGTGTTTTGGGCTTTTATCTAGTCTTCGTCTTCCTCTCTCTCTCCGGACTAGTCAACTAGCTCTTCCTTGTTACAAAGAAAAAGAGGCGTTGACACAAAAAGAGGCATTGGTGTCAACGAAAGCATTTATCAAATTAAATATTGGTAAAACAGAAGCTTCATAATTAAGCATGCCATGACATTCCTCTTGCTATTTTCGTTCTGCCTTTTATGAAAAGGAGAGCATGTTAATCAGCCAGATCTAACCAAGGCTAATATGCAATATAAGTTAAATACGTCAGTTTTTGCTTAAAACAAAGTAATCTATCGTGTCACAAAATTTCAAATCTAAAGTCGATCTACACAGTGAGATACAAAAGAAGAAAAATATATAAAATAAAGATAAAAGATAAAACTACCTTTCACTGAAATTTGTCTTTTTTTTTGTTTCTCCTAATATACATTGCGTTTTCAGTTGAATGTCTATTCTAACTATTTTTTTTGGAATTTTTATAACCAACTGCATCATGTTATAAAGAAGACACACAAGGTGCACCAAAAGTTGGAATTTTTATAACCAACTGCATCATGCCCTCTCGATAATTTGGTACTTTGGTGCTCATATTAAAATCAATGCAATCTACTTTGGTATGAGACATCAGAAAAAGCACTAGGTATACCTTCTCGATAGTTTGGCACTTCGGTGCTCATATTAAAAATAATGCAAGCTACTTTGGTATGAGACGTGAGAAAAAGTGACCGATCCTGGCGGCTAACCGTCAGGAATATATTAGAATATATCTCTGACGGCTTACCCTGACGGTGGCCATCAGGGAAGCTTAATATGATTTCACAACACAATTGCAGTAAAAATGCTTAATATGATGATGTTGTTGCTTCATAATGGTGATCTGTATTTTTTGGAAGTTTTGGTATACACTATACTATTACTACGAAATCGATATTACGACGGTTCGAACGTCATCACGCACGGTTTTCGAACTGCCTCAATTTATGGGTCAGTGATAATAGAAAGTTATCACATACGGTTTTCGAATCATCTGTGGTATAAATATCACAGACGGTTTGTAAGTAAAAACCGTCAGGATATCTAATATCATGACGGTTTTACTACAAACCGTCTATGATATTCTTTTACCCTAAATCTATTTCTGTTTATTGGCTAGCCTCAGGAAATGCTAACCATGCTCTCTGAAACAAGCAGATCAACAGAAAACATGTATACATACAATTCACATCTCAATTCATTTCACAAACATAAAACATCTAATTCACATCTCAATTCATTTCACAAACATAAAACATCCAATTCACATCGCACTTCATTTCACAAACATGAAACATCAATTTCGCAAATCAATTAATTGAAATGAAATAAAATATCTATTAACAAATATATAATTACAAAAGATGTATGTTGTATTTGCACTTAGATGATAACATTGCATTTTTTATTGCTCTATCACTCGGAATCGGGTTTCGAAGAAGCAGATCCGTAATCAACGATCGTTGTTGAGCAAGACGAGCAATACTTGGATGGATTGCCATCCAAGTATTGCTCGCAAAATGACAAAGTTCGTTAATTATGGACCTGTTGCTTTCATGAGACCTCGATTCTGAGTGATAAGAGCAATAAAAAATTATTGTGTGTTGTGGAACTCTCCATCTGAGTTTATGACGTTAGCCACCAAAAAGTACGCCAACTCTTCTCAAATTCGTGAAATGTTAGGTTGTTTCAATGCGTTGACGGGATGGATGCAACTGTCGATAGGACTATCAATGTGCATATATATATATATATATATATATATATATATATATAACCCGATAAGTATGAAGTAATTATGGGAAGATTGACAAACCTTAGAATTGGTAATCATCGAGGAATCGAGGAGTAGATTCATATGGTAGCACACGTAGAATCCACACGTGTTGTCAAGGCCGGTGGCACCGCAAAAATAGAATGTGTTAATTCAAGAGGCATTACTACCAACTGTTGCATAGGATTAATTAATGTGTAATAGCGAATACCTTAAATTTTCGATCATGTGTCAGGCCTTTGGCCCCTTGCGTGGAGACACCTCCCTTTGCAACGTACATCGCGAATGCTCTACGTGATTCGAAAAAGTTGACATTAGTCATTCGAAAGGAAAGAAAGAGTACAATATAGGTATGTATAGAGAAAATGTACTTACCTATCGAGTACTTGGCTGACAACTGTAGTCCTTTTTATTCTTACTTAGGGAATCAAGGTATATTGCCTTGTTCCATTTTGGTACAATTACTATTAAAAATCCAATGATACTCCTGATTATAGGGTATAAGTATATATTCCTTATCGTGGTAAGCCACTAGTGCTGATGCAATGTAACTCTCGACGAAGGATATATCCTCATTGATGGTATGCATGGCGATCAAGTGTGGGTTCAAGAAACCAACCGATGATTTGGTCCTTCTAGCTTTAGTCACCGTGTGTCTATATATATACACACGAAAGCAACAAATTATATATGACATTTATCGGTATGACATGAACGGAGACTGTGATTGTACACACTTACAGCGTTCAGCATCGAATGAGTGAGGCGTCGAGAGCGTTGAGCGTGAAAAGATCTAATAAATCCTCGAAGGTGACCACAAAGACACAGTCTTGAATATTGTGCTCTAAATGATCCGGCACGAATTTGACAGTGATACCTGAGCGTCGTTCTCCCACTGGCATATTGGACTGTTCCATATACCACTTGTGCAATTGCAGGCACTAATTGGTAGGGCTTGGAGTGTTTCCTCGACCAACGCTCGCCAAGCACAAATTTGCAGGCCAATGGCAGGTAAGGGATATCATCATCGGTCTTCTTTGCTTTGCCCTTGCTACCCTTGCTACCTCGGCTGTAGGTCGACTTTAAAGGTAGCAACGGTGGTGGTAGTTGCTGCACCGGGAATAGCGCCCGTGAACATGACACTGGTGCAGGTAGCGGTGGCGGAGATGGCACCAGTGCATGTAACTGATTTGGTTCAGGTTGCCCTTGTAGAGATGGCACCGAGCACGTGAATCGATCTTGCCACCGGTGAAGAAGCCTCCAGGCAGATATCGCTTTTGGGCCACTGGATGAAGGTTCCAATGGCTTGCCTTAGAGTCATGAGCTCGTCGTTGGAGGGCTTCGGTAGCGGGACGACCTCGAAATTGGCGTGTACACCATCCACTAACACTTTTCCAAAGCCTGGCGCTAAAGCTTGACGGTGCACCATGACCCCTTGAGCAGACGGATATGCCAGGCTCTAAACAGTGCACAAGGCAACAGAGGCATATCTCACTTAGAGCATGCACTTCGTAGGCTCCTACATAACGATACAAAATTAGTTACTCCAATTAATAGGCCTATCAATGGATCGAGCATTCCAGATTTAATAATTATTACCAGGATGTCGTCGACAGGAAATCTGACCTCGTTCTCCATCGTAGGATTGGACGCGCAACTACTCGGATGGTTGGACGGGCTAGTTAGCACAGGAGCGGCGGCGACGGCCTACTGATTTTCTGTAAATCTCCGCATCTCATCTCTCACATAATCAGCCAGCTCCTCTTTAAGAGATGCCTTGATCTCTTCTCGTAGCCGTGCCTCACGCTCGGCTTTGGTTCTCTTCCTTCTCCGATACAATTCGGGGTCATCTTGGAAACCATATCTCCACGGAACGTAAAGCCCAAGGCCTCTCGTACGACCCGGGTGCTCCTTGTTTCCTAGGGCCGCGGAGAGTATATATTTCTCCCTCGTTCCCTGGAATGATCCCTGGAAAGATTCAACACTCAGCGCTTCCTACAAGAGCACAACATGTCATTTCACTTCCTTGAGGTTGTGATGTAATTACAAGCTACGTAGTCCGATCGATATCTTACCAGACGCTGGGACACATGCTGGTCTGCAGGGTTTCGAAACGAGACGTCCCTCAATGTCGTTGTACATGACCTTGCTCTAATCCAATTTCGAGCGCGGTCATCCTGGATATTGGCAAATGGTGGGGCGGTGTCCTGTATGATTGCCCATTCGTCCTCCCTCCTCCACTGCGGGATTTTACCCGCATACCCAGCTGTGTCAAGTCTGTGGGAGTGTATGTTTTTTGCCTAGAGGGCCTTGTGCGCCGCACTTGCACTTTTGAAATCTTCGATCGTCTTCATCGCCTTGAACTCTTCCCATTGTGGTTCCAGGAATGGGTATTTATGAAACGGCGTTTCATCCTTCTCCATGTAGTTCTTGACAAGCATGCTCTTGAACTTCTTCCATGGTTTGCACGCCGCTAGCAAGGCTTGTCATTGCACATCTTGGTGTTCTGGGATTTTGAACGATGCCAAAATTTCTGTCAGCAGCTCATGTTTTCGAGTCCCAGGCACGCTCTTCCACGAATCAAATGTGATCTCAATTCGTTCTCGTGCAACTATCCCGATCATTCTTCGGAATGCGTCCACTGCTCGACGAGGAAGGAGAGGGGTCTTAGATCCATCGACCTCTGTGATGGTAAATCGGCCCTTAGGCTTTTTCGATAAACCTCTTTCTTGGCGTTTTGATTTTGGAGCAGACGCATCCGGTGATGATGTTGAAAAATGCATGGATGACATGTTGGCCTTCGCATATATGAAAAGTACGCACAATGTAGCATATACGTAAATAGTGCGGTATAAACACATACTTAAATTTAATTCCAATCCTAGAAGACCATAAGATAAGAAAGCGCCTAAGAAAAGATACGTACTAGCTAGAGGTGTGCAATCTATCTATAGATGGTGATATAAATGGAGCATGTCGGAGAAATATACATATTTAGACAGCTGCATGTACACACTCCTGCATGAGCATATCTGTAACATCCTGGAAAAATCAAAGGGACTGTGAAATAAAATATTGTGAATTATCCTACGATACATTGTATTGAGTTGGGCTTTTAAAACATTTCTGGAAAAATTTGGATAAGGTTCCAAAAATTAAGATGTGAAGAAGGAAATGCACCTGTTTAAATAATACGGGATTCAAATTTTAAATCCGAATCTGAAAAGATGATCCACAAAAATGCAAAATTTGAAATGAATATTTTTGCAAAGTGCAAAATTGGATTTAAATTTAGAAATAATTATTACATAAATGCTTGTCATAAAATTTCAAAAACATCTATATTTTACACAAAATAGATATACCCTAAATTAGTAAAAAGAATAGAAAAGAAAAAGAAAAAGAAAGAAAAATAAAAAGAAAACGGGAGCTACCAGCCGACCGGCCATTGACCAACCTTCCCATCCCTTCCCTCGACCTCGCCCCTCCCTCGACCGGCGGGCCCCACCGGGACCCTCTCTCTTCTCTCTCTCGCGTCGGACCCTCCTCCTCCGCCTCGGCCGGGACGGCGACCACGTCGCAAAAACCCGCGGAGGGGCAGCAAAACGTCTTGGGACACGCGGCGCCCCCTTGAACCCATGCACCCCATTGCCCGCTGTCATGCCGCCGCTGCCGCTCCCGCATGTGACACCGCCCTTGCCTGCGTCGGGTCCGCTGTGGCCAGACCACCACCGGTCGGCTATAAAACCGGGTGCCCTCAAAGGACCGCCAAGTCGCTCCCATCCTTCCACCAAAGTAATCGGCTCAAAAGCACGGATCGCCGCATCCTCCTTTCTCCTCAACTCCGTAGCGGCCCTCCGCCTGATTCGCTGCTGCTGCCGTGGGAGCTCAAATTCCTTGCTCCCACTCCATCTCCGAGCACCGCCGACCCTCTCCCGGCCTCACCCGAGCTGTCTGTCGCCCGTGCCTCGCGTGACCGAACGCCTCCCGAGCGCACCGCCACCGCACGACGCCGGCCTACCTCCCATGAGCTCCGACCTCCACAAGCACCTCGTCGCCTTCACGGGACACCAAGAACCCGTTTGGCCCTCCTCGCTACCTCCCGACCTCCCTCGGCGGCGACGCCGTCGTCTTCCTCGACTCCGGACCGCCTCGCCGGCCTCCCACCCTCAAGAGGTAAAATCAACCCTTATGGGTTGAGATGCGTATGAGCCCGCTCAGCTAGCGCTAGCCCTCCCGGCTCCCTCGGCTTCGAGCCCCGCTCACGCAGTGGCTCGAGGTTGAGCCTTTCTTTTAAATCCGCCAGCGGCGGTGGGCCCCACTGTCGATGATCACAGACGACGACCACCGACAGACGGACCACCGCCGTCGGGGCGTGAGGGGAGGGCATGAGCCACTGCCGCCCGGACCCCACGCGTCAGCGCCAGCATAGCGCGGTCACCGATGGGTCCCATGTCGACTTTATTATTTTCCGAATTTAATTGAACCGAAAGTATTCAAATGGGCATAACTTATTCATTTTAACTCCAAATTAAGTGAAACCAATTTCTAAATTCATCTAAATTCAAAAGCTATCTAATGGAACCATAACCAATATTTTTGTAGCTTGTTTGAATTTTGTTGTGTTATTTTGAATGTTGTTCTGATTTTTATCCAAATTTTCGCGCACGTAAAAATTAGCATTTGAAGCCCAGGAAGAGGAAGCTGCAGCTGTAGGTCTCAACACACAGAACCCTAACATCTATAATCAAGGTGAGTCAATACTTTGATCATGTTGAACCTACTTTTCTGCAAATTACTTTTGTTTAAATTACCAAAATGCATGCTATTATTTTATGTGCAAGTACACGTTTAATTTAAGATCCTAGTTATATGACCATGTTTACCTTGATTAATATTACCTCCTTTTTGTATACTTGTTTATGTGATCCTTGTTACCCTAGTAAAAGTAATATTAATACTACTCTTTTTGAAAATAAGTCCGTAAGTATAATGCCATGCTTAGAACTGCTTACGTAGTCATGGGTGTGAGAGTACCCAAGTATCACTTTTTAAACTAAGGATTTGTTGGACAGTCATTGTGATGATGACTAATGTATGTTGAAATAAGTATTTTACGTTCCAAAGACCCCACATGCTTAGATATCTGGGCGAAGGGTTCGAGGGTGTGTGTATGTATGATTGGTGCCGTGATAGCACAAAGGGGATTATGGTAGAACCGCCCAGATAACCCTTAAGGACTGAATCTTGTGGTGACCTCCCACGGTACAATAGTACAACCACATGCTGGCAAAGTGTAGGCAGGGCTAAATAATTTGCGTAGCTCTAGTGTGGTTACGTGAAGGTATGAACACGAGCAAAGGGATGGATGGTCTCATCCCCGCCTTTGCCCGTGATGGCTCACGAGGGACCCTTCTCGAGGGATGATTGCATCCTACAGAAGATAGACCTTAGCGGGCATAACCACAAGTAGGATTATGCATTGTAACAGCCCTGTGATAGTCTACTCAACTGCATGGCTAAGGAACCATGTGGGGCAACGAGCAGATTTATCTCTTGTGGGTAAAGTGTACAAACTCTGCAGAGTAAGAACTATTCGAATAGCCGTGCTCACGGTCATGGGCGGACATGGGAATCTAACTAGATATAGTTCCATTTCAAAATCTTGGTGGGTGGAATGGGATAAAGTGGAGGGCAGAGAAAGGTCCTTATTTGAGTTGTCCTGGGTGTCGTCCCAGTGGTATTGTAAGCGGCTATATCGCTGAAGGCATGGTATGAAAAGCAGAGACCATGTAATGGTGGATGGTCTTTGATTCGTTAAAAATAAATGTATATGTTATTGAGCATCATGTTTAAAGTCCAACTGGCTAGGTCTTAGGGAACTTTTACGTATTATAGTTCTAAAAGCACATTCCAGCAAACAAAATAACCTGAGCCTCCCTTGTTAAAAGCCTTGCATACTATCTACTGCATTATGTGTATTGACTCGCTGAGCACGGTGGTTAGTGTGCTCACACTCGCTGTACCAAAACCCAGATTCAGGAGCTCAAGATCACTATGCCTACGAGGAAGCACCTGCTATGGATGGAGGAGACAACGCCGAGACTTAGGACGAATATTTCACGCTTAGAACCTTAGGCAACTAGACTACAGGTGGCTTGCATACAAATATTCGGAGCTTTGGTAATATTTGTATGACCACTTTTGCCCTCAGTCCATGCCTGTGGTTATAAGGCCTACTTTGTTCTGTTTCCACTGTTGTACTTTTGTAATGTAAATATTTGGCCTGACCGGCCCTATTGAAAACTCCGCCCGTTTGAAGGCATAACTTCGGCGATATTATGTAATGATATTATGTCATAATGTGAATTCAGCGATGTATGAAATGATTCAGCAATGTATCTGTGTGCGTTATCTACTGATCCAGGGAATAATGCGGTAAGACACAACAGATTCTGAATTGAAAAATCCGGGTCTGACAATATCTCCAACAAAAAATGAGCATATCTACAGCTCCAATTAAATTGCAATTTACATCTCTTACTACCAACCTAAACCCTAAGCAGTACGCTAAATCCTCAATCAAACAACCCACTCAAAAGGTTGTTGGTAACAAATGGACTGAAATAGCGGGTATGAGAGTACCAGATATGAAATAGCCAACGAGGGGCTCAGAGGCTCGACGGAGGCGGTCGGCGAGGAGCTCGGGGGACGGCAACCCATGAGGAGCTCGGGACGGCGAGGGCTCGGGGCTCGACAAAGGCGGCCGGCAAGGGAGCTCAAAGCGACGGCGACCGGTAAGGGGCTCGGGGGCTCGACGGAGGAGGCCGGTTCTAAACTCAGAACCGTCTGTGATAATAAATATCACAAACGGTTCTAAACTTAGAACCGTCTATGATAAGCCTTACCCCACCAACCAGCATTCAATAATATAAACACCAACCAGCATTCAATAAGACAACAGCTGGGTGTATTTCTTTACAACAGCCCAATGAACATAGAGATACATTTGTATGACTTATTCTCAAAATTCACCTATATATCACACATTTTCACATATACATCACATACATGCATTGTTATATACATAAATGCAAATGGCCACATATATGTCGCACATTCTCGTTGCACTTGCTTATTTCCTTTAAATTTTAGCCCTTCATGATGATCAATGCGTACGTAACTAGTTTCGTCATGTTGTTCGTCGTCGACCCTTATGCCATTTTCAAAAGGAGTTAACTCGTCAAATTGATTGTATTCTTCCTCGTCCACTACATTCTCTACTCCGACAATTCTCCTTTTTCCATGAAGAACTACATGGCGTTTCTAATTTGCCGGGTCGGTTACATAAAAAACTTAAACAACTTGGTTGGCGAGTACGAATGGTTCGTCTTTGTACCCGACACGTTAGAAGTCCACGGTAGTGACACCGTACTTGTTAACCTTCACCTGTGGGAGATGCACCTAACGACACCGAAATAAGGGGATCTTGAAAACCACGTAGTTGAGCTCCCAAATATCTTCTATGAACCCATAGTACGAGTTTCTCAACCCATCGGTACTGAACGCATCTATGCGGACACCGCTGTTCTGGTTACTACTCTTTACATCCTGAGACTGTGTATAGAGTGTGTACCCATTTATGTCATATCCTTGCCATGTCATAACTGTAAATGTTGGCCCTTTTGCTAACCATGTCAGTATCTCACTTGGCGAGCTCCTAGCGATTTGCTCCTTCAACCATTGGTTGAACCGATTGTTGTGTTGCCTTATGACCCAAACATCCGGTCGCTCCGGGTTCTGTTGTCGAAGCACATCCTTGTGCTGGTCGACATAAGGCGTCACTTCAATCATGTGTTGCAAGACCGTGAAATGGGCTTGAGTATATGTATCCATATCTGGAGTGATTGCTTTCCTTTCGATAGTTTCGATACCCTTCAGCCTCCCCTCATGACGAGATTGAGGCACACCTATCGGTTGAATCTAAGCCATATAATCGACACAAAACTCAATGACCTCTTCGCTTGTATAACCTTCGACGATGTCGCCCTCGGCCGAGATCGATTCCGACGTGGGACTTGAGAATTCCATGAACCTCTCAAATGGGTACATGCTACGTAGGAATACGGGCCCGCACATTTTTATCTCCCACACAACGTGAACAATGAGATGGACCATGATATCGAAAAATGAAGGAGATAAATACATTTCAAGATGACATAGAGTCATCACCACCTCGTCCTGAGAGCATCTAGTCCTTCGGGATCGATGACCTTCTAAGCAATTGTGTTAACGAAATAACATAGCCTCATGATTGTCTCTCGAACTTTGATCGGCAAAATATTTCTAATTGCAATAGGGAGCATCTGTGTCATCAGCACATGACAATCATGAGACTTCATGCCATTTAACTTCAAATCTTGCATCGAAACAAGTTTCTTCACGTTGCAAAACTCCTATCGATGTTTCTCCACTGAGCGGAATCAGCAAGGTATCTTAGCATTCCATTCTTCTTGCACTCCTCCGAGTGCCAACGCAGCAGTTTTGCCTCCTTTGAATTTGCAAAAAACTTTTTCAAACGGGGAATTATAGGAAAATACCATGCCACATTAGCAGGAGGTTCTTTCTTCACATCTGTTCCCTCGCCGTCATCTGATTGATTGTTACATTTGTATCGGGATGCGTTGCACACCGGACATACATGCATGTTTGCATACTCTTTACGGTAAAGGATACAATAGTTTGGACATGCATGTATTCTTTCTACTTCCATTCCCAATGGACAAAGAATCTTCTTGGCTTTATACGTGGTTTTAGGCAACTCATTTCCCTCCAGAAGCATGTACGCTAAAAGACCTAGCAGCGCCATAAAACTCTTGTCGGATCAACCGTTGCTTGCCTTCAATTTCAACAGTTCAACACGGCCGACAACCTCGTGTACTTTGACTGCGAAGACGTGAACAAAGGTTTTCGAGTCCTCCATCAAACCCGAATTTAACATACTCTCTCTCATCATAGTTCTCTTCTACATCGCGAAGCATCTGATCCAGATTGTCAACGCGCAACCTATCCGAATCCGAACAACAATCGACATCATCCGACGGCATGTCATTCACTTCACCAGCGATGTCATCCGGCGGCATATTATTCACTTCACCGGCGATGTCATCCGGCGGCATATGATCTTTGACTTCGCCATGACTGGTCCAACACGTATAACCCTTTTTGAAACCCCTCCGAATCAAGTGCGCTTCAATTTGCCCTTGGTTCTTAAACATCTTTAAATTCCATGCCAATTGCATGACGGTACATATATTCCACCCTTTTTCAACATATCATCCTCGGCAGCTCTTGTAAAAGCAGACACGTCATTAATGTATTCTTCACTCACATGGTTCGCGGCATACATCCAGCTTCGGTCCTACATTATGTATATATATAACTTAGTATTACAAATTAAATTAATTAATTATTACTATATATACCACATGTATTAAGGCTTTGCTATCTTAATTCATATTATAAACACAACAGCTATTTCCCTAGCGATCGTTGAAGGTATATAACCAACAATTTTGACAAATTTGGCCTCCCACATGACGGGAACTGATCATGTATGGTCAAGTAGATGCAAACCATCTTCAATAACACTCACCAAAACATAGATCTAAATTGTAATGCAAAGAAAAATAAATTTCATTACTAACCATATCTAGAGCAACCAGGAACGTATGAATCTTCAAAGCTCAATCTCTGCCTCCTCCCACCAAATTAATTGGCCTGAAATCGCTTAGCTTGCCTCCTGAGCGAAAGAGTGCAGCACCGGCCAGATCTGGATCGAAATGAAGACAGATGCGGTTCTGAACGGCGCAATAAATATCTAGAGCCATTATCACACATGGTTTTTTATTAAAAACCGTCTGTGATAATTCTGAGATCATCACAGATGGCTTTTAATACAAACTGTCTATGATAATCAGCTTATCATAGACGGTTTTTAATAAAAAACCGTCTGTGATAATTCCAGATTATCAAATACGGTTTTTAATAAAAATCGTCTGTGATACTAAAATATCACAGACAGTTCATCGGTAAGAACCGTCTGTGATGCTAGTTTTCTCCGATGCCATCAACACAGACGGTGTCCAAATTAAAATCATCTGTGTTAGTGTCGGTCACAGACGGTTTTGTCAAACCATCTGTAATTTAGCGTCTAGTATTAGGCTTTCTGTAGTAGTGGTTCTTAAATAGAACCGTCTATAATAAGCCTTTATATATAACCCCCGCTAGGGTTTTGCGCGTACACTACAGTTATTAGCAATATCAACCAAGCACAAAGACTTAGTCGCTCTCTCGATCAAGCCCGTTGCCGCCGCCGTCCCCAGTGCCCATCGCTGGCCGCCTCCGGTCCCCGAGCCCGTATACTTACTATGATTATCAACTATCACAGACGGTTTTTACTTACAAACCGTCTGTGATATTTACACCACAGACGGTTCGAAAACCATCTATAATAACCTTCGATTATCACTGACCCATAAATTCAGACGGTTCAGAAAACCGTCTGTGATGACGTTTTTGAACCGTCTGTAATACGGTTTTCTGTAGTAGTGGCAACTTTAAAGCTTTGCAGCAGTTAGAAGAAGAGGACTTGTTCTTTTCCTATTTGTTCACCTGACTAATAGTGATCGTAGCAGCTAAAGATCAACCATGACAAACACAGAAAACCAGAATAGTGTATGCACCATTCTGATTGATGAGAGAGGGAGTTCTGGGTTATTCATCGAGCGAGAGAAATTTCTATTAGCACGTTTTCTTTCAGTCAATGTTTTGACGCAACTTTGCAATTTAATCTCCCAGTAGAATGGGTATTTTCGCAATCCGCATGATATAGCATGTGCAACATGATTAGCTTAAACCATGTTATCTGACATCAATATGAAACGAATTCTCAGGTTCTTTGAGAATTGATCCCATCACAATTTATAATCATGTGCAGTGCTATTGAGCCATTAACTAAACAACAAGCAGCTCTCATCTAGCACACTAAGCAACATTGCAAGTACCTAGTCAAACAGTGAAAACAATATGAACATCAAGTCCGAACCTACCAGAAAATTTGTCGCTCTGAGCCTCCACAAGGAGTGGTCCCTCCAGCTGCAAAACCAAAAAATGCAAAAAATGAGACACTAATCAGTAATCACTATTTGCAAAAATATATCATCAGCCATTAGTGAAGCACTACGCATGTTGTATTGTCCGGCAACTTGCAGGAGAGGGTGAATGCAGCAGTCGTTGGGTTCCTTCCTGGTCGACGTGGACGAGGAGGACGGGGCAGACCCCGAGCGCGAAGAATCAGAAGCAGTAGACATAGCATTGGAAGGTGGATTCGTCGACGCGCTCGATGCGCTGTACATCGATCACCGAGTACTGGCTCGCCGGCAAGCTCATGTACTCTGCTACAAAAGCAAGCAAACATCTTACGTGCGGTCCCCTCCCTCATCATAGCAAGCGAGTAAGATCAAGGTAAGCCTGGTCCCCTGGAGTTGGGGAGAATTGAGGGTACCGAGGGGGCAGGCGAGCTGCTAGACGGAGGTGGACTCGGAGCAGCGGGTGACGAAGCGCGCCTTGGGGTCGGAGCAGACGGTGGCGGAGGAGGAGGAGGAGGCGCGGGAGCGGCGGAAGGCGGCAGGGAAGGGACGTAGCCATTGGGCGCGTCGCGGTTGCCGGGTGAGTGGCTGGTGGTGGTTGCGTCCCCGGGTGAGTGGCTTCTCCAAGATCTGCAACCGCCGAGACACGCTGCGTCAGGGAGATTGGGGGAGCCGGAGACGAGCCCTATCGAAGTAGGTTCTTCGAATAAGTGTAATATTTATTGAAGTAGATTTTTCGAATGAGTGCAATGTATAATACTGTATTCTTTAAATATTGATATTCAATCATAAACATCATTTCATAATATATTGTAAAACATGGTATTAGAGAATAAGCATTGATCCTACATCACAATCCACTATTTCATCATGCAATGTCTGGTTATTCCTGTGGACGATGCGTGGGAGAACGTCAAATCAGGACCTCCACCTGAAAGTATCATCTAAACTCTCAACTTAACATTGCAATTCACACAAACATGTAAACGGCATTGGTTCTACATGCATAGACAACCGAAAATGTTCCTACACGCAAACCCGATACCAACAACATCTCTCTCACTGGACACATTTCTAATGCTTCAGTGCCCAAACGATCATAATTTAAGGATCGCGTCATCTATGCTTGCGAATAAATCTTATTTACACGTCTAATATTTTATCTCCTTCTTTCTTTTTCTCTTTTTTCTTTTCTTTTTCTCTCCTCTTCTTTTTTTCTTTTCTTTTTTCTTTTTCCCCTTACTTATTGTTCGGCCGACCCCTGGGCCCTTTGGCCCTTGGCTCATCCCCTTCCTCCTTTCCCTCATTTCCCTACTCGGTTGCCTCTCCTCACCTTCCGATCTGGATATGGGCCTCTTGCCCTTGGCGTTGCGCCGCCTTGCCCCCCTCCCTTGGCCATGGCGCCTTCGCCTCTGACTCCAGCCCTGCGCCCCCCTCCACGGCTCAGCTTCGGGTAGTCGCCTTCACCTCTATGCTGACTCCTCCGGCCCCTTGTCGACCCTAGCTCCTTGCCGCACGAGCTCTACACGTCATCACTGGTAACCTTAGGTCGACCCTAAGGTTGGGCTACTCACCACCGGCTCCGACCCATCTATTCCCCTTTCCCCCTCTACTTCGGCTCGCCTCTCCTACCCCCTCCCCTTCTCAATAATTTTGCTCGGCTGGGTTCACGATCTCACTAATTTTGCAATGTCATTCTAGTTTATTGTCTAGTGGTGGTGCTCTAGGGCTTTGCTATGTTATATATGTGGTCTTGGATAATGAAATCATGGGGAAAATGGATAGCATAGCCTACCTCGATCGGCTGGTTGTCGGGTGGTTTTGGGGGATGGTTGAGGAAGCGGTTGTGGTGTCACTTTCCTCCTTGTCGACCATGCGGTCTTAGTTGTGCTTTGCTATGTTGTATATGTGGTCCAGAAGCGCCTTGCCATCCTTACACATTTCAGGTTTGTTTAAGCGCCGAGTGATAACCATATGGTTGTGAGAGGTGCCAACTAGCCTCTAGCCTCTGGATGGTCTAGTATCTCTGTGAACAGATTGTCCTGCCCGAACTTACCCTCTAGGGCTCGGACAACAAAACTTCTTATTCTCCCTTAGTTTATTTCATTCTTCGTTTTCCTTTTCTCTTTTCTTTCCCACGACTATTATAGGAGGAGAGAGGTCGAGATCGGAGTGGAGATCAGGGAGGAGGAGACGTTTGGGCAGCGTCAGGAAGGGCGAAGCCTGGCGAAATGCATGAAGAGGTGGGGAAAGAGGAGTCGGAGCGGACGGGGACTGCACACTAATCTTTTTTTGAGGAGGGAGGGCGATCAGGAGAAAGAACGTACCACTCACCAATTTCTTCTCTTAAGTAGTAAAGAAATACACTAGAAGGATAACATGCGCATTGCAGTAGGAATTTGTAGAAACTAATTTATTGGTTTGTGAATCGAATGGTCGCAATAAGATCTGGTAGCAATGTGAACCAGATAGAGGGATAGAGATTAATTGCCGTTAGTGAGGACTAACTGCTTTCTAACAAACATCTGCAACATTCAATTTCAATTTTAATCCAAAGGTTATGAAGAGTAGGAGTGATGCGACTGTACGAGGGAAGAGAAAAATAACATTGATTGATTGTAGTTAATGAGAATTACTTGTTTAATACTAGTAAGGTGCACATGCGTTACAACAGAAAACCAAATAAAAATGATACATACTATCAAATATGATCTCAAACTAAATAAGAAACATCAATTTTATCTTACGTCATCATGTATCAAACAAAACATACGTATTCATACTCGTAAATAAATCAAGCATCATATTCCAAAAAGTACAGTACTTAGACAACAACATGCAAACCTATCTAGGTCCAAAGGTTTTTACAGAAATAATCCCAATGTAAGATGTAAATTGTGAAACATAACACAGTTAAGATAGTTTGCCACATAAAAAAACAAATTCTGGGTCCAGCACAGATAAAATTGACCTATGACTCACAAAAGCAGTAACTACATCAGCACATCCTGCAAACCATACGCATACGGTCCAAGTCATTGGAAGTTCTATTTAAGCTTAGAGCACAATCAAAAGAACCAAGATAAGGTGCTGAATACAGACCTATTTCTCTGCGTATTATTTCCCACCTCCTGCAATCACTTTCCAATTAGAAAAATTGAGAATATCACATATCAAGAAATTGGTATTGAAAATCATAAAGAATAGAAAGTACTAAAACAAGAAGGAACATCTCAATAAATCAAATCCAATACCTCGTCCAATATGTCTTTTAGGATAAAATGTGTCTGAGACAATACTTCTTGCAAAAAAGAAACTCTGCATCTTTGCCATGCCACCAATGTCACCCACCAGTGCATATGCATCAATCACCTATCATCCATATCAATGACCCTTTTGTTCATTTGAAAGCTGAAAAGCTAGTGATCACAATTCTAGGTCAAACCAAGTGCTCTTGGCATAATAGTAAGGTACCCGTGCATTGCAACAGTATCATAAACCTTACAATTGAATAGCACTTTCTTTGACACACATATCAAACTAATCAGGCCAAGGATACACATTTTCACAAGCTAGAATCACATTAAGATTGTTTCATCATTTCACGCCCGTTCAAATAAAAACATAATAGGTCTAGCTACTATGCACTTCGCTATCAAAAGATCAAACAATAAATACATACCAAAACATGATTACACATCAACACCACCACTCTAGTCACTTGATGGTATGATCCATAGGCAAACACTACAGCAAGATACCTGAAATTTCGCAAGGACAATGTAATTATGGAGGTTAAAAAATTCAGATTGTGCATACCTAAAGGTTATAACAGTTCTATGATAATCTACTCAACCGCATGGCTAAGGAATCATGTGGGGGCAATGAGCAGATTTATCTCTTGTGGGTAAAGTGTACAAACTCTGCAGAGTGAAAACTATTCGAATAGCCGTGCCCACGGTCAAGGGCGGACATGGGAACTTAACTAGATATAGTTCTGTTTCGAAAACTTTGTGGGTGGAAATAGAAAAGTGGAGGGCAGAGAAAGGCCCTTATTTGTGTTGTCCTGGGTGTCGTCCCAGTGGTAATGTAAGCGGTTATAACGCTGAAAGGTTAAGCATGTGGTGCAGAGACTATGAAATGGTGGATGGAATCTGGATCGCTATTACTATTGCATTTTCACATTATGTTTTTGTTCAAACTGTTAAGTCTCAGGAAATTTCTATGTATTATATTTCAAAAACAAATAATGGCAGTACTTCTCCTAAAATAAAATGCCAGGAAGAATAAATAGAGTCGTAATAAAAGAAGACGACTGTTGTAGTAAACACATAACAATGCTAGGTGGAATCATGTCGATTATAAATAAGGGAAGGATAGAGAGGAGTCTAAGAGAAATAAATTGGTGGAGTCCAAATGATTAGATAGGCTAGATGGACGATTTAAATGATTTTGGAGAATTAGAAGAGTGTAAAGGTAATTGCTAGAATTAATGGGATTAATAGGGTTTGATCTAGATGGATGAACTGAATTTGTGGAAATTGGGAGATATGATAATTGGAGTATAAACTTGATTAATGATATTTCTTGGTGGAGGAATACCGATGAATTAGTTAGAGAAAGATGTTGGAAAGTAAGAATTAATTATGGAAAGAGTAAATTACGGATTTGGATCATTAATAGAAAGGATTGAATTGTTAGAATATTCTGATACAACTGATTTCGGTGGCTTAAAAAGTAATCATAATGGAGAATCGTTAGAATTCAGAAGTGAAGAATTAGTAATTAGTGATTACAATATTGGATTATTAGGAATTTGGAATACAAAAGGTATTGGTAGATTAACTAATTGATGTCACCTGCTGTTTGGGGTTTAGACAGCAATCAATATAGGGAGTATATGTTCGGTGGATTAAATAAATGATGTTACCCGTTGTTTGGAGTCTTAGACAACAATGAGTAAAGAAAATGTATCTTTGGTGGATTAAGTCAATTATGGTAATCGTCGTGTGGAGTTTTAGATAGTGACAATAACACTCCGATTCAATAATGATAATACTACCAAAAGAAATTTCTGGCAAATAAAACAACCCGAGCATTTCCTTTGATAAGCCATGCATACTATTTATTTGCATTCTGTGTATTGGCTCGCGGAGCACGGTGGTTAGTGTGCTCACACTCGCTTTCACAACAAATCCAAAATCAAGAATCAGATCACTACGCCTCAGCAACTCTGTTGGTTATGTTGGCAAAGGAGATGAAGATGTCAAGGGCTAGGTCGCGAACCTCCAGTTGGCGGCCTGTGGGCATCTCCTGAAGGTCCCACCGTGTGTTTCGTTCTTCATTGCCGCACTTATCGATTTTGGCCTAATCGGCTCATGTGTAAGTTTACTATATTATTTATGCTTCCGCATGATATGTATTTGATATTCATTTTCTGTATCTGTGAGCACTATCTACTGATCAGGGAATAGTGCAATAAATCACAGAGGATTCCGGATGTAAAATATGGGGTCCGACAGTTCACCTTAGCACAGTGAGTAGATCGGCGTATTTGGTTTCTTGGAGGCTTGGAATAACTTGTGCACACAAGCCCTACCGAAACCCTAAGTTTTATATGCGCTAGGTGACCGGGACCGAAACCAATAGCAGTTGGTAGCGCCCCCGATCAGGACATGCAAGTGGAGGGGTGCCTCCCTGAAAAATCGCTCGGTAGTTAGCCGAGAGATCAACCCAACAGGAGGGGCCTGGCTGAGATGAGGAAGGGAAGGGGCAAGAAAGAATAAGGAGGGGCCCAACCGAGATAAGGAAGGTAAGAAGAAGAAGAAGAAGAGAGGGGGTCGAGCTGATGCCGACACTGCGGATCTGCCAAGAAAAGGGAAAGAGGAGAGGAGGCTGAGCTATGTTGAGCTCCTACTGTAAGGAGGAAGGAGAAGGGAAGTAGAGAAAGAGAAGGAAGGAGAAGGGAAGACAAGGGCTTCGTGTTCTCGCCGATCTCCTCGTCCTCGATGTTCATGTCTAGGGTAATGACCATATCCTCACTCATCTTCTAATGTTGTAGATGGATTTTAGAGATTGGCTTAGTGGCGCTAGATGCGAGATATTGTGGTTAATCTGAGAATTTGGGCTACTAGATAGTTGTACATAATTTGGTTACCTTTTCATAGGGTACTTCAATACTTAATTTGGTTGGGTATGTTAAAATTTATGATATTTGTAAGCTCATTGTCCAGTGAATCATCATGGTTGGATAGTGTATCTGTAATTTACATATTAAAATTAGTGGATAGCTAAATCAGGGTTATATGTTCTTATAGAAGTTGTAGAGCTTGGTCTAATCTTTTCATAGAGTGTTAACGCATTGATTTTTGGTTGGGTGCTTTAAAAGTTATGGCTATGGGAAGCTATTGCTCAATAGTCGGATTACGATAGCTATAGTGGTTTTGTTTTGCGAATTAAGCTTGGTATGTGTTTGAGTTAATTAAAGGTGAGAACTAGAAAGATTTAGGTAGTTTCCTGTAGTTTCCATTGGTGGTATCATTTGCTATGTTTCATACTATAGCAAAATATCTATGAAATTGTGAGGTTGTTGTCTAGATAAGAGTTAGGTTTACCTTCGGGGCTGAAAATGGGGGTTAAGATGACTTATCTTAAAATTATGATAACTAAAATTATGTTGGAAAGTTTATGTAGATCATAGAACATGAATGGCCTATGGTGTTTGGGTTCCGGATTTGGGAGTTATGGTTATTTGATCACCGGTACAACAGGAGATTGTTTGGTGTAGGGAGAGTTCATTATGTCAGGTTTTGTGCTTAGGAGCGATGCAATTTCTTTATGTGTATGTATTGTTGTGTGTGTGTTATTGAGGTTGGTAATGATTGTCCAGGTGGAGGTTCAAGGTTGGTGCCATGTACACATCATCCCCGTATTTAAATGGCAAGTACATAGTGGAACGATAGATAGTTATTTATTCTTCCTCTTGGTTATCTAAATTTACCCGCCATGCTATATTTACTTGATTCGTGTTAAACGTGATGTGATATGATGGTGATGAGTACATCATATCAATGGTTATATGGTAATATTGGTTTATGGTAAATGATTATTGGAAAGTCTTGCATCACTTGTATTTACATCATAAAAAGTGCATATGAGTCAGATCGGTGAGTCATATAATTAGTCCAGAGTGTATGAAGCAGGTCGGTGAAAAAGTTATATAACTAGTATGGAGCATTATTGAGAAAAACCTACTTCGGTAGGTACCTCCACAGAATAGAGATAGATGGTGTACATTGACGGACGTTCTCTTAGCTATACTGGTATAAACTTAAAAAGTGCATAGGGATATTGCATTGCTTTGCATTAATGAAAAGAAAATATGAAAAGAGCTATGAAAAATGACATGGTTATGTTATACAGTGATACTTGGATATTGACATGGTTAAGTTATGTTTATTGCTTTGTTGACGTATGTCATTTTATTATGTACTTGCTGAGTCATAAACTCGCGCTTGCTTTGCTGTTATTTTTAGGTGAATATTGAAGGCGACATGCATAGGCAGGAGCAGCACATTTATTTCACGTGTAGCCAGTAATTCACGTATCACATTTAGTTGACATATTCAGATTTTAATGGCATGCTTAGATAGCTAGTGTTAATAATATGTCTTAATGGCAATATTTAGTCACATGTGGCTCTGTATAGACGGGAGTAGCACATTTATTTCACATGCAATCAGCAATTCACATATCATCTTCAGTTGACATATTCAGATTTTAATGGCATGCAGTTAGTTAGTGTTAATAATATGTACTAATGGAAATATTTAGTCGTGTGTGGCTCATCCATTTTCTTTCAATAGTTGGCCAATTCATACATTTGTTTACCTTTAGTTTGATGCTAATTGTCTAATCTAGATAATGCTCCCAAGCGCATGGTTCCGGGCATTCTCGGGCGCAGGATCCCGAGCGTTCTCAGGCATATGGTTCTGATCGTTGTCGAGCACATGGTCTCAAGTATTCTTGGGTGCAAATGATCTAAGTTTTATTTTTTGAATTATTTATTCTTACTAGTCATATTTATCATGAATTAGTTTTTTATGGAGAACTAGGTTGGAAATATTATAGTTGTGACATGTTAGTGACATGTTAGTCTTGTTTATAGCACATTTGTTTTAATACTTATTGTTAAATGTATATTGTATACCGTTTCTTTTGAATATAACTAGAAGAGATGTTGTCGACATATAGTAGTGAAGGCGGTGAGTTTAGAAAGATGGTAAGTAATGGTAGCATTCCAGTCTCAGAGGTTGGACCGGAGTGTTACAGATATTGCCAAGACTGTGATCAGGAATGTCTTAGATCCCATGACCTGGTTATTCCGTCGGGCATGGCATCATTAACAGTCAGGAAAGCTTAAAATGCCATCTACCATTATATTTGCATCATATTATAGCACTTTTAACTATTTATAGACATGCACATACACAAATTCACATAGAACATATAACACGGAGAACCAGATTGAACAGTCATCACTGTCACCACAAATTCATGCACACAAGTTCTTGCCTATTTCCATGCATACTTCCAACAAAAGACAAATCCACCTGAAAATGAAATACAAGAATAAAAATAAAGAGATAAAATTACTATTCACTGAAATTTGTCTTTTGTTTCCCCTAATATACATTTGTTTTCAGTTAATTTTTTTGCAAGATGCTCGATTGCATTATGTCTATTCTAACCAATTTTTTTTGGAATTTATATAGCCATTTGTATCATTTTAAAAAAAAATGCACAAGGTGCACCAAAAGTTAGGATGCACTAGGTATGCCCTCTTGATTGTTTGGTATTTGGTGTGCACCAAAAGTTGGGATGCACTAGGTACGAGACGTCACGAAAAGCGATCAACCCTGGCAGCTAACAGTCAGGAATATATGAATACTAGATAATGTTCGTACGTTGCTACGGATTTAAAAACTTTTAGAACATGTTTCTATGCATATTTTAAAAAATTTTGCCACCCATGAGTTTCAGAACATATAGTATGATAAATTTTAAAAATTTATAGCAATACACGGGTATTCAACTAGTAATAACAATAATGATAAGTAACAATAGGACAATTACTCTTTTAGGATTCGTAACATACCAAAATTCTTACCACCCATGACTAATACACCAAGTGTTGGGATTAAATCACACAATCTTCTTTCCTTCTCCAACTCTTACCACTTAACAGGAATTACACGGCTTAAACAAGCCTCATGCGCACACACACGGCCTCCACGCAACCACTAACTCCACTAACTTGGGCCTATTCTCACACCACCTGGCATCACTCCACGATCCACATGAGACCACTCCTCATGGTTACGACCATGGTGTCTTACGACCATGGCTGCCTTACGACCATGGTGTCTTACGACCATAGTTGCCTTATGTCCGCATTGCCACGACCACGTTCGAGCACCGACCGGGTTCTCACACTTCCGACTGCTGCTTCGACCATGGCGCATCATCTCGATGCTATGACCACGGTACATAATCCTCATGAGCACACACACACGACCTCAATGCACCCACAAACTCTACTAACTTGAGCATATTCTCATGCCTCCTGGAATCACTCCACGATCCGCACAAGATCGCTTCTCATGGTTACGACTGCTTCTCACGACCGCTTCACACAGCTATGATCACTTCACACGACTACCAACGTCTTCCGACTTCCCTCATACCCGCATGCTCTGACTGCTACAGTGTTCTTCCGAGTACCGACTACGACCACTGCAAGTGATATGACCACTATAGCTCCTAGGACTTAGACCATGGTGTCCTATGACCACGGCTGCCTTACGACCATAGTGCCTTACGACCACGGCTACCTTACGACCACGGATGCCTTATTACCATAGCTGCTTCGACCATGGCTGCCTTACAACCACGTTGCCACGACCACGTCCAAGCACCGACTGGGTTCTCAAACTTTCGACTGCTGCTTCGACCATGACGTATCATCTCGATGCTACAACCACGGTACATCAACTCAAAGCTTCGATCATGACTTCTCACGTACTCAGAGTCTTCGACTGGCTTCGTGCTCGATGTCTTTGACTGCCTTGTACTCAGAACTATAGTACTCGATGTATAGTACTCGGAGATACAGCGCTCAAAGCCTCCAACTTCAACTTCCGTAGTTTCGATCGCCGCCTGTGTGCGGCTTGACTCATTGCTTTGACTTTGGCTTCGACCACAGCTTCGATATGGATCACCCGCATCTTCTTGTCGCTCGTGGTAGCCTCTTCTAGCCACATGTTGTGGCCTTCTCTTTGCATGACTTACAACGATCTCACACTACTGTTGAGTCATGTCTTCATCTTGCAGCGGCCTTACACAACCGTCTTCTCATAGCGGCTTCACATTGTCGACATTGTCGGTCTCACACCGACTTCTAATTCGAGGATGATGGATTCACACCACCACCTTCGTCTTCACGTCGAAACTTCAAACAACGGCTTCACACCATTGTCGTTGTCGGTCTCACACCAACTTCTCCTCGTAGCAGCATCGCACTGTCGTTGGTGCTGTCATCACACCGACTCTTCCTCGTAGTGGTCTCACACCGCCACCTTCACTTCTTGCAGCGGCGCTGCACCGCTACCGCTCGCCTTCACACCGAAGCATGCTTGTTGTCATCGGCAGAGATATATACAAATATGCTTCTTTGCACTTCAACCTTTGTGTTACGTGTATCTATCATCCAATGTAATGATTTATAGCGAAAACAGTAAAATACAAAAACAGAAATCTAATTTGGTGTATCTTCTTTGGTGTACTCTTTTTACAGTCATAACATCATTTTACAATGTAAATTGATCCAAGTAATGAATCCCCTTGATCAGTTACCATCGCTACTTAAAAAAGAAGTCTAGTACGGTTCGATTTTGGAAAATGGAATGGTTTTGAACTATTCAGATACCAACTCTTGATTTTAGATTTGAAATGTTACGGTACAAACATGATAGTGAATCGTCACAATTAATGCTTAAAGATTCCTTAGTTGCAAAAAATAGTATAAGAGTGGTGCTATTGTGCTAGTATTCTTATGATTGTTGTAGCACCTTATCTTCAGAAATATGTAGTCACTTAACATTTGTATTCAACCAAAGAAATCAGCTGCTTCTTATCGCAATTCCAGAATGTCTGGTTAGGTAGTCAGGCTAAGTAACCATCAAGAGATTGCAACTGATTCCACAAAGTTGGAGTAAACTCTCAAGAGTCAAAGTCCAACGAGCATTGCATAATTGCATATCTCATTAGAAGTAGGTCAAAACTTGATTTAATAGGCAAATTAAGGAGATGTTAATGCGATAGCCCATGATAGTAGTAACTATGTATGAATGCAGTTTGATCTCTATATGGATTGGTAACAAGAACCATGAGCAACACTAATCATAACAGCTTTTGAAAAAAAATACAAAACTGGCGTAAGAAAACCACAAAGGTAAGGTAAAGCAAATCAATACCGAGAGCAGCAAAGCGAATTCCGGCCTTAGGGGAAAGACCAATTCAAGATTGCACTTTGCCGTAGCTACACCCTATCTAAGACATGGCACCCATCGTCTAGGGCTCAAGCATCGCCTCTCAAGTGCTCAACGACATTGCTGAAATCAGGAGCAGAAGCAAGGATCATGAGAATGGATCATCGTGTTAGCGCCTTCGATAGTAGAGGCAGCAATGCCCCCCAGGTGTTCGACGAAATTGCTAAATCGGAAGAGGATGTGGGCTCGTACCTGCATGGCCAAGCCCCGGTGACTCCAGCCAACGAACCACATAGCCAAAAGATCAATAACTCCAAACATCTGGTCACCTTCAAATTTGTCAAAGAAAATATGAGCATCCAAACTCAAACATCACGGAAAGAACCATACCAAAACACACAAACCTACGCATCAAACGCTACCGAGAAAAAGCACAGGTGAAGCTCAAAAGGATTCAAACCTCCCACACATAAACTCCTCCGAACCCTCCAAAACACCATGAAATAGAGACAAAGCGAGGTTAGAGACCAAAGTAAGGACTGTGAAGGGGTGGAGGGAAGGGGAGGCAGTGGCAGCTGACCAAAGAAAGGGGTGGAGGAAAAGCGCCGGTGTGGGAGGGAAAGGGACGTGATAGAGAGGGGGGCAGAGGGAAGGGGAGGCAGTGGTGGTTGAGCTGGGGAGGGCGCGGCGGAGCCAGGGAAAGGGAGGGAGGGAGCGGCGGCACCTGTGGAGATGGAGAGATCGAAGAGGAAGAGCAAGAGTTAGGTAGGAAGCGGAAAGGGTCGGGGAGTTGGATAGGAAGTGGAGGGGAGGAGCGGTTAGACCCTAAGAAAGAGGAGGGAGAGAGACGATGGCTCGTCAGATTCGAAGATCACACCTACAGCAAAGAAGACGCCAAGACGACCAACTCTACCCACCGGAGGTGAAGAACATGATATGATCTGCCGCCGCCGGCCACAGGGAAGACGACCGGAGGTGATTAGATCTGGATAGCACAACTTAGTCCGCTCCTTCCCCTGAGCTTAATCTGCTCCTTCTCCTGAGGCTGGCTCCGATGTGAGGCCGCCCTTTGGCTCACCATGGCCATCCGCATCACGCCTAGTGGCCAAATCTTGCCGCCGTCGACACCACTGAGATCTTGCCATCGCCGCTACCATCGTCGCCGCCAACTTACGACGATGGAAGGGAGGATGGGCGCTATGCTAGGGTTTTGCAAGAGGAGGCGAGCGCATGGGCCTATCGGCATGGAGCCGCGAGAGGAGAAGCACACAGCTGCGTGGGAGACGTGGCGAGGGGTTTGCTTGTGGTGTGTGAAGGCGATTTAGGATCACGTATGGGAGGGGGAGGAAAGGAACGCGTTAGGAAGGAGGGAGGGATCTGGGTGGGGAAGCTAGTTGCGGCTCCTAGTTTTCGATGTAAACTGCCATCGTGAGTAGTGGGGCTGGCTGCGCGAGTACGAAGGGATGGCTCAAATCCATGGTGATCAGATCAAACGGCTACAAAGAGACGATGGAGAATGCACCGACTACCACCAATTCACATTTTTAAGAGTAGAGATATTGCTAATGTCCTTCCCTGACAGTGGCCATCGGGGAAGCTTCCTGGTGCATCAGAGCCAACATCGGGCCTAGGTGGATGTTCCCCGATAGGAAATCGTCAGGAGTAGGATAAAAGACCGACAATTATCGGCTGGTTACCAAAAAATCCTGGTGGGTACCGGGAGCGAAAAACCGGCTGAAATCCCAGTGGTTACAAACACACTTGCTAGGCTGATTTAAATTTTTTTGTGCTAAATTATCTATTGTATAAACTAAATATGCATAAATATACTAGTCCTAATATTTTGTACTAGATTTTCTCTATTTTCTAGTGTTTTCTAGCGGTTTTTACGGTTTTTCAAACCGCCTAAATTCAAAATTTCATACGTGAATTTCATCTGATTTTCTCCTAGGTTTTCGGTAACCGACTACCACCCACCGACCAGGTTTTGCACCGGTTCTGATATTTCTATCCCTGATCAGAAGTACCCCACCAGGTAAACGTTCCTGTCGACTGGAAACCGTCACAAAAAGCAAAGCCTCCCTGTTGCAGGTCAACCCGTCACGAGTGACATGGAAATTCCTGACGGTTATTGTCTGTCACCAACATTGCCAAGACTGTTAGGAATGTCTTGGACCCCATGACCTGGTTATTCCGTCAGGCATGTCATGATTAACCGTCAGGAAAGCTTAAAATGCCATCTACCATTATATTGGCATCATACATAGCACTTTTAGCTATTTAGAGATATGCACATACACAAATTCACATAGAGCATACGAGATAACACATAGAACAAGATTGAACAGACATCACTATCACCACAAATTCACGCACACAAGTTCTTGTCTAATTCCATGCATATTCCCAAACTTGCCATACCAAATGATCAAGTCTACATTCAACAAGTCTTGCCAAAGTCTGTCATGACTTGGCTACATACATCCAGGCGTCCAACACATGTGGGAAATTAAAGGGCTAGTTCGTGCAACAAAAGAAGCTAGTTCATGGCACAAAAGATCAGTGGGTTCATTCAACAAGTTGATTTGACCCTAGCAGCCACAGCTCTTCATGTAGTAGCACATGACATAAACAAATATTTGCAATCACCAAAACATTTCCGCCCAGCATGTAAATGTCCAGATCTTGCATGAGAGATCAGCATATTTCACACGGTATAAACTGAATGTGAACTGAAACTTTACTAATGCATTACATATATAGACTGTTCCAGATCCTAACACATTACTCCTGAATCTTTTTAATCTGTCCCTTTGCCTCAATTTTTAACATATTAAAGCACTTTCTGCATTGTACCAACAGTTCAACATGCTGTTTAAATTGCATCGAAGGAGCTTGGGAAACCAATTACTAAATGTAATTCTGCTACTTATTTACATCATATAAATTTTCCTCCACAGCGACTTGTGCAATTTGCAGCTCAGAAGCAAACTAGACACTAACAGCAACATACTTCCCATTTGGGTTTCATGGTATATTGGATGCTTGCTTGTAAAGGAGCATACAGTAGCATAACTTAAGTACATAAAATGCATTAATAAAATTTGGAGAGAAATTCTGAAAGCTAAACTAAAGACGATGTTGAATTATTATTATTTCCATGAATTATTCAGCACTAGTCCAGTCAAGCATATCCTACCAACTCAGGAAAGAATGATTTAAGATTTCTTTTGACAACATATAGGCACACCTCAGGAACGTAAACACAAGAACATGTGAATATGCATATGCAAACACAAGGCACACCTCAGACCGGCAAGAGAACATATTCATGTAAAAATTTACTGGCTACCATGTCCAAAACATGGCATAATGTGCTTACCATCTCATCTACTTGATGCTCAGGAACCTCATCTGCTATCTCCATTTCAAGCTTGCCATAAAGAACCTACAGATAAAGTACCAAATTGAGGATCATTCTTTGGACCTTCCATCTCCAAAGTAAAATATATACAGAAGCACAAGAATTACCTCAATAAGACGATCAACATGATCTAAACATCGAGTCAAAACTGCATTATCATTTTTTAAGTTCTGGTTACTGTCAACCGCCTCCTCAAATCTTCTCTGCAGATTTTGGTAAGCGTGGAGTTGGATGGCCTTATGTTACTTGCCTTTGGAGCATCCACAATTTCTCCCTTCTTCAGAACACCATCTGCTCTTGCCATGCGACCATGGGGCATGCGATGTGTTAAACATAACTTTTCCATCAAAAGGTCATTGCTGCCAATCATCTGGATACGCAGCTTGGAGGCCTACATTGTACTCATTCTTTGAAACAATAGAAATTAGCTTTCATGACAGACAAGTTATTAAGCTTGAGAACAAAGAAAAGTAGCAAAGTACTGAAACATGCAACACATTTTTGGGCCCGTTGGCTGCTGATCAGACCACTATTCCCACTGCTATCGCAGTTTTTAAGACCTGCCCTCATGAAACAGTAAGCGTTAAAGGTAGTGGCCTTCGTAGCTCCATACTTGGCTTTCTACACAGCAAAAATAAAATTTAATTACATTAATTGGATTGCAGTTAATGATGTCAAGACTCACTGAAACATCATACAAATCCTACTAGCTACAACAATAATCAAGCATGTTATAACCGTAGTGCCGAACTAACCAGATATTGTAGGGTCTCTGCAAGTGGCCTTGAACCATCCCTGTTTTGAGCAATATCTTCTGATTTCTTGTATGAATATTGCCCAAGCTTTCGTTTCCTATTGTACCCAACAGAGCACCAATATGGACGAAGGGACCCCCATGCCTCATCTGTGAACCAATTGGGTTTACACCTCAAGTATTGCTCAAGAGTAAGTTCTTTGGCGCATGCCACTGAATCATCGATAGGCTGCTTCAGTATTTTAGGGGGAAAAAAGTATTTCACGGCACCCACACGAGCTTGGTGCATCATGTTTTTGCATTGGTTGGCTGCGTATTTCTCAAAGACACGGTCAGCCTCTTCTTCAAGTTGTTCATGCTCAGCCTCGTCTTCAAGATGTGCACCCACTGAATAAATAATCTATGGACGAAACAAACATCACTAGTTAGTGGTATACACATGTACAACAAAGTTAGCCAAAGTTATAGGCTTTTACAAGGAAGGCTCAATGTTCACTGATTAAACTACCACAAAAAAAATCGCTTCTTTTAAAACATTGTTGCGCAGGTCAACAAGTTTATCATGCCGAAATCTGTGAATAGTACTAAAATTACATGAAAAGGATTCTGCTTTACAATCAAAGAAATTGCAGAAATTATTAGCACAAGCATATAACAGCAGAAATAAGAACATTTGTTATGATCCGATAAGCCCAACACAGACTCAGCAACCAAACATTTCGAAAGCCCTACATTCCCAGTGATTTGCACAAGACCAAGATTCAGACTTTCCCTGCAAGAAAGAACAATAGCACAGCCTGGGGCTCACCTTGAACAGGATTGGATCGAAGCTTGCAGCGGCCATTGTAGCTAATGCGACTGCAGAGGGCGGAGGCAGATAGTAGTGGCAGAGTGCGGGCGGTGGAGGAACCCAGCAACGAAGGGGGTGGTGGAGGATGGCGGCGGCAACCAAGATGACCTGCGGCCACCGCAGCAGACCAGACCACTACTGCTCTACCCAATCATGGTGGACAAATCTGGCGAGCTTTGAGGGTGTATGGTCAGGGGGGAAGGCAGGATGAGTTGGTGGGGGAGGAGAGGCAGCAAATTTAAGCCGAATCGAAAAAATCGAACAAACAAATCGAATCGACCCGATCAACTCAGGGCATGTTTGAGGAGCTGTAGATTTTAAGAAGCTAACTGGTCTGAGTAGCTAGCTGGTTGGTCTGAGTAGCTAGCTAGTCTGAGTAGCAGCTGGTCTGAGTAGCTAGCCTGTTTGGCATCCTGAATTCTAGCTATGCAGCTGGTATCCTGATAGATATATTGACTGAAATGCCCTTAGGTGAGTTGATGTTCTGATTATGAATTGATAGAAGAGATATTCATGCTATAAATTTGTAGTACTTAGTTCAAACATTGAAAAACCAATATTAAAATTTCATGACAATAAATTTAATTTTAAATTATAATTTTAAATATTAATATGGATAACTACCAAGTCATGTAGTTCACAACTCGTTCTCGATTACTTATTTATGTGGATAGTGTTCCGTCTGAATACATCGTGCTGTGCTGTGCTGGTGCTGGACTAGGAATAGGATTGATCTGCTTTAGTTTGGACTTTGATTGCGTGTTCTTATTTTAGGTTTAAGGCTAGAACAATGACACTATGTTGCACTAGTTCTTACATTTCTTTTGTCCACTCATATGCAGGTGATTATACTCGATTGTGATTGTGATGTTCTTCTGTTCTGAGTCTAAATTGAGCTACCAATGGTTATTGTCCATACATTTTGAACTGTTGCATGTATATTAGTGCGGTATCCTGGAAAGCTGGATAGTTTTATGACAGAAGGGCATATAATGCAAAGAGTGTATGAGAAGAAAGTGCCAGTTCTAATTTTTCATTACCAAACTCTTGCTTGCAGGCACTGTTGCAAAAGCATTTGATCAAGTGCATCGCTTGAATGGCTGTCTTTCAGACACAGGCTCATAGAATCGGGGTGAGAGGATAAGACATTTCATTCTCTGCATGAAGCTGCCGAAAAAACAAAAAAATGGTGCAGTCCATTGTCCCCAGATGCTTATGAAATGTCCAACAAGGCAACATCCTTAGAGGAGATGACTATTCGAAGAAACTATACTTTGCCATCCACAAAGTTGGTGTTTGATCTAATGTAAATGCTAATCAAATACACACGGCATGTCCATTCATAGTTGTGGATGTGGACCTATAACTATTGCAGTCATTAACGATCACAGGATCACATAAAGCCGTCACTGCATTGCCAGCCCACTTGGATATGAACTCACTTGAATAATTTGTTGTTGTATCAAATGGGATCGCACAGCCCCTGCATCAGCAGGGCGTATGTGACTGCGTTTGGCGCCACGCCCCTGCGCACCATCTCGTCCTTGAGCCGCTCCGCCGTGCCCACCTCCCCTTCCCGGCACGCCGACCCCACCAGCGTGTTGAAAGTGACCACCGTCGGCCGCACGCCCCGGCTGAGCATTTCGTCGAGCACCGCGCGGGCGCCCAAAAACCTGTCCCGGAGACACACCCCAGCGTGTTGAAGGAGGGTGTGGAAGGTGACGGCGGAGTGGGAGCAGAAGGTTGGGACGGCGCGGAAGACGAGGACCGCGGCGTCGGGGCGGGAGGCAGCGCCGAGGTGGTCAATGAGGGCCGCGAAGGCACTGGGGCGGAGCGGGGCGCCGCGGGAGCGGAGCGTGGATAGGAGCGGGAGGACGAGGGGGAAGAGGCGCGCCCGCGCGAGGTAGTACAGGACGCAGGCGGCAAAGGGGTGGTCGTGGGGCGACGGGACGACGACGGAGGGGCGACGGGGATCTGGGTAGGGGAGGGGCGGCGGGGAGGGGAGGGGATCTGATGTATTTCACCAGTGGTATTTGCGGATAAATAACTTAAATTTTAATGGCAGAAGTTCGCAGAATCTGTGAGAAGTTGGGTTTTTACAGCTTCTCGGTCCCAGCACAATTGTGTCTTTTCTAGATTTTCAGATTCTCAAGCTGGCCAAAAAACTGGACTGTTTGAGAGAGCTTTTAGCTACTAGAAGTAGCTAGCTTGTCTAGAATCCGAAACAAACAGGCCCTCAATTTGATCTGTTTTGTGTATTTAGTTCAAGATCGAGATTTTAGGTTTGTTGGGTTTCGTTTTTTCAGTAAAAACGACTAAAAACCGAACACCACTGTAGCTACTACATAGCATGCGCAGGCCGCAGCGGCCAGCGGGCGGGCCGGTCAGGTGCAGCCAGCCCATATGGCCATCCTAATCAGGCCATAGAGGCATAGAAAGTAATTAGTATTTTTTTTGCTCTCGGTGCACGCTCTCGTGAAAAGCAAAATCGAAAAAGATTAATCTAACACTGTAGTACTAGTTATGTAAGTTGCATTAAAAAACAGAAGAAAGAGAGACTTAGTAAAGATGTGATCCCAGGAACTTGTGAAAGGAAGTGATGCAATGCACAAAGGTGCTTCCCATACAACCCATCCCATTGTCATTTTTTACCTGCCTAGTTGCCGAGCAGTGCTAGGATTACCGATTACATGCATGCTTGCATGAATCATACACGCTTACACAGCAGTACAACACAGCAACTTGACTAGTAACACCAACAGAGCACAACATTAAATCATTAATTATTATATTTTATTACTTTATAGATATACCGCTGAATCTCTATACTCCATTGGAGTGCTTCTAAAGTTCTAAGTTATAATTATATTACCGGTAGTATATTATCGTCCACTCGTCTCGCTAGTCGCTATATCGTTCGCAATTCACGTTAACTTCGCTATATCTTTTTAGTCGATTTTGGCTTCGGCTTCTATCAGTTAGTACTATTTATCAATCCTATCAGCCGCAACCAAAAGCTATCAGTCACAGTACAAAAGAACGGAACCTTTAAAAATACATATCTAAATCACTTATGTGATATAATGGGTCATTACTTCATCCTAGCTACCCACATTAGTATATTTCATTTGCGTGACATAACACGTAAGATTCAATGCTTTGAATTTTACATAAACATCTTGATTATTATATATTTTTTATTTTACCATATCCCTTTGCCTTATCCTAATCTAGTCGCACTAGACCGAATCCGTCTGCATTATTTACTCAAGGCATTATTCTCTTCTTCTATGTGTATCCTCTTGCGACGAAACCCTGAGGCAACATTGGCAGAGCATAGTGCTGGTGGTGGAGCATGGCTTCATCCTCGTAGGATATGTCGCACTCTAACTAATAAAGTTATGATGCATAAACCATGATCTCTTTACATGGGTTGTCTAGAAGTCGAACAAAAAGTAACAAGAATGTATATAATACAGTTTTGTTTGAGTTAATATATATGACTAGTGTTAAACGAAAAATTGCGTAGGATTTTTCTACAAATGTTCCACTAACTACTTTGAATTCTACATGTCATACCATATATATGAACTCTGCCAGCGTAGGTAGTTAAGATAGACTAATGATTCACTTATATCATATCAGTGATCTAAATGTATAATTTAAAAGTTTGTGATCTAGATACCATACCCACACCTGTTAAATGACTCCCTTGCATTTTACCCTCTAGTTTTTTTGTTGGCTTCTATCCAATCGAGGGAAATTTCAACACCACATGGCCCCTGGCGCGCCACTTCTTTCCCCCTGTGTCGCACCAAAGTGCCTTGCACGCGCCTCTGAAATTTTGGCTCCACGCCGCGCAAACAAGTGACGCGCGTGCTAAATTTTCCTTCCATGATGGTGAGAACCACACGTCAGGAGTAAGGTTGTGCTTCCCTGACAGTTTTGCCATGGCATCTTTTTTTCTGTCGGGTAGAGACAACCCTCACCAATTGCGTCAGGAGTTTTAACCGTCGGAGAACATATTTTCTCTTGTCAGGACTTGCAGGACCGCTAGGAATGAAAAAAAAAACTGCCAGTTTCAATTCGAACAGTCCTATGCCCAAAAATCAACAGAAAACCTGTTATTTCAGTTTCAATTCGAACTTAATTAGTTTGGGCTTAATTAGTTTGGGATTTCTTCCAATGCAAGCGCCAATTACCACATTTGTTTTGGAGCTCACATATGTGTTTACAAAATACTATATTTTGATGTTTCTATACCATGGTAAAAGATTACGTGCAATTTTTTGAATGGAGAACGTGAAGCCATAAACCAAATTTCTCTCCAACTTTGCTTCATTGATACCAAGAAATAACAGGTAATGGATTTTCTAATAACTTTTTTGGGTTTCTTTATAAGGTAACTGATCTTTTGCCACACCCTTCATTGCATTTGATAATTTACCTCATGATGTCTCATTGACATGTGGGTCCAAAGTCTATATGTCAATGAGACAAATAAGGCAAATCATTAAATTCCATATTTATGTATGGGGCAAATGCTCCAATCTCTCTTTCTTTATAGCTTAGGCCCTATTTAGAACAAAGGAAAAGTGAAAGATTTTTTAGAGGATTTGGACTACGAAAGATTACTACGAGGCCATTTGGAACAAAGGAATGGCCCTTAAGAATTCCTTTGAATTTCGTATAGATTGGAATATTCCATAAGAATTTTGGAGGAAAACAAACACGAGGTCTTACATATTTTATCCTCCTTTGTCCTCTTTTCTAGTGTGAAATCCAAACTACACTTTTGAAGTTTTTGTGTGTTTTCAATTTCTGTAGGAATCCAAAAGGCATAATTCTTGTAGTTTTCCTATTCCAAAAGGCGTATCAAATGGGGCCTAAAAAGCACAATCCAGAAAGTTTTGAAGATATCTCTTCTTTTTGCTGAGAACAGACACTTCAAAAGGCAAACTAGATAAAACTAGCCACCAGGCCACCAAAGCGCGCATCGAGTGGGCGAGTCACCATGGCGACCTTACCGCCTTGTGGCTACTACGGCGTTGATCCACCACAACGGCCCGTCCGTTCCGGCGTGCGGCGTGGCTGGCTGCGTTTGTTTCCCTTTCACCTCTGGGTGCTGCGCCGATAGGGCCACCCATGGCCACCTGGGAGGTGTTCGACGAAATGCTCAAGAGTCATCATCATTCATAAGAGTTGTTTGCAGGTTGAGAAGACGCTCTTCTTCAGTTGCGGATACCTAAGCAAGCACTGGGAATCATGACTTCAAAGTTGCGGTCATTTGAGAAGAAGGTGGCCAGGGTGCTCTGCTGCGTACCTGCTCTTTGAAACTATTGGAATCAAGTGTGCTCATTATGATTGACATGCTAGAGTGGCATTGCCTCTGGCTGAGTCTGCATGATGGTCATGTGGAAGACCGTGTGTGTGGAAGTCTGTTCGCCTACGACATCTGTACCTCAAGTCGGAGGAGTGGCAGCTTACTCATAGAGGATTTCTTGGATAATGGTACATGATGCCGGTGGAAATACCATTCTACACATGTAACATGAGAGCTGCAATGCAATGTGCGAAAGAATGTTTCTACCGGGCGCTTAGCATGTAACTTGTAAGTTCACATTTCCCTATCAATTTATGAGTTCATATATGTGCATCTTCTGAGATTCTGGGACCAGAAAGCGCTTTTAGTTTTACATGAATCTTTTGCATGCTGAGGAAGGTGCAGTGCACAAAACAAAGAATAGCCAAAAGAATTTATGTAAGGTACATATTATAGGGTGCAGTTTTCATCCAGTTGCTGGCTTCTACTATCTAGATTGAGGTGGAACCAGATCATGATGGCAGCAGCCGGTAGGATACTTTAAAGTAAATTGGGTCAATCCAGTTAAAGGAGGATAGGCCTGTTTCATTTTTTACCTTTTTTTTCCAGAATTATAGTGTTGCTGCTGTTCTTTTTTCAAGCACTGCTGCTGTTATGTTTAACATACGGGCTGACATTTTGATTTTATTGGACCCACAAGAAATCCACCGTTTACAGTTCAAGGGGTGACCTCTACTGGCATTTAGTTATCCTTAATACTGAATATGGGAAACTTTAGAAAATCACAAGTTAATCCAATTTAGTTTTTGATTTTTAAAGTTTAATCTGCAAAATTGTAAAACCAAGCATAAAAATTGGCAGGCAATTATATATCCGATGCCATTTAAAACATGATTGCAAAGTAGAAATAGCATAAGATACGTAAGGCATAATGCAGGTTTTACAGTCATTACCTTGCTTTGGTCCCTATCTATTAGCTTAGATAGCCCAAAATCAGCCACTTTGGCATTGAAGTTCTCATCTAAGAGAATATTTTGTGGTTTGATGTCCAAATGAGCAATTTTTCGCCTGCACTCCTCATGAAGATAGCATAAGCCCTTGGCAATATCCAGGATGATCCTACACCGGGTGCACCAATCAAGAGGGTCACTGTTGTGGCGGTAATAGATCCACCTATCAAGTGACCCTCTTGACATATATTCATATACTAGAAGCCTATGTGATTTCTCTGCGCAAAAGCCAATCAGCCTGACAAGATTGATGTGTTCAATGCTGCCAATAGTCTCGACCTCTGCCATGAATTCTTTCTTTCCTTGTCTAGCACTTTCCAAACGTTTCACTGCAATTCTCTCTTCACCTAATTTCCCTTCAAAAACCGATCCAAATCCACCTTCTCCAAGCTTTTTACTGAAGTCTTCAGTGCATCCTCTCAACTTTTCAAACGAAAACCTCAATGGCATTCCAGGAAATTGATCAAAATATAATTCCTCATCTGTTTCTTGATACTTCTTTCTCATCCGTACAAAAAGTGCGACAATAATGACAGCCAATACAAGAGTAGTAATTGCTGCAAGTGTAGCACCTAACATCACCTTGTTTTTGTTTGCACTGGAGGCAGAAGCAGAGGGGCTAAGCTGCACCTTGAGGTAAGCTGTGGAGTTGTAATCAGCAGTTTCAGGTTGTATTGATTGCAAGGAGAAAACCTTCGTCACCCACAGACAATCGCCATGGGAATCATTCTTGCCGTACCTGAACATGACTGCCCTGCAGGAGCAATTCTTCAAGCAGGCTTGCTTACAGTCATCTCTGTTTGTTGCATTCACAACGGTGTGGCTGTCGTCAAAGTAAGTAACATCGGTAAGGGTCAAGAGCTGATGGTGTTGCATTTCTTGACAAGAAATTGGAGTCAGTGGTGTGCAACCAAGATTTGTCTTCCGTTCGTTCACCGGCTTGAAGTAGCTCGAACTATCATTATTTTGATGGGGACAAACGCATTGCCCACCTGTGCATATGCCGTACTCCCCACAGACTGTTGGGAAAGCACAATCATCAAGGAATATCTTTGTTACGTCAGACACTACGGTCCAGTCTGGATCAGACCATTCATACAGCCTCAGGTGTCCATCAGACTCTAATCTCATGCACTGGATGGATTTAGCCGCTGGCAATGGGATGCTAATCACATCTGAATTGCTTGTCTGCCTAGATTGCAAAAAGATGCTGAGGCTTCCATTCGTGAAGGTAACATTTGTTGGATCATTGCCTGTGTTGTTTTTATTCCCCCATCTTGAAAAGTAGAGTTGTGGTGGTGTGGATTCAATGTAAGCATACAATCCATTGGGGAGAACAGTCATATACAACTGATTCTCAGTCCAATTTGTTGCAGATGTATTTGCTCTGAGCCTCATACCTACCAGAAGTGACTGCCCAGGGACCAATGCGTCAGTCGGGTGATCGAATGACTGCCACACTGTCGCATTCCTCTGATCAAACAGCACCAGGTTGCCGTTCTCGGTGATCACCATGCCAGCTACAGACCGCCCCACGCTGCTGCTCGACCAGACAAGGCTACCATCAGCATCACGGAGGACCAAGTTTCCATCCGAGGTAAGCTCAAGGGTAGCATTCTCCCTGACAGGTCTAGACCGGTTGGCAGACCAGACCACCTGTGGAGTCCCCGTGTCTAGCGGTATGATGATCGTGGCATTGGGGGAGGCGTAGGTGTAGACAATGAAGACGGCGAAGAGGCACACGTCGCTGGCGCAGAAGAACCCTGCAGCAAAGGAGGGGCGACGGAAGGTTTCTCGTGAACAGAGGACAATCACACGGACGGCCGAACCGTCGTCGTAGACGAGACTGTGTGGGAGGTCGTTGTTGTTGATCCACAGTGTGGAGAGGTTGGCTGTGGCTGTGGGATTGCCGAAGCAGCGCTGCGCAGAGAGCAACGGTGGTGCAGTTGCAAGTAGAAAGAAGAAGAAAAAGATATTGGGGAAGAAAGGATTGGCAGGACCCATGGTGCTTGAATTGCATCAGACTGTAAGAAGAATCGGTTCTTCTTTGCTTATGAGTTGCCAAGAAAAAACTGAGGGTATTGCAGAGATCGATGAGCATGCAGAGAAGATCACACCTGATGATACTGAATCGATGGAGCAGATGGCCTCACCGGCGTGGGGTGCCTGTAGTCCGGACTAGTCAACTAGCTAGTCTTCGCCTTCCTCTCTCTCAGTTTTAGAAGCTGGCATCCATACACATCACGTCTGACAAGTTCCAAAAGAGGTCACTGGCTGTGCCGGCCGTAGGCATTGCCATGGTAGTTGCTGGACCTTGGAGTCTACGTCCACACGTCTCCGTGTGCTCGTCTCATGTGGTTTTCGGCATACTGCTAGCTCTTCCTTGTTACAAAGAAAATGAGGTATAGATGTCAACAAAAGCATTTATCAAATTAAATACTGGTAAAAAAGAAGCTTCTTAATTAAGCATGTCATGGCATTCCTCTTGCTATTTTATAATTTCGTTCTGCCGTTTATGAAAGGGAAAGCATGTTAATCAGCCAAAACTAACCAAGTAAGGCTAATATGCAATACAAGTTAAATACGTCAGTTTTTGCTTAATCTAATGGTAGATATCTGACTCAAGGCTACTTGCTGTCATTGGGAGAGAGGTGAACCCCCCAACTTCCATTTTGATAGGGATAATTGGATAAATGCCACTCCAATCATCCTACATTTAATTTAAAAAATGTCAGTATAATCGCATCTCTTTGAAAATACCACTAATGACCATTAAATACTCCTAGAGATGTCATTATGGCTAATACCTCCTCAATTTACAAGAATACATAGCTTTTATTGCAAAAAGGTATTTTCATATGTCCCAAATTGCCCCTCCAAGCCAGTCCTAACATACACGTACGGTTGAGTGTCCAACCAAGTATAAGAACTAAACGTTTGATCCCTACCCAAATCGTTGGCTCGTTGCAGCCATGCATGCAGGATACACAGCGGGCGTCGGTGCGTCGCGCGGTGACGATCACGCCGCACCTCTCTTCACCGGAGCCCCTCCCTACTGCAACGCCCCCCTACGCTTGAGCCGTGGTGGCGCCGCGCCCCCTCCACACCAGGTAGTCGTCGTGCAGTCGGGCTGTGGCAGCGTTGCGCCCCTTCCTCAGCACGACGCCATCCTGTTGAAGTAATGTGAGATGGAGTGGGTTCCGACTAGGTAAGGCTCCTTCATCCTTGATCCCTAACTGTGTTGTGTTATTTAGTGTTTGAAATCCTTAATCCTTGATGCCCTAGCAGATGGAGGTGCGACCTAGTGGACAGGAGCCGCGCGGCGAACGGGGCTGATAGCAAACGGTGGAGCGACCGGGAGGATGGGGGCGATTGGGGCAGCGCTTCCTTCGGTAGTGCAGCCCGGCGCCTCTACGAGCAACGGCGGCCACCACCTAGACTAGGGATGGAGGCTAGGTCGAAGAAACGAGTGAGGACTTGGTTGGGCATCAGAGCCCATAGGCTAACTCGGAAGGGTTGTAGAGTCTGTTGGAGAATTAGCCTAGAGCCTTGAAGACCGGTGAACATGAGCCTAGCTTGAGACCACGCAAGCGACCACAAGAGTAAAACACAGGTTGATCTTTGGCGGTACGATATATCTGTATTTTTTCGCCTTTCTTATATAAAGAAGCAAAATACAAGACTCCATATACAACATGCCATCCCATGTTAAGAGTCCTATATAAACACACCTAGACTTTCCTTTACGACTGTTCTGAATCCTATTTACATGCGAATTCTGAATTCTGACCTTTTACGACTGCTACAGTACTTTCCTTTTCAACTATGCCTATTACAGTACTCGACTCCTACTACTACAGTATTCCGGAGTCTCCGACTCCGGAGGATACATCCTGGTCGTGGACTCGACCAAACTTGATGTACTCGAAAGACATGCTCTGGTCATACACTTGACCAGACCTGAAGTACTCATGGTCATGGTTAATTTCGACCAGACCTAAAGATAACTAGATTAACTCGTCAATCTTCTCCTTAAGCTTGTTGTCTTCTGTCGATATTTCACACACCGATTTTCTCCTTCATTTCCATAAACTTCAATCTTTCGAGCGACTTGGTCAGGATATCAGTAAGCTGGTCTTCTGTGCAAACATGCTACACCTCTATCAGCCCTGACTCCATACATTCTCTAATGTAATGAAAATGGGTATCGATGTGTTTGCTTCTCTCATAGTAGACTAGATTCTTGCACAACGCAATTGCAGACTAATTATCGATCTTCAGAGTTACTTCCTCAACCATCATCTCCAGCATATCAGCCATACCCCTTGACATACTGCTGCACAAGCTACGATGTACTTTGCTTCATACGAGGATAAAGTGACTACCTTTTGCTTTTGTGAACACTGACTGATCGGGTTCGACCCAAGGAAAAAATATCATGCCTAAAGTGCTCTTCCGGTCATCTATATCACTGGCTAGGTCACTATCAAACTAACTGATCAGCGCGAAACCGTCTTCCTTCTTCTTGTAGACACACATGTAATTCAAAGTTCCTTTCATATACCTCAGTATGTGCTTTACAGTAGCCATATGCACCGTAGTGGGCTTCTCCATATACCTGCTCATCATGCCAACTGAGAACGCTAAGTTTGGTGTGTGTGTAGCAAGTATCTCAAGCTTCCGACTATGCTTTGGTACAGGGTCTTATCCACAGGAGGGTTTGTGCTGTCCTTGCTCAACTTTAGGCGGGGTTCCATCGGAATTTGCATTGGATTACAATCCTTTATACCGCATTTGTCCAACGCCTTTGTTGCATATGCAGACTAGCTGATAGTGATCTTCCCGGAGCTCTAACGAACTTCAATACCCAAGTAATAGCTGAGGAACTTGAGGATGCTTATGCTAAACCATTTCTTCATCTAACTTTTGAAGCTATTGACATCTTTGATACCCTCTCTAGTGATGATTAAATCATCCATATAAACTCTAACCAATAAATTCTCTTTTTCTTGACTTTGCTTGTACACCGTATGCTCTAACAGACATCTTTCAAAACCATATGCCACCAAGGACTTGTCTAGTTTTGAATTCTAAGCTCTTGGGGCTTGACGTAGTGTAGGATCGGAAATGGCAACAGAGGAGGGGTGAATGGTGCCTTTTAAAAACTACCCCGAGTATCCACACGATTTTCTTCTCCGATAGCTAAAGAGCTATGAAGAAGGCAAGAATACTTGAAGTACTGCAGTCTAGGGGAAAACACTTGAAAGGTCAGCTGAGAAGAGACAAGTCCAACCAAGAGCCAGAAATGAAAACTGCAAACAAAAATAAGAACGGAGGACTGACCAAACAAAAGCACACATATCTAGCATGCAGTCAAACAAGTGAAAAGCACAAGACTGGGGCTGCAGTCCAACAAATGCTTCACAACATATGGTAAATAAAAATTTCTGCAGCAGCTTTTGCAGTTTTGCAGTTTTGCTGCAGCCGAAGAGATTATCAAAGCAAGCAGCAGCTGTAGCTAAAAGGGCAACTGAAAATATCAGAGAAACTGCAATCAGAAGATAACTGTTCTCCCAACTGAATGATGTCGGCAAAGTGAACTGAAATGACACTGCACAGAAATTGTTACCGAAAAACTGATTGAAGTCATGATGTCTGAACAGAGATTAATATGCAGCATAGAACAAAATTGGACAGGGTGGACTGCAGTCCAAACAGCTTGGGATGAAAATAGTGAATACAGTGCAGTACCGAGAGCAATAGCTGAACAATCGAAAACTGCCGAGAGAAGCTGGAAATTCTGTCCGTGAGAAATTAGTGAAAAACTGAATGAACAGTGAATACGGAACTTTTGCCGAAAATCAGTGAAATTATCAAATGGATATTTGTTCTCTTTGGGTCACTTAAGCTGGACTTTGATTTAAATAGCAAGTAGACCAAGAGAAGAAGAAACCACAACCAAATCTCTGAACCAAAAACTGATTTTGAGACTGAAACACAAAAGTAGCATGGAAACTGAAATCTGAGGCAGAAACAAAACAGAGAGTGAGTTGAGTTTTTCAGAACACAAAAAGCAGCCAAAACCAGTCTTTGCATACCAGAACTGCAGACCAAAAGGAAAAACTCAGCTGCAAACTGAAATCTTCGGTTAAGGCAGCAAACCTAAAATCTAGTTGCAGTAAACGCTATTCATCACTGAAGATCAGAGAAGGAAAACTGAAATTGCACAGTGGATATTCATCCTGCTGCCGAACCAAGAAGAGAGTGTACTGAATTTAAGGCTACACTTTGTGCAAACAGCCAGCAACAGATAACTGAAAACAGCAGACTGAACAGGGCACAGAAACTGCAACCAATAGCAAAACAAGAACAACACAACCAAGAGACAAGAACAGTGAGTACTGAAGCTGCAGCCGAAACACTAAATACATTGTCGGCACAGTGATTTTCAAGAAGGAGCTGATTTTAATTAGTGAATGCTGCAAGCTAGCTGTTCTTCTTTGATCAAATGAAAGGAACTTCAAACTAAATAGCAGAGGGACCTTAGAAATCAAAGCAAACAACCAAAAGAAGCAATGAACTGAGATCTGGGAAGAATTCTGAGACTGAACCAAAAATGAGAGTGATTTCCAAATCCTTTGTTATTCTTCAATCTTTTGTTCATGAGCTTTTACAGGGAGGTTAGCAACAATCTCAGGACTTTCCAGACCAAAACTCAACCCTTCTTTCAAAGAAAATCAAAGGGGCAAGAAACCCTAGAAATCAGGAATGAAGAACAGAGGAGTTCCAAAATGCAAAACTGAGATTAAACTCGATTTGCTCTTTGGAGAAGTCGATCAAAGGTTCTAGAAATGCAATTCCATCCTAGAGCAACCCATTTTGCCACTCCCCAACAAAAACCAAGCCAAAACACAAAATCTCAAAATTCTACCCCAAAGAGTATCGAAGAACAGAGAAGGCTGGAACAAAAATAACTTTAGATTTTTATTTCCACAAGCATAGGGATTACATAGGAATTCCCATACGCTTGTACGTTAGCACAAGAGAAAAGATTATATGAATGCTCAACACTATCTCACCCTCTCCATCTCAAGAACACTACTCAAGAACCCAAGAACTCACTCATGAACAGAGAGAGGAGACACTGCGTGAGACACCTTATGGGAGACAACTCTGCCTCTTCTCAACAACCCATAACAACTAAAGCCTCAAAGCAAAACCACTTCCCAAAGTGTCTTTTGACTAATCAAAACCTTAACTCTCTCTCAAGTGGCCTACCTACCAAGGAGACAACCCCTCCTTATATAGGCATCGGTTAACGGGCCGCAAACCCATTACGCCAGGTAAAATCTGAACGGAGCCCGCTCCCGCTTGTGTAACCTTGCGAAATTACCCTTTCGCCCCTCTGCACCTTCTGGGAAGCTTCCGCGCTCCTTGCCGTCCACGACTCGCAACCACCTCGAGTTCACGCCGTCTTCGACACACCTCGACCGTTCTGACCTCAACGCCACCTGCGTCTAGTCCGGTCGCCACGTGTCTCGCCACGACTCCGCCTCGACGTCCTGCAACCAGCACAGACAAGAAACACATCAAATAACACCGCTCGACACATGTAAGCATAATCAAATCCAAACCTGTCGTATCAACAGAATACGCATCCTAATCCCATACGACAAGTTCGACCAAGTCCGACCGAGCCCGTTACGCCACGCAACGTCAAGGTCCGAACCAACCAACTCAAACTTAACTTTCCTAAACTGATGTCAATTACTCATCATACACAACGGGATGACCTCCACATGGTCTCTCACGTAGACCATATAGGGCTTTGTGCAGTCTTAACACATTGTGTTCTTCTCCTTTCTTCTCAAATCTTGGAAGTTGCACACCATAAACTTCTTCTTCTAAGTCGTTGTTGAGGAAAGCCGATTTGACATTTATATTGTCAAACCCAGATTTTTCAATCCAGAATCCCCTGTGAAACACCGCACTATTTCCTGGATCAGTAGATAGTGCTCACAGGTACATTGCTGCATCATCTCATACATCGCATGAAGCATAATAAACCATAATATTACATATCAGAGTTTAAAATACACCACGTCGGGTGACAGTTTTACACAAGGGCTGACCAAGCCAAATATCTACATACAAAAGGCAGCAGCGGAAACATACACAAAAGTAAGACCATAATCCACAGCAAGTGACTGAGGGGTAAATATGTGCAATATATATATTATCTGAACTTAGATAATATATGCTCACACAATCTCCATTAAGTCTACTTGTCTAGGACCCGATATCGAAGAAGCCGTCCTAGTTTCCTTCGTTGGTTCCTCCATCCGCGGCAGGGGTTTCCTCGTAGGCATAGTGGTCTTGGGTCCCTATTTCTGATTTTGGTAATGCGAGGGTGAGCACAAATTCACCTTGCTCTGCAAGCCAATACGTAGAATGCAATAAATAACATGCATGTCTTATCAAGGAAAGGCTCGGGTTATTTTGTTTGCCATCAATTTCTTTTTAAAATAGGTTACTTAGAAATTTCCTATGACCTAGCAGTTTTTTTAACTAAAACAAAATTTTTATCAATGCTTGAAAGAGTACGATAATAATAGTGATCTAGACACCATCTACCGTTATATGGTTTCTGCATCATATGCTAACCTTTTAGCGTTATAACCGCTTACCATATCACTAGGGCGACACCCAGGGCAACACAAATCAGGGCTTTCCAGCGCCCACCACTTTTCCCAATTTCCACCCACAACATTTTTGAAATAGAACTATATCTAGTTAAGTTTCCATGTCTGCCCTTGACCGTGGGCTCGGCTATTCGAATAGTTTTTGACTCTGCAGAGTTTGTACACTTTACCCACAAGAGACAATCCGCTCGTTGCCCCACATGATTCCTTAGTCATGTGGTTGAGTAGACCATCACAGTAACTTTTTAAAATATCCAGCCCCTATTGTCATCTCACCCTATGGGTTGCTCCCACTTGTGGTGGGTCCCATACGTTGCACGGGATGTAACCACGGATACTAGCGCATTCGGACTCCACTCTCCACAACGCTAGCACGACTGGTTACTTCACCATCCACTCGGTGTCCCTTTAGACCTCCCCTTGCCCTTGCAATAATCTCCTCCTTTCCACTATTGGTGAGATGAGTCCGGAGGTTTCGATAGATTTACTTAGCCAAGTTGCACTTTGCAGACTTATGGTTATACTGTTGTACATAGGAGGTCATGACAAGATTCAGTTCTTAGTGGTATCTGGGCGGTTCTACCATAAACCACATACCGTGCTTCCACTGCACCACACATCAGTCCCCGTACCATCCGCCCAGATATTTAAGCAAGTTGGGGTTTTGGGGAGCATAAAATAATCATACCCAAATGTATCAGTTATTTCTACCACAACTTCCCAAATCAGTTGTTCATATTTAAAAGGGACACTTGGGGCATTTTGGTGCCCCTAAATATCTAAGCAGTGCTAAGCATGGCGTATAATTAATGACTTATTTTTGAAGGTTTTATCGTTGTAATTTTTGCTAGGGTGACAAAGTTCAAGTATTCCAATACTCCCAAGGAGATGTAATTCTATCAAATCAAATCATGGGCATATAACTAGAATCTTAAAACAAACATATACTTACATATGAAATAACAGCATGCAATTTGATAATTTAAATAAAAGTATATTTGCAGAAAATGAAGGCTCAACATGATCAAAGTATTGACTCGCCTTGGTCACAGTTGACTTGGTCTTGATCGTCGAGGGTTGCTTCAGCCTCAGCTTCTTCCTCTTGGGCCTCGTACGCTATTTTTATGTTGTGCAAAATTTTGGATAAAAATCAGTAAACCAAACAAACTCTCGCCAAAAATTCAAATAAGCTTCAAAAATTATGGTTTCGGTTCCATGGATAGATATTGAATTTAGAAATTTGTTTCACTCAATTTGGAGTTAAAATGAATAAGTTACATCCTTTTGAAGTTCTCAATTTAGATAAATCCAAAAATAAATAAAATATGACAGGTGGGGCCCACAGCAGGTTTTTAAATTTTTCTATCATTTTTATTTTCTTTTCTCTGTACCTATGACAGGTGGGCCGGTGACTATTTTGCTTAAAAGGGGTGGGCTCCACAGGTCAGTGAGCCATTTGCTATTAACTACTCATCATCAATATTAATTACTCATCATTAGCATTAACTCTGTCTTAACCGTGATTTAATCACGCAGCTACAATGTCTTCTTCCTAGGCCGACGCTCGGCGAGCTCGCCGCTAGCGGAGGAGACGGCGGCCCGAGCTGAGCATCCCCAAAATGGGGAAGCCAGAGCAAAGCTCGAGCCGACTTTGGGGAAGAAGACGTCGCCGGTGACCTGTGGGGCACAGGAGGCTAATTGTTTCGAGTGGGAGAGAGAGCAAAGTGTGGCGAAGCGACCGGGAGTGAGGGCCGAGCTTTATAGCCACGGAGAAGGTAGCGGCGACAGATGAGCCGTTGGCCGGTCGTATCCACGGCATGGCAGCGGCGGTGCTACATCGTTCAGGACGACATGGTGGTCAGAGCATGGGCGTGATTGCATAGTGAAGTCAGAACAGTTGACGACTCACAAGCCAAGGCGATGCGACGGAAGTAGGTGCTTTGTGTTTGACGGGCGGCACGACCGGCGCGGAGGTTGGGGTGACATGATAATGCTACTATTTATGACACGGCGGCAGTACTGTGGCTGCCATCAGCAGTATGGTGCGGTGTTAGGAGATGACCAGCGGAGGTCGTGAGGTTGCGATGAGGATGCGAGCGGCGACGGAGCGGGTGAGGCGAAGCAAAGCTTCGGCTTGCGGAAGCAACGGAGGGGAGGGAGAAGAGATGGGCCGGCTCGGGCCAGGTCGGTTTTTCTCCCTTTTTATCTATTTATATGTGTATATATATATTCACATGTGTATATATATACATATCTATTTCATATATTTATTTATTACTTGCATGATCATTGTGTTTATTTATTCATTTGCTATTATGCTATATGTTTATATACACATATTTATTCACATACCTTTGTTTATTTTTATTATTATTAGTATTATTATTATCATTACTAGGCTCAAAGCAAAATTTCAAATTTTGATTGAAATTATACTCTTCCCCTTTTTCTATTCTCCTACCCTAATTGATGGATCATCTTTTCAGATTTGATTTCAATTTTTAAATTTCTATTATTTTCACATTTCCTTCATGATTTTCTATTAGTTTTATTTTTCAAAATTTTCTCCAATTGTTGGAACCTCAAACAAAATTCAAAGGAAATCCATTAAAAATCCAAATATCAAGAAGATACATTTCAAAATATTTCAAGGGCTACACATTTCCCAAATTCAAATTTTCAGGATGTTACATATATGATGAACCTACCATGCTTTATGCACCTCAATTGCAATGAGCAGGCGCACTATCTCTAGCCTCGCAATAGGGGCAAAGACTTCATCAAAAATCAATGCATTGTCATTGAATGTACCCCTTTGCAACTAGCCTTGCCTTGTGCTTCATGATCACGCCTTGAGTGTCCTTCTTCACCTTATACACCCACTTCAATCTGATCGGCTTGTGGCTGTTTGGCAATGGAACAAACTGCTAGTTCCATTCTCTTGGATAGATGACATCTCCTCCTCCATAGCTCTTCTCCAGGCTAGATTTTCTTTGGCGTCGTCAAAGTTCATGGGCTCCTCCTCCCCGAGTAAACAGAACCCCAAATCTTCCAGCTCTATCTGGGATGTAACATCATAAAGACTTTTGATGTTACGCTCTCAGTGTGTTCCTTTAGACGAGTTCTTGTCAAGCTCTATCCATAGTGGAGCTCCAGGTGAGACCAGCACTCCCAACATTGCTACAGGAGTGCATGGTGTAGATGAGCCAGGTGTCCTGGATCCCATGCTTGTCCTAGTTGTGGTCATGCCTGAGTTGCCACTTCGTGGTCAGGCTCCTTGACTACGTCCTTCGTGGTCAATGTGTCAGATGCCTCCACGTGATCATTAGCACCCTCGACAACATTGTGGTTAGGTCCCTCGACTACACCCTTAGTGGTCGGCGTGTCGGATTCCTTCATGTGATCGTTGGGACCTACATCAATGTCACCGTAAAGATATCTCCACGCCATCGTACCTCTAATGAGGAATCTCTACTCTACTCCCAGTTCTTCTCCTCCTCAAACACTCCATCATGAGTCCCCACAACTAGTCATGTTGCTTAATCAAACATCCGATAGCCTTTTATCTTCGGATCATACCCAATGAGCACCATTGGCTTGCTTCTATCTGCAAGTTTAGAGAGATGTGGCATTGTTTTCTTCACATGTGCAATGCACCCGAAAGTGCAAATGTGACCAACACTTGGCTTGCGGTCGTAGTAGGCTTCATAAGGAGTTTTATCGATGACGCTCTTCATTGGTGCCCTATTTAGGAGATAAATGATAGTTGATACTACTTCTCCCCAAAATTCACCTGGGACACCCATGCTTTTCAATAGACTCCTCACCAGGCTGACCACCATCTGGTTCCTCCTTTCAATCACTCCGTTCTGCTGAGGAGAGTAAGGCAATGTAAGGTAACACCTAACTCCCAACAACTCGCAGTAGTCTATGAACTCATTCGAGGTGAACTTGGCACCGCAGTCGGTGTGCAAAGCTTTCAGCCTTAGATTTTTCTCCAGCTTTAGATTTTTCTCCATCTTGGCTGCAACCTTGATCATCTTAAACACCTCGAATGCTTCATCTTTGCTTCAGAGTAAAGCCAGCCACATAAACCTTGTTCAGTCATCCACCAACAACAAGAAGTATCGATTTTTTCCATGTGCAGTCAAAGTCATTGGCCCACACAAGTCACTGCACCACAGCTCGAGGGGAACGACTGCTCGGTATAGAGACATGGTCGAAAAAGGGTTCTGGTGTTGCTTGTCGATCAGACAACCATTGCAGATGTGATCCATATGCTCAATCATGGGTATCCTATACACCATCTTCTTGTGAGCCATATCATTCAGGACATGAAAGTTCACATGCCCATACCTGGTGTGCCACCGCTACGCTTCTTTAGTGCTTCTTGCCAGGAGACACTCCAGAAGAGTCGGATTGATGTGTAACACATACATCTGTTTTCTTGATCTGCTCACTTTGGTCTACATCATGTGAGTTCTATCTAAGATCGACATCACTCCTCCTTCAACCACTATCTTGCAACCGTTCTTGTCCAGCTAACCAAGGCTGATTATATTACTTCTCAGCTTTAGGATGTAGTAACATTCGTGAGGATATGATGTTCACCCGTAGAACACTCCAGCAGCATCGAGCACCTTCCTTGTATCTCCACAGTTGAACCATCTCCAAATTTGACTGAACCTTTTACAACCATGTCAATCTTTGTAAACTTCTTCATGCAGCTGGTCATGTGGTTACTTGTGCCTGTATCAAGATACCAAGCCTTGTTTTGGGTGCCACTAAGCTTCAGCACCACCTTGTCTTCGTGTAAGAATACCTCCTCTTTAGGTGTTGGAACTGTATGGATGAGTTCATATACTTCAACCATCAATAGTTGGGGATCTCCATCATTTTGCTTCGCTAAGTGATTGACCCTTTCTCTTCGGTTTGTCTTTGGACACTCTTTTGCAAAGTACCCATATTCGTTACAGTTGAAACATTTGACCAAGGACTTGTTAGAGTTATGTGGTATTCGTTCATCAATGATGCCATCGCCATTGCCTCGGGCTCCACCTTGTCCCCAGCCATGTCCCTGACCTCTCTGTTATGACATTCTCCCCCGTCCTTCGATTGCCGCCACCCCTTGAGTCCTTCCTCGAAGGTTCTCAAGCGATCGATCACCTCAGAGAGCGACATCGCTGCGACATTGTCGAGCCATTTGATCGTTCCAATAATCTGAAGGAAACAATCTGGAATCGAACTGAATAGTTGTTTGATGACATTGCTTTCTTCCAGCTTCATCCGAGTCAACGGATCTCACCCACCAGCGTGGTGAGTTTCATGGAGTATTCGATGATCGTCTCCGAGTCCCCCATCTGCAACTTGCTCAGTTGCCATTTCAGCACATGAGTGCGTGCCTTCTTCGCCTACTGAAATCTCCCTAAGTGTGTTCTAGGCTTGCGAGATGGCTACCATTAAGCCTTGATCCTTGTCACCGTCGTTGTCTCCATCTTTGATCGCCGACTATACCCCTAGCGAATGCAAGATTATCTTCATATTGATAGCCTATTTACCGTAATTAGTTTTGCTCAACATCGGTATTGGATCGGGATCGAGGCACTTCTTATCATCAGCTTGATGACTGCACCTGACTTCAATGGATCAAGCTCATTGCCTGTGGTCTTGACGAGTGCGCCCGACTTCGATGGATCGCCCGCATTGCTGACTATCGCTTCACCCCCTTAGGCTCTGATACCAATTGTTGGAGAATTAGCCTAGAGCCTTAGCGACTAGCGAACACGAGCCTTGAAATCACACACGCGAACATAATAGTAACACATAGATTGATCTTTCATGACACGATGCACTTGCATTCTTTTCGTTTTTCTTATATAGAGAAGCAAAATACAAGACACCGTATCCAACGTACCATCCCATGTTAAGAGTCCTACACCAACACACCTAGACTTTCCTTTACGATTGCTCTGAATCCTTGTTACATGCGAACTTTAAATCCTGACCTTTTACTATTGCTACAACACTTTGCTTTTCGACTACGACTACTATAGTACTCGACTCCGTCAGGTAAATGTTCCAGTCGACTAGGAAACTGTCGGGACCCCGGATTACTAAATCCGGACCCTCTGTGTATTACAGCACTAGTCCCAGATCAAAGCTAGTGCACACAGTTAAACAGTGATGATTACATTGCCAAAGGCGAATATTACAATATTATAGAGAGTCTTGACCAAAGGTCTTACAACACAAACGAGGTTTCGGACCTCACAAATAAAAACAAACACAATGAAGCAAATAAACTTGATAAAGACCCATCAATACGCCACGGGCAATTGGTCGGGGCCGCGACCTAAGCGTCTGAAATCCTTCATCAAATCCCACCGCAGAGTAGTCGAAGCCTCCATCTTGAACTTCATACTCCTCGAGATATATATTTTAGGTGTAGCATGTGAGTACATAAAGTACTCATAAGTCTTGGGAAAATGCATTAGATGCAAGGTTTAACAAAGAGGGCTATATGGCTCTTTTGCACAAAGCGACATTTATTTCCAATACCAATAACTATTTTTGAAGGCGACAGTTTAACTGAATTAATTACTCTAACTAAAATCATCAAGCATTTTTTAATCATAAGGATTCTACCACCAAGTTTGATACTACGGGTTCCAACCACCCACACTGGTTCCAACCACCAGGACAAATTCCCCGAGAGTTCTATCCACTCTCGGATTCCCAAAACTTGTTTTAAACCAAAAATAAAGATCTACCATGTGAAAGCATTCCTTGCCCGCCCTTGACCGTGGGCACGGCTATTCGAATAGTTTTACACTCTGTAGAGGTTGTATACTTTACCCACAAGAGACAAGTTATCTTAATAGTCAGCATGCTTCCTTAGGCATGAAACCCAGATAATTCATCACAAAGCCTTTACCTTACTCTAGTCTAGCTAGACAACACCGTGAGGTTTCACCGTGAAGGATTAAACCATCCGACGAAGCCCCTCTTGCGCCATATGAGTACAAGAACCTGTCCTCATTGTGAATAACCAGTAACCCTGGCACTCACTTTCCACTGGTGATATCTAAACTAGCCTATCATAAGTTAATCAGCTAGGTCGTACCCATATAGACATGTGGTTGTACGGTAGTGCTCGAGGCGGACAAACACAAGCGTCGGTCCTTAATTGACTAGGCGGAACATACACTTTTCAAGATCTCGTGCTAACCGCACCAATCCAAACCAACCATCCGCCCTGGTCTAAAATGATTTTCACAATTTAATTCATTTCACATGGACAGAGGCAACACCATTTGCCATTCGATTCTGAACAAAAGTCTAGTTCAATGAAATGCAGTTCCCAATCCAAAGTTACTAAAGTTATATAGCTTGTCTAAGCATCTTACTACCGATACAACAATTATCAAAGATTCATAATAATCTCAATAATGAGACAAGGAAATTCCTAGGGTGTCAAAGGTACATGGTTGTCAAAGTCAAATGAGGGCATAACAATTCTTCGGTTTAACTATTACCTCTACAACAGAAACTATCATTTTATGTAACATAGCAATGCATTAAATTTAAAATAATTGAAAAACATTTCACAAACATAGGTTCAAAGATGATCAAAGGAGACTTGCCTTCGTGGGTGAATTCCTGATTCTCTTGTTGCGGTTCTGCGAACTCTTCGACCAGATCGGATTCTACGCGTAAAACGAGAACACAAAGGACAAATAAATACAAATAAAAGTACAGATATTATAATAATATTACTGAAATGAAGTTTATAATTTAGATAAATTTAGGAGGAAGTTTCAATGGAATCGGAGTTCAAACGAGGGAGAAAGGGTTTTTGAAATTTAAATTTTAAATTTCAAAATATCAAATAAATTTCAAAAATTTGAAAGGATGGCAGAAATGTAAAGATTGGAATTTTTTATGAATTTAGAAATTTGAATGGACTCAATCGGAGTTAGGATGAAAAAGTTATGGCCTTGGGAAGTTTGAAAACAACTAAAATGAATAAACTGGATTTTTGGAATTATTTTTCTAAAGGAAATTCAGAATTATGACGTCAGCGGGGAATTTCTTTCCAGCCGAAATATTTTTAAACGAGAAAATCGGGTTTATGGCGTCGGTGGCGTCGACCTGATAAACCCCAGCGACAGTGGGTCTCGGTCCATGGACCGGGTCCGCGGAGGAAGGGAATGGCCGAGGTGGCACGGACGGTGCGTGGCGGCGGCGGGGGTGGCGCCGGGTGGCGTGGGCGTGGCGCCACTTGGCTGCCACGTCGGCGGGTGGCGGCCGGCCGGTGGCGGCGGGCTCGGCGACGCACGCGGCGCATGGCGGCCGGGCGGCGGGGGGAGGAGGAAGAGGAAGGAGAGGAATCGGGGTGGCGGGATTTTACCGGAGATGGCGGAGGTGCGTCGGCAGGGCGGCGGGCGGCGCGCTCGGTCGACGACGGCGAGGGGCTCCGTGGCGGAGAGGTGTAGCCGAGGCGGCCGGGGCGCCGGCGCGGTGAAGGCGGCGGGGTCGGCGGCGAGGCGGGCGTCGTCGGCGGCGGCGATGGCTCGCGGAGTTGGCGGCGGCGCTCGAGGAGGTTACACGGTGAGGGGCGGTGGGCGGCCGAGAGAGAGGTGAGTGGGGAAAGAAGGAGGAGGAATGGGGAGGCTCGGAGGGGTTTAAATAGGGTCGGGGAGCAGCAGGCGTGGGATTTCACGGGAGTGGGGAGGTGGGGCGGCGGTTACAGGCGGTTGGGGAGTGGGGGCGTGGGGAGAGGGGCGGTTAGGGAGGAGGTGGGCGCGCGGGAGGGAGGAGGAGGTCTTGGGTGGGGCGGTGGCGGTTCGGCGGCGAGGAGAAGGAGGAGGCGGGAAGGCGGGGATGACGGGTGGGCAGGCGGCGGGAGAGGGGAGGCACCGGCAGGTGGGCCCGGCGGTCGAGTGAGAGAGAGGAGGCGGGCGGGTGAGATCGTGGGTGGGCGGCGTGGCAGGATCTGCCGTCACGTGGCGGGCGAGAGGAGGGGAAGGCGGGATGGCGGGGGCGACGTGGACGGTGATCCGGCCGTCCACGTGGCGGCCGGAGGGGAGGGAGGAGTTTTAAATTTTATTTTTAATTTTGATTTACAGAAAATACTAGAAAACTCAATAAGCCTCGAAAAAATACAAAATAAACTTCTAAAATTCTAGAAAAATTTATATAAGTTTTTAGATACTTTTTGAACTTAAATAAAATATTTCCAAGATGTTTTGAAGATATATTTTCATATTAAAATTTCTTTTTTAATTCTAAAAATTGATTTTAAAAACTAGAAAACTCAGAAAAAATTCAAATAAGATCCAAATATTTTAAAATAATTAATTTGAATTTAAATTTTCAAGATTTGCAAATTTTAGGATGTTACAAACCTACCCCTTAGGATGAATCTCGGCCGAGATTCGGATGGACTGGGAAAAGATCGGAAACTCGATCTCAAATCTTCTTCACGCTCCCAGTTGCTTGAGACTCGAATGATTACTCCATTGCACTTTACGAATTTGATGCTCTTGCTTACGGTTTGACGCTTCGCTTCATCCAAAATTTTGACCGATACTCGGATATGTTAGGTCCTCTTTCAAAGTCACTTCTTCTAAAGGCATTTGTTCTTCCGAACTCGAGACACTTTCTTAACTGAGACACATGAAAGACGTCGTGCACATTCGACAAGCGAGGTGGGAGCTTTAACGGTAAGCAACTTCTCCCTTTTGGCTAGAACAGGAATGGTCCAATAAATCTCGAGCAAGTTTCCCGGTAACTCTTGAAACGACGCAAACCCTTGAAAGGTGAAATTTTCAAATACACATGATCTCCGGTATAAATTCTAAAGCTCTTCGACGATTGTCTGCGTAGCTTTTCTGTCTTGTTTGTGCTGTCTTTAATCTGTCTTGAACCAGACGAACTTGCTCTTCTGCTTGCTTCAATACATCAGGTCCAAATACTTGTCCTTCTCCTGTTTCTTTCCAATACAATGGTGTTCTGCATTTTCTGCCATACAGTAGTTCAAACAGAGACATTTGCAAGCTAGATTGGTAGCTGTTGTTATAAGAGAATTCTGCATATGGCAAATTTTGGTCCCAGTTAGCTTTATTTTCCAAAGCACAAGCTCTCAGCATGTCTTCCAATATTTGATTTACTCTTTCCGTTTGTCCATCGATGCATGGATGATATCTTGTCGAATTCAAGTTTGTCCCCAAGAGTTCATGCAGCCTCTGCTAGAATCTTGATGTGAATTGTGATCCTCTATCGGACACGATTTTCTTTGGGACTCCATGTAAACAAACTATTCTTGACATGTATAACTCTGCGAGTTTATCTCCAGAGTATGTGGTCTTCACAGGTACAAAGTGTGCAACTTTTGTTAGTCGGTCCACAATAACCCAAATTGAGTCATAACCTGACTTGGTTCTTGGTAATCCTGTTATGAAGTCCATGCCAATCTCTTCCCATTTCCATTCAGGTATCTGCAAAGGTTGCAACAGTCCAGCAGGTCTCTGATGTTCAGCTTTGACTCGCTGACACACATCACACAAGGCTACATATTCAGCAATTTCTCTTTTCATACTTGACCACCAGTATCTTTCTTTGAGATCTTGATACATTTTTGTGCTTCCGGGGTGAATTGAGTATCCAGACTCATGAGCTTCCTTCAGGATTAGTTCTTTTATTTCTTTCTTTTCGGGTACAAGAATTCTTTTTCCAAACCAAAGGATACCTTCTTCATCTTCTGAAAAATTTGGTGCTTTACCCTTTTTCATATTCTCTTTGATTTCTTTGACATAACTATCTTCTCTTTGGGCTTCCTTTATCTGGTTCTCCAAAATTGGTTGAATCTCCAAGGTAGCTAGGAATCCTTCCTCCACTACTTCTAGATTGAGTCGCTGAAATTCTTCATGAAGTGCAGGCTGACTGTCTTTGATCATCAGATTATTGCAATAGCTTTTTCTGCTCAAGGCGTCAGCTACTACATTAGCCTTTCCTGGATGGTAATGAATTCCCACATCATAATCCTTTATTAACTCCAACCATCTTCTCTGTCTCAGATTGAGGTCAGGTTGAGTGAAAATATACTTCAAACTCTTGTGATCCGTATAAATTTCTAGCAGTTCTTGATTAAATAATGCCTCCAGTTTTTAGAGCATGCACAATGACTAGCTCTAAATCATGGGTTGGGTAGTTACGCTCATGCGGCGCAATTGCCTTGAAGCATAAGCTACCACCCTTCCTTCTTGCATCGAACACGCCCTAGACCTTGTCTGGATGCATCGCAGAATACTTCAAAATCCTTCCTGATATCTGGAAGAGTCAATACTGGTGCAGAAGTTAACCTCTTCTTCAGCTCTTGGAAACTGTCTTCACATGATTTACTCCATTCAAACTTCTTTTCTTTCTTTAGTAATTGGGTGAGTGGTCTGGCTAGCTTGGAGAATCCTTCTATGAAGCGACGGTAATAACCAGCTAATCCCAGAAAACTTCTGATCTCAGTTACTGACTTGGGTTGTGTCCAGTTAAGTACATCTGTCACCTTCTCAGGATCCACAGACACTCCTCCTGCTGAAATCACATGACCCAAGAAATCTACCTTCTTTAACCAGAACTCACACTTGCTGAACTTGGCATACAGTTGGTGTTCTATGAGTTTTTCCAATACTATCCTCAGGTGTTGGGCATGTTCTTCTTCATTTCGGGAATAAATTAGAATGTCATCAATGAATACAACGACAAACTTATCCAAATATTCAATAAACACCTTATTCATCAGATTCATAAAATACGCAGAGCATTGGTTAAGCCAAAGGACATTCAGTAAACTCGTATAACCCATAACGAGTAGCAAATGTGTTTTGGTATATCCTCGGTCTAATCTTCATTTGATGATATCCTGATCGAAGATCAATTTTGGAAAAGACACAAGATCCTTTTAACTGATCAAATAAGTCATCTATCCTGGGTAGAGGGTACTTGTTCTTGATTGTTGCATCATTCAATGCTCGTAATCTACACACATCGTGACGCCATCATTTTTCTTCACTAAATCTTGGTGCTCCCTAGGGTGAAGAACTTGGTCGACAAATCCTTTCTCTTGTAGTTCTTGATCCGCTTCTTGACTTCGCTAGATCATTGGCGACATCCGGTAAGATCTCTTGAAATTGGGGCATGCTAGGTACCGATTAATAACAAATTCAACTTCTATATCCGGTGGCAATCCCAAGAAATCTTCGGAAATACATCGGATATTTTTACTATAGGCACTTTTCTATAGTTATTCCTTCAAGCTATTCAACTCACATCCATTCCTTGTGGATAAACTCGGTTTGCACTCTATTTGGATTCCTCCAGAGTTGGTAAGAGTAATAGCACGGTTGGCACAATCTATCTGCCCTTTATACTTGGTTAACCAATCCATTCCAAGTATCACATCTAGACTATTGGAGTCTATTATAATAAGATCAGCTAGGAACTTAACTCCATTTATATCTACGGTTGCTCTAGGGCAGACCGTATTAGTCCTCATTTCCCTTCCCGGTGATTGGACTAGCATATTATTCTTTAACAATTGAGCACTCAAATTGTTTCTTTCAAGAAATCCTTTGAAATAAGCGAATCTGAGCTCGAAATCAAATAATCTTGAGGCGGTCTTGAGTTGACAAGGAACTTACCGAACTACCTCGGTGCTTCTGAGCGCTTGCAGGTAACATGGTTGACATGTCCCTGTTTATCACTTGTGGAGTCCTTGCTTTGCTTGCGGTGTTCCACGGACTTGTCCCACTTGGTGTGGCTCGTCTTGGAGTAGTCCCGTGTTGAAGCAGACGAGAGTCACTGCTGGGCGTTTCTGCGGACAGTTGTTGGCGTAATGCCCCATGTTCTTGCAGTTGAAGCACTGAATTCCTGCTGTTGCAGTCTTGTTTTGTTGGGCTTGACCTCCATTGATTGGTCGTGGAGCCTGAGGTATTGGACGAGGTCCACTGATTGGTGTCCTCGGCACACTCGGCATAGAAGGCCTGAAAAAGTGTGGCTGATTTGGACGGTGGCGAGTGTTATTGGCACCCTGCTGTGCCTGAAATTTCCTCTTTCGGACTTCATGTAATTGGCGTTGAGCATCTTCTTGGATGATTGCTTTGTTCACCATGTGCTGGAAAGTTGGATAATCATTAGACACTAACTGCACCTTGAGATTGGGATCCAATCCTTGCATGAATCTCCAAATTTTTGCTGCATCAGTTGCAACATCCTCTGAAGCATATCTGGCCAGTTGGGTAAATTTGTTCAGATACTCGATCCTGTTGAGGTTTCCTTCTTTGCAACTTATAGAATTCCATCCTTTTCATTTCCATGATACCGGTAGGAATATGTGCGATGCAGAATGCTTCTTCAAACTCATTAAGTGATATCTTGTGCATTACGGTGAGCGACACAATAGTTCTCCCACCAATTAGCTGCAATTCCTTTCAGCTGGTGAGCAGCATACAACACTTTTTCATTCCCATTGCATTGTGCCAAATTCAGCTTCCTTTCGACGTCCTTGATCCAGTCGTCAGCTTCCATCGGGTCAACTGACCCACTGAAAGTTGGGGGACGAGTTCTCATAAACTCCCCCAGCTTGGATTGCGGTGCTTGAATGGGTGCCTGTGGAATCTGCTGGACTTGGTTTTGGGCTAAGGCTTGGAGTAATCAGAATCGCATGGCCATCATCATTCCAGATTAGGAGCTTGAGCTGGCGGGGTGGAATTGGATTCTTGCCTTACGCTGAGCATTGACATTCAGGCATTCGCGAGCCTTGTTCCTTGTGCTCACCATCTTCGATAACGGGGTTAGAAAAGGAAAGAGGAAGTAGCATAGGTAAGAGATTAGGGGAGACTAAACCACATCCCAAACAAACACACAAGAGAAAAACACGAACAACAAATCGAAAGGAAACTTATCTTGAATTCAAATTAAATTTTAAAGGAAATGGCTGTACCACAGGTGCACAAGTGCTTGGTACAGTCCATCCCACACACTAGAATAAAATACAAATCGTTCTAAGGAATTAAACATTAAATTGGGTGCTACGGTCTCTGCAACTACTTGTCCTCCTCGAAGACAAGCTCCTCCGGATCCTCCTCTGGATCCTCCTCTATCCTCCTCCGGATCCTCCTCTGGATCCTCCTCTAGGATACCCGTGGCGCGCACCTACAACCACACTCGGGCGATTGCAAGAAGCACGGGGTGAAGATGGTCTCTGGCTGGAGGCAATAGACCGAGGCGAGGCAGGAACGAGAGAGACGGGTCTCTTCTGGAGTCCCGATGTCGATGTCGGGCAACGGACTAGGGTGCCGCACACTCTTGCGCGCGGCGTGAGTAAGGTCTGACGGGTCTGTCTGACGAGTCGGAGCACAGTTGTTGGGGACGACGGTGATCTTGGTGAAGATGGTGTGTAGTCGGGTGGAGCTCGCATGCGGCTCGGGGTCGCCCGGCTCAAACTCTTGCTGACTGACTGGATGAGTGAGCACGAGAGTGTCGAATCTTGATAGCGGAAGTGAGAAGCATCCAAGTGTCAATCTCCTCAAAGCGGGCGTGGGTGGTCGCCATCGCTGAGTGGTGAACACAGTGTGAAAGGCGGGGATCGTCCACGGCGATCTCGAAGGGCTGCGGATGACTCATCCCGCACAAGTGGATGAAAAGCAACAGGGCGATGCTGCGAGAATCCTGGTAAACGACACGAGACCGGTTATGGCACGACAAGTCGCATCTGAGTGGCGTCCGACGATCGGTCAGGATGATCAATGGGGTATGTATGGGATTGAATTCCCCTTCCGTGCATACAGAATACCTCCATTGTCCAAGAATCTCGATCCAATATCCGGACTTTCCGTCCTCTCGAAGATAGGCGGTGACGGAACTTGTCTTGCATTAGTTGGCGAAGAAGCTCAACAAATGCACCTCGATCTCGACATGGGAGATGTAGTCCCACGAATCTGGAGATAGAGCCGCCATCTACAAATTTTGAAAAGATAGAGAAGTTTAGTAAACAATTTTGAAGTATAGAAAAATTTTCTAGAACATATATTTTTAATAAATATAGATCCTTAAGGGTTTTGCCATTCTAAACTAGGTCACGTCCTATAGTCAACATTGGCTCGATACCATCTCTGCCGGACCCCGGATTACCAAATCCGGACCCGGCGTATATTCAAACACTAGTCCCGGATCAAAGCTAGTGCACAGCTTAAGCGATGATGATTACATTGCCAAAGAGGAATATTACAATATTATAGAAGTCTTGACCAAAGGTCTTACAACACAAACGAGGTTTCTGGACCTCACAAATAAAAACAAACACAGCGGAAGCAAATAAACTTGATAAAGACCCATCAATACGCCACAGGCAATTGACTGGGGAGCGCGACCTAAACGTCTGGAAATCCTTCATCAAATCCCACCGCAGAGTAGTCGAAGCCTCCATCTTGAACTTCATACTCCTCACGAGATATATATTTTAGGTGTAGCATGTGAGTACATAAAGTACTCCATAAGTCTTGGGAAAATGCATTAGATGCAAGGTTTAACAAAGAGGGCTATATGGCTCTTTTGCACAAAGCGACATTTTATTTCCAATACCAATAACTATTTTTGAAGGCGACAGTTTAACTGAATTAATTACTCTAACTAAAATCATCAAGCATTTTTTATCATAAGGATTCTACCACCAAGTTTGATACTACGGGTTCCAACCACCCACACTGGTTCCAACCACCAGGACAAATTCCCCGAGAGTTCTATCCACTCTCGGATTCCCAAAACTTGTTTTAAACCAAAAATAAAGATCTACCATGTGAAAGCATTCCTTGCCCGCCTTGACCGTGGGCACGGCTATTCGAATAGTTTTACACTCTGCGAGGTTGTACACTTTACCCACAAGAGACAAGTTATCTTAATAGTCGACATGCTTCCTTAGGCATGAAACCCGATAATTCATCACAAAGCCTTTACCTTACTCTAGTCTAGCTAGACAACACCGGCTGAGGTTTCACCGCTGAAGGATTAAACCATCCGACAGAAGCCCCCTCTTGCGCCATATGAGTACAAGAACCACGTCCCTCATCGTGAATAACCGGTAACCACGGCACTCACTTTCCACCGGTGATATCTAAACTAGCCTATCATAAGTTAATCACTAGGTCGTACCCATATAGACATGTGGTTGTGCGGTAGTGCTCGGGGCGGACAAACACAAGCGTCGGTCCTTAATTGACTAGGGCGGAACATACACTTTTCAAGATCTCGTGCTAACCGCACCAATCCAAACCAACCATCCGCCCTGGTCTAAAATGATTTTCACAATTTAATTCATTTCACATGGACAGAGGCAACACCATTTGCCATTCAATTCTGAACAAAAGTCTAGTTCAATGAAATGCAGTTCCCAATCCAAAGTTACTAAAGTTATATAGCTTGTCTAAGCATCTTACTACCGATACAACAATTATCAAAGATTCATAATAATCTCAATAATGAGACAAGGAAATTCCTAGGGTGTCAAAGGTACATGGTTGTCAAAGTCAAATGAGGGCATAACAATTCTTCGGTTTAACTATTACCTCTACAACAGAAACTATCATTTTATGTAACATAGCAATGCATTAAATTTAAAATAATTGAAAAACATTTCACAAACATAGGTTCAAAGATGATCAAAGGAGACTTGCCTTCGTGGGTGAATTCCTGATTCTCTTGTTGCGGTTCTGCGAACTCTTGACCGATCGGTTCTCTGGCGTAAACGAGAACACAAAGGACAAATAAATACAAATAAAAGTACAGATATTATAATAATATTACTGAAATGAAGTTTATAATTTAGATAAATTTAGGAGGAAGTTTCAATGGAATCGGAGTTCAAGCGAGGGAGAAAGGGTTTTTGAAATTTAAATTTTAAATTTCAAAATATCAAATAAATTTCAAAAATTTGAAAGGATGGCAGAAATGTAAAGATTGGAATTTTTGATGAATTTAGAAATTTGAATGGACTCAATCGGAGTTAGGATGAAAAAGTTATGGCCTTGGGAAGTTTGAAAACAACTAAAATGAATAAACTGGATTTTGGAATTATTTTTCTAAAGGAAATTCAGAATTATGACGTCAGCGGGGAATTTCTTTCCACCGAAATATTTTAAACGAGAAAATCGGGTTTATGGCGTCGGTGACGTCGACCGGATAAACCCCATCGACGGTGGGTCTCGGTCCATGGACCGGGTCCATGCGGAGGAAGGAATGGCCGAGGTGGCACGGACGGTGCGTGGTCTTGCGGCGGCGGGGTGGCGCCGAGGTGGCGGGACGTGGCGCCACTTGGCTGCCACGTCGGCACGGTGGCCGGCCGGCGGAGGCGGCGGCGGCAGACGGCGGCGCATGGCGGCCGCCATGCGGGGCGGAGGAGGAAGAGGAAGGAGAGGAATCGGGGTGGCGCAGGATTTTACCGGAGATGGCGGAGGTGCGTCGGCAACGGCGGGCGGCGGCGGCGGCTCGGTCGACGACGGCGAGGGGGCTCCGGTGGCGGAGAGGTGTAGCCGAGGGGCGGCCGGGGTGCGCACGGGCGCGGTGAAGGCGAAGGCGGGGTCGGCGAGGCGAGGCGGGGCCCGTGCCGGCGGCGATGGCTCGCCGGAGTTGGCGGCGGCGCTCCGAGGGAGGTTACACGGTGCGGGGGCGGTGGAGCGGCCGAGAGAGGTGAGTGGGGGGAAAGAAGGAGGAGGAATGGGAGGCTCGGAGGGTTTAAATAGGGTCGGGAGCAGCAGGCGGCGGGATTTCTCATGGGAGTGGGGAGGTGGGCGGCGGTTACAGGCGGTTGGGGAGTGGGGGCGTGGGGAGAGGGAAGTGGGGCGCGTGGGGAGAGGGGCGGTTAGGGAGGAGGTGGGGCGTTAGGTGCAGGGAGAGGAGGACGTCTTGGGGCGGGGCGGTGGCGGCGGTTGGTGGGGCGAGGAAGAAGGAGGAGGCGGGGAAGGCAGGGGATGACGGATGGGGCAGGCGGGGGGAGGAGGCGCCGGCAGGTGGGCCCAGGCGGCAGTGAGAGAGAGGAGGGCGGGTGAGATCGGCGGTGGGCGGCGTGGAAGGATCTGCCCGTCACGTGGCGAGGCGAGGGAGGAAGGCGGGATGGCGGGGCGGCGTGGGCGGTGATCCGGCCGTCCACGTGGCCGGAGGGGAGGAGGAGTTTTAAATTTTATTTTAATTTTTGATTTCTGAAAATACTAGAAAACTCAATAAGCCTCGGAAAAATACAAAATAAACTTCTAAAATTCTAGAAAAATTTTATAAGTTTTAGATACTTTTTGAACTTAAATAAAATATTTCCAAGATGTTTTGAAGATATATTTTCATATTAAAATTTCTTTTTAATTCTAAAAATTGATTTTAAAAACTGGAAAACTCAGAAAAAATTCAAATAAGATCCAAATATTTTAAAATAATTAATTTGAATTTAAATTTTCAAGATTTGCAAATTTTGGGATGTTACAGAAACCATCACGAAAAGCAAAGTCTGCTTAGCACTGGTGAACCTGTGAGGTGTATATGTGGAAATTCCTAACTGTTATTGTCTATCACCGATATTGCCAAGACTGTTAGGAATGTCTTGGACCCCATGACCTTATTATTCCATCAGACATGTCATGATTAACCGTCAGGAAAGCTTAAAATGTCATCAACCATTATATTTGCATCATATCATAGCACTTTATCTATTTATAGAAATGCACATACACAAATTCACATAGAACATATAACACATAGAACCAGATTGAACAGACATCACTATCAACACAAATTCATGCACACAAGTTATTGTCTAATTCCATGCATACTCCCAAACTTGCCATACCAAATGATCAAGTCTACATTCAACAAGTCTTGCCAAAGTCTGCCATGACTTGGCTACATACATCCAAGCGTCCAACACATGTGGGAAATTAAAAGGCTAGTTCATGCAACAAAAGAGGCTAGTTCGTGGCACAAAAGATCGGTGGGTTTATTCAACTAGTTAATTTGACCCAAGTAGCCACAGCTCTTCATGTAGTAGTGCATGACATGAACAAATATTTGCAATCACCAAAACATTTCCACCCAGCATGTAAATGTCCAGATCTGCACCAAGACTAGGCCACATCTACAGATTTGTCAAGGTTGTCCATGTTGGCTGAAGCATGAGAGGATCCATCTACAGCAACACCCCCCTACATGTAACAAAAGAATACAAGAATCTTGAGATCAGCCACTACTACAGAGAGGCTAATACTAGACGGCCAATCACAGACGGTTTGACAAAACCGTCAGGACCACACTGCTACATGACGGTTTTAATTTGGACACCGTACGTGTTGGCGGGTCGGAGAAACGAGTATCACGACGGTTGTTACCTATGAACCGTCTGTGATATTTTAATATCCTGAGCGGTTTGTATTAAAACCGTCGTGATAATCTGATTATCACGACGGTTTGTAATAAAAACCGTCATCATAATAACAATCACTCAACTACAGAGACAGGAGATCACAAATAAAAGGCAAATTTATTAATTTCAATTCGAGGCAAATTTATTACAAAAGTCATAGAGATAAAGAGATTCCCAGATTCTAATCTTCTGGGCTTCGTACGCTTCTTCTTCGACTTTGGGACTTGGAGGAGCGCCACGAGTTCTCGAACGCCGTTAAGATTGTCCTTGCCCTCGGCACTTCCTCCTCCAAAGATGGGCAAATGATCAGTACCATAGCTCATAATCTCATAGAGGATAGCATTATAAGATTCCTCAGAATCTGTCGTTTCTGCTTGATCGGCAATGCTATCCATCATTCTCTCCAATGCCACAATTGCTTCTTCCGCTTTGTGCACATTGTGTAGAAGAATCAGGGTGAGGGCTGTTTCCCTTTCTTGAGCGGCAGCGAGACACCTCCGTCGAAGGCGGATGATCAGGTCGAGCTGACGGATGCAAGAAAGTTAGGGAAGGAGAGCAGGGCGTGTGCGGAGAAGCTGCTCTAGATGTAATTGCTGGCCTTTGTGTAAGGTTCGGTAGAACAACTCTTGATGAGCAGATGAGAGGAAGGAGATGATCACAAGAACGTGAGAATCCATATTGTACGTACGTTGAGAATTCTAGAAGAAGATGAGTAGCTAGAGGAGTCGCCTCCCCGAGCCCTCGCCGGCCGCCTCCACGATGCTAAGGTACCCCGGCCCGATGCATAAATATGTGAGGTAATTGATCTTTTGCCACACCCTTCATTGCATTTGATGATATCCTCATGACGATATATAGCTGATGTTGCTTGCTATTCTTCACATGGAATTGCATTGAAACAGCCTGACCTTTCAAGAATTCGAGGAGAGTTGGCGTACTTTTTGGTGGCTGCAGTCATAAAGTCACAAGGAGAGTTCCATGCGCACCATGATTTTTATTGCTCTTATCACTCCGAATTGAGATATCGCGAAGGAACACATCCATAATCAACGAACTTATCGGCTGCACAAGCAATACTTGAATGGCAATCATGCATTATCCAAGTATTGCTTGTACTGCCTGACAAGTTGGTTGATTATGGATCTATTCCTTTCGCGATATCTCAATTCCGGAGTGATAAAGCAAAAAAACTGTAATGTTACCATCTAAGTGCAAATGCAATTTAGATCTTTTGTAATTCTGCAATTTAGCCCAAGTGAATTGGATGTTTTATGTTTGTGAAATGAAGTGCGATGTGAATTGCATGTTTTATGTTTGTGAAATGAAGTGCGATGTGAATTGCATGTTTTATGTTTGTGAAATGAATTGAGATGTGAATTGGATGTTTCATGTTTGTGAAATGCATTGAGATGTGAATTGTATGTATACATGTACATGTTTATCAGCTTGTTTCAGAAGACATGGCTAGCATTTCCTGAGGCTAGCCAATAAATAGAAATATGTTTCGGCGTGGAAGAGAATATCACAGACGGTTTTTAGTTAAGAACCGTCGTGATATTATATCACGAGCGGTTCTTAACTAAAACCGCTCGTGATATTTGGCTTTCTGACGGTTCGAAAACCGTCTGTGATGATCTCGTATTATTACTGACCCATAAATTCAGACGGTTCACAAAACCGTCTGGGATGACGTTTTTGAACCGTCTGTGATGACCTTTTCTGTAGTAGTGAGCATATTTCAGTCAATATTGAATGTAAACTAAAACTTTACTAAATCATTGCATATATATAGATTGTTCCAGGTCCTAACACATTACTCCTGAATCTTTTTAATCTATCCCTTTGCCTCAATTTTGAACATATTAAAGCACTTTCTACATTGTACCAACAGTTCAACATGCTGTTTAAATTGCACCAAAGGAGCTTGGCGAACCAACTACTAAATGTAATTCTGCTACTTATTTATATCATATAAATTATCCTCCACAGCGACTTGTGCAATTTGCAGTAGAAGCATACTAGACACTAACAGCAACATACTTCCCATTTGGGTTTCATGATATACTAGATGCTTGCGTGTAAAGGAGCATACAGTAGCATAACTTAAGTACGTACAATTAGAGATGGCAATCGGGCGCGGTGTGCACAGGTAGTGCTCGCCCATACTCATGCCCGCGACCCTGATTTACGCCCACAAGTATGCCCGCGAAGGATAACGGGCGAAGAACCTAGCCCACCGTTTACCCGTGAACTAAGAATCACCATATGAGAGTTGAACTAATAACAGATACATATAAGCAACAATTATTGCTAGGAAATATAATAGCATCATATTCACATTCACATATACATATAAGCATCACATTCACATCAAATATATATATCCTTAATAAAGTAATTTTCATAACAGTGCATCAGATTCACACATCACTAGTGCATCACACATTCAACAACTACAATGGGAATACAAACTGACAAAGTTCCTCAAACATCAACAAATTGTAACTACTCTAATGAGTTTGTTCACATATGAAAACATGAGTATACAGAGGATAGACATGTGACTATGCATGTATCAATAGAATAGAAAACATTAAAGAAAGATGAATATTTAGCATACATAAGGTGTCAGCTTTCAAGAAGCAGCAACGAAAAATTGATTTAAAGAAAGAGAATTGACAAGGGCAATGAGCAAACGACCGGGTGAGGGTTGAGGGGTGGCGGCCGGGTGGGGGTGAGGCGGCAGGTGGGTGGGGGCAGTAGGCGGTTGGTTGATGGCAAGCAAGCGGCGGGTGGGGCTAAGGGGCGGTGAGGAGCGGCGGGCGGCGGCCGAGTGAGGCGGTGGCACCGGGTGGGGCTAAGCGGCAGAAGGAGGGCGTTGGCAGTGGGGCGGCGGTGGGTGGGGGCGAGGGAGGTGAGGCGACAGGGGTGGGGACAAGGCGGCGGTCGGGTGGGGGCAAGGCGGTGGGTGGGTGGGGGCTGAGGGTCAGGGTGGGGAAGTAGCAGGCGGCGAGTGTGGGGCGACTAGGCGCTAGGTGGTGGGAGGCGAAGGATGATTCTAGATCTGGACTCTTGAGGGACGAGGGTGGCGGCCGGGTGGGAGGAGGAGGTCGGGCGTTGAGGATGAAGCCGGGCGAGGAGGGGGTCGGCGTAGTGACTAGCGTTGAGGGCGAGGCCAGCGGGAGGGGCTCGGTGGCATTGAGGAGGAGGTCGTGCAGGGTCGAGGACCGGCTGCGCCGGGAGGAGGATGAGGCGATGATCCGTGTAAGGAGGACGGGGTCACGAGGGCGATCTAGATCCGGACTTTAGAGGTGAGGAGGGAGTGAGGGACAATAGTGGGCGTGAGGAGGAGCCTCGGCGGGTGGGGCGATCAAGGGCGGGGGAGGGTGGGCGGCGGCCACCGGGAGGAGGAAGTGGGAGGCGGCTTGATAAGGGAGGACTAAGGAGGATGAGGTGGTGGATGTAAAGATTTGGGGAGGACTTGGCTCTTGAGTGTTGGTGGCGGCTCAGGAGTTGGGTTTGGGTCTTGGGGAGGAAGACTAGGGTTTTACATTTCCAGTGCTACTGTTGAGTGTTGGCTGCCCATATGTCAGTCTATATCACGGGTAAATGGGAGAGACAAGTACGGGTGGAGCTCACCCATGCCCATGCCCGTTTACCCGATGGGCAGAGAATTCCCCCCATTTCCATGCAAGTGGGCAAAGAAAACATCTCATACCTGGCTCTATTAGGGTATTTACCTATGGGCACACGGGTAAACGGGCACAATTCTCATCCCTACGTACAATGCATTAATAAAATTTGGATAGAAATTCTTAAAGCCAACCTAAAGACGACATTGAATTATTATTATTTCCATGAATTACTAAGCACTAGTCCAGTCAAGCATATCCTCCCAACTCAGGAAGGAATGATTTAAGATTTCCTTTGGCAACATAGAAGCACACCTCAAGAAAACAAACACAAGAACATGTAAATATGCAAATGCAAACATAAGGAACACCTCAGACTTGCAAGAGAACATGCATAACACTACTACAAAACAAGTTATACTGGACGTCTTATCATAGACGATTCATATGGAGCCGTCTGTGCTTTGATTATTACAGACGGTTCATGGCTAAAACCGTCTCTGAAATTATCACAGACGGTTAGGTTTAAAAACCGTCTGCGATATACGAATTATCACAGACGGTTTTTAACTAGAACTGTCTATGAAATTATCACAGACGGTTAGGTTTAAAAGCCATCTGTGATATATGAATTATCACAGACGGTTTTTAACTAGAACCGTCTATGAAACTATCACATGCAGTTTTTATTTACAACCATCTGTGTTTTATCGTTTGTCATATGAACTACAGAAGCTACTAAGACGAGAGACAAATTCAAGGCAAATTTATTACAAAAGTCCCCAAAAAAGATATTCCAAGATCTTAGTCTTCTGGGTTTTATATGCTTCTTCTTCGACTTTTGGAGTTGGAGCATCAGCCGCTGAGTTCTCGAATGCCGTGAAGTTTGCACTTGACCTGTGCACTTCCTCCTCTGGCCTGAGCAAATCATTAGCACGGTCCATAATCTCATAGAGGATACCATAGTAAGCTTCCTTAGAATCGATCGCTTCTGCTTGATCGGCAATGTTATCCATGTGTCTCTCCACTGCCGCAAGAGCTTCTTCCACTTTGTGCACATTGCAGAGAAGAACGAGGCTAAGGGTGGTTTCCCTTTGCAGAGCGGCAACGAGACACCTCCATCAACGGTGGATGATGAGGTCTAGCTGACAGTTGGAAGCGAGTCGAGGAAGGAGAGCAGGGCGAGAGCAGAGGAGCTGCTCCAGACATAAATTGCTGGCCGCCTGTGTAAGGTTACGACCGAACAACTCATAATGGATAGATGAGAGAAAAGAGATCAAAAGAATATTAGATGCCATTATTGAGAAATCGGGTGAAGAAGATGAGAGGACAGTTTAGAAGAGCTGGATTAGGGTGCGCATATTTAAGCGTTATCATAGACGGTTCGTATACCAAACCATCTCTGATATTAATATCATGGGCGGTTCGTATACCTTATCACAGACGGTTTGTATAATAAACCGTCTCTGATATGTGAGTTATCACAGACGGTTCGTATAATAAACCATCTCTGATAATGACACATCATCGATCTGTGGCGTGTCACCTAGGATTTCGGTCTCACCCGTCCATTATCTCCACATCGAATGGCAGGCACCGGTTCCTCCCATCACTCGCCCTTATTAATTACCCCTATCTACCTTTCCACCGGCAGTCACGGGTGAGTCCATCCACTATATAGCTTCCTGCATCCCCCTCGACGACGCCGATCGATTACCACCGTGAGCTAGCACTTCCGTTGTGACACCTTGGTCGAATGCAGAACACACTCTTGTCGTAAGTGTCGTAAGAGTGTCTTCTTCATTCTCACCGTTGTGCCACAAAGGTGGCGCTACCGCCACCTCTCCATTGTCGGTGATACCTGGTCGCTATCCGATGCATCCAACTTGTTCCTAGACCTCGCCAACTACCGCCGTCAGGTAGTGCCTCCGTTGTGACGCCACGGTCGACTGCATAACACACTCTTGTCATAAGTATCGTAAGAGTGTCTTACACAGTCTCACCGTCGTGCCGCAAAGTTGGCGCTACCGCTGCCTCTCCATTGTCGGTGATATCCGGCCACCATCCGATGCATTCAGCTTCTCCAGTCTGCTAGGATCTCTGCTTCTTATATATTTTTACCGTGTTAAAGAGTTGCGTTCGTTATCTTGTTATGCTATAATGGTGGATTGTAATCTTAATGGAAATGGAATGTGCTGTTGTGTTAATTTGCCACTGTATTTGCTTGTTTCCAAAGGGCATATGTAACATTATTTCTTGAGGCTAGCCAAAAAACAGAAAAAATCTTAGGTATAGAGTGAACTATCACAGACTGTTTTGTGGTATAAACCGCCTATGAAGGACTATCACAGACGGTTCTATATACTAACCGTCTGTGATGTGTGAGTATCACAGACGGTTTTTGGTTCAGCCATCTGTAATAATTTTCTTGACAGACGGTTCTAGTTACAAATCGTTTGTGTTGTCTTTATCACAGACGACTCACAAACCGTCTGTGATAACCTTCGATTATCACTGACACATAAATACAGGCGGTTCAGAAAATCGCCTGTGATGACAGTTCTGAACCGTCTGTGATGACCATGTTTGTAGTAGTGTATTCATGTAAAAATTTACTGGCTATCATGTCCAAAACATGGCATAATGTGCTTAACATCTAATCTACTTGATGCTCAGGAACCTCATCTGGTATCTCCATTTCAAGCTTGCCATAAAGCACCTACATATAAAAGACTAGTGATGCAAAACTCATAACTAACAATAGGCTACTCACTGTACTTTATAAGATACGCAAGAAAAATATAGTAACAACGTTGATTGATCTCGCGAACAACTTATTGTTGGCCTTAATGAAGAATAGGAAATAGAGTAGGCTTGATGCATTGTAGAATGTGGATGAAGCAGAATAGGAGTGGGTCGCACATGTTGTGCTACCCAGAAATCTTATTACCACCCTGTGCAGGTGTTCTCTGAGGCAATGACTCAGAGATAGCTGCTCTCTCTCCTTCCTGGTGCACACCGAAATGAAAGACTAACGAGTTTTGATCGCTTAACACTTAGTACAAATTCAACCGAGAGGAAGAAGACAATGTTAGAAAGAAATGGAGTAGATCAGTCCTACGAACCTGGACGTCTCCAGGCCCTTTTATAGACGTGCGAATTACTCTATAATAACTGACGCCATTAAACTAAAATAATCCACTGGTAACTGCTCAATTATACACTGGTAACTGCTCAATATTAAAACCAAATAATGATAATTAAGTAATCTTATAACCAATTAAAAGGAGAGGGATGGTGCACGGTATAGTACAAACAAGGTGGACTTTGTCTACCAAGTAGCGCGCTATGTCATGGCACGGTCGCCCGTCGTAAGTCACAAGTCACATGTTTTTTATTGCGAAAATATGCGAATAAGTGCTCGCGTGCGCACATGTGTATTTAGCCAAAGCACTCCTCATGCCATCCCCATCAATTCAAGGAGTGGCAAGGATTCCACCTTATAAATTAGTCTCATCTACTTTACCTTAGCTATGGTACTAAACCATGCGTGCTTTGAAATTATAGAAAATATGTCTTACTCATATGGGCCTATTTCTAATAATCCCCCACCAATTCCAAAGCAAGAAGTAAAAGAATGTCAAACATATTATACTAAAGTGTTGTTAATATATCAGTCTTATAATGTAAGTCCCGTATAGGTTGAACTTACACCTAGATTAACAAGATCCATCTTCTCACAAGTAATTAATGGACTACGCCTTGAATTCTTAGATTTTCATGATCAAAATTCACTTGAAATCTCAACTGATACTAAGCTGTCAATGAACTATGTCTAAATGGAACGTTATATGGTCATGCTCCCTTATCTGCTCATGAGCTTTCTAAAGAATTCTCTGTTCTCGTGAACTATGACCACATAGTTAGGCTCAAATATGTGTATTCTTTTTTGGTATCCTACAGGCTAATACTTTTTTCTCATTTGTACAACACTATATATTAAGGCTTTATGCTAACCTTCCATACAGTTAAGAGCACTTTGTTTATTAGGATATGAGTACAATGAATATGTACTCTCTTATTACAACATCAACTTGTTTTTCTATTGCCTAAGTCACAAGATCTCTGACCAAGAAGGTATGGATTACCATTGTGATGTAACTCAAATGGGTCTCATTCTCATGTCTATAGATGCAACAGAAATCACTTTCTATGCTAACCCCTTTATAAAAGGGTCTGCTAGATTTTTCTTTATGCGAATATAATTCGCAGCAATTACTTCGAAGTTTCTCAATTTTCTAACAGATTTATACCTACGCTGCACATGTCTGGAGGACTTCATATTATCCTTATTACTTGTGACTTTATCCAATAATGTTGATTATCACAGTACATCAGGATTGCCGGTATTGGTTTCTCAACTAATGACAAGTCCAACAGAAGCTCTCTAAGCCATTCAACCTTAACAGTGACTGTGTCAAGTGCTATAAATTCTGCTTACATGGTTGACCTCGTCAGTATGGTCTGTTTGCAAGACCTCTATGAAATTGCAGCACCAACTAGAGTAAACGCATAACCACTTGTTTTGATCTCATCTGCATCAGAGATCTAATTGGAGTCACTGTATCTCTAATACAGAAGGATATCCACTATACTTAATTCCAAAAGATGTTGTACCTTTCGAGTAACGCAATACTCTTTCAAGTGCCTTCTGGTGATTATCTCCTGGGTTAGAAGTAAACTGACTTAATTTGCTCACAGTACATGAAATATCAGGTCTTATAGCACCAGCTAAATACATGAGTGACCCAATAATTTGCGAATATCTCAATTGATCTTTTCCTAACCCCTGATTCTTTCGAAGCTTAATACTTGCATCATGGGGCGTTGGAGAAACTTTGCAATTTTCAAAGCTGAATCGGCTCAATATTTTCTCAACATAATGGGATTGGTTTAAAATGATCCCATCCTCGTTCTTGATCAATTTAATATTCAGAATGACATCTGCCTCTCTCAAGTCTTTTATATCAAAGCATCGAGAAAAGAAAGATTTGACCTCGTCAATTATGATAGTGTTTGTTCTAAATATAAGTATGTCATCCACATACAGACACAAGAATACTCCTTGACCTCCACCACAACGGTAATATACACTTTTGTCAGTTTCATTAAAGACAATGCCAGTGGATGTTAAAGTTTTGTCAAACTTCTCGTGCCATTATTTAGGTGCTTGTTTTAGGCCATACAAGGATTTCAATAATCTGATCACCTTATTTTCCTATATAGGAAATGTGCCTCACTTATATGGGCCTATTTCTAACAAGTGAGAGGACGACTCTAAGGATAAAGGAGAGGGACGGGGGAGGAAGAGGATAAAAAGAAAATGTGTTTTGCTTTTATTATTGAGATGAACTTATTCGAAAATGCACATTTAGATATGATATGATACAAGTAGGCATTAGTTCATCCTAAGATCCAATGCTTTAAAATTTACACAAAACCACTTGAATATTATATATTCTTTATTTTACCCTATCCTTTGCCTTTATTCTAATCTGGTCGAAGACCGAATCAGATCGATCGGGTCGAACCAAACCGAATATGTTCACACCATTCACTCAAGACCTTATCCTCTTCTTCCATCTACATCCTTTTGCGATAAAACCCTTGAGGCAACAGTGGAGGAGTGTGGTGTTGGCGGTGGAGTATGGCTTCGTCCTTGCAGGACTCGTCGCATTCTAGCTAATGAAGTTATAATGCATGAACCATGACCTCCTCGTACAGGTCACCTAGGAGTTGAACAAAAAGTATTGAGAAGGTATGGAATATGGTCTGATTCCAGTAAAGACACATGGTTAGGGTTAAACAAAAAAATACATATGAGTTTTCTGTAAATGTTACTTCAACTGCTTTGAATCCTACACGTCATGCCATGTGTACGAACTCTGCCATCGTGAATAGTTAGGATAGACTAATTACTCACTTATGTCATATTAATGATCTAGATATACATTTTTAAAGTTTTTTTCCTAAATGACACACCTACACAAGTTAAATGACCCCATACATTTTACTTTTTATTATTTTTTGTTGGTTCCTATCCAGCCGAGTGAAATTTCAGCGCCACGTGACCCTTGCCGCGCCACTCATTTCCTTCTGTGCCGCACCAAAGTGCCTTGCACGTGCTTCTGAAATTTTGGCTCCGCGCCACGCAAACAAGTGACGCACGCGCTAAATTTTCCTTCCGCACCACAAAATTTATGGGTCAAAAACTAGGAACTCCAGACGGTGACCAGCACACGTCAGGACTAAGGTTGTGCTTTCCTGACGGTTTTGCCATGGCGGCGGGAGCTTTGCTCTTTTCTTGTCGGGTATATGCACCCCTCACCAATCGCATCGGGAGGTTAACCGTCGTGGAACATATTTTCACCTGTTAGGACTTGTGGGACCGTTAGGAATGAAAAAATGGGTCAAGACAAAACTGATTTCAAGTAGTGATTGTTTGGGCGCCTAGGTGCGGACTGTCTGCAACTCTAGGTAGTCATGTCGCCAACAATCAACAGAAAACCTGTTACTGTAGTTTCAGTTCGAACTTAATTCAGTTTGGGATTTCTTCCAATGTAAGACGCTAATTACTCATAGCATTTGTTTTGGAGCTCACACATGGATTTACAAAATACTATATTTCATGTTTCAATACCATGGTAAGGGTTTACATGTAACATTTTAAATAGAGAACCTGAAGCCATAAACCAAATTTCTCTCCATCTTTGCTTCATTGATTCCAAGAAATAAGAGCTAATTGATTTTCTGATAATTTTTTTTGTTAATTTGGAATTTAGATCCCGTTTGGAACAAAGGAAAAGTGAAGGATTTTTAGAGGATTCGAACCCTATAGGAAAAATTACTAGGCCGTTTGGAACAAAGAAATGACCTTTAAGAATTTCTTTGAATTGCCTATTAATTGGGATATTCCATTGGAATTTTGGAGGAAAACAAACATGAGGTCTTACGTTTTCTCCTACATGTTCTCTTTTCTAGCGTGAAATCCAAACTACACTTTTGAAGCTTTCTTGTGTTTTCAATTTCTGTAGGATTCCAATGGACATGCTTCCAGTTTTCCCATTTCTGTATTTTTAAATTTCCGCGTTTTAGAAGCCACGGGGCATTTGTAAAAAGCACTACAAAAGAGGCTAAACTAGACGCTTACATCATAGACGGTTCCTAAGAACCGTTTGTGCTGCAAGTATCACAGACGGTTCATACGAATAACCGTCTGTGGTATTTTCATAGACGGTTTTTAATACGAACCGTCTGTGATAACTTCATTATCATAAATGGTTTTTAATACAATCCGTCTATGAAATATCACAGACAGTTCTAGAAAAGAACCGTCTGTGATAATGGCAGACATCACAGACGATTCTTATCAAGAACCGTCTGTGATACTTCACAAACGATTTGTATTAAAAATCGTCTGTGATAATGAATTTATCACAGACGGTTCGTATTAATAACCGTCTGTGATATGTTTCCCGCCTTGCAATCCCCTAAAGTTTCATAATTTCCCGCTTGAGTCTGAGTAGATTTCAGTTTTTAGACACTTTCAATAAAACGGGCATAACTTTTGCATACGGTGTCCGTTTTTGACGTTCTTGTACTCATTGGAAAGCTAATGACGAGCCCGATCCAAAAAAATGACCAGCTTGAGCTAGTCACCCTCCAAGACCCTGAAAATCGACCATCTTTGGACCTAAATCTGCGTTGCAAGTTTTTGATTTCTGTTTTTGCCCTTTTTCTTGGTCTTTCCTTCGGAATTTGGATTTTGCTTTAACTGAAAAGTTGTGGATCTCATCAAAGCCTTTCAAATGATTATACATAAGCCATATAAAACTTTGCTATTTTATCTTTTTAGACTAGTTGTTTATATTACATCGGTATATAAAATTTTTTGTTCTAATTCACAGACAGTTGGTATATAGAACCGTCTGTGATATTCATTCATTACAGACGGTTCTAGCTACCAGTCGTCTGTGATAGAGAATATCACGGATGGTTTTTATTAAAAACCGTTTATGATAATCTAACTGCTGGGCCCGTCAATCCTGTTCAACCCAATCCTAACCAATAGAAATCCACCAACCCTCACCCCACGGATCGTAGCTCCACCTCTTCGTCCCCGCGCCAAAAATTTTCGCACTCCCGCCTCTCCCTCCCCTATAAATAATAACCAAAACCCAACCTCCTTGTTGTTCTCCTCCTTGCTGTTCTCCTCCTTGCTGTCCTCCTTCTTGTTGTCCTCCTCCTCCTTGCTGTTCTCCTCCTCCATAGCCCGCACGAAACAGACGATGCACAAGTCTACGGGAGGCAAGACACCGTAGAAGCATAGCTCGTGCCAACTGTGCAGACACTCAATCAACGCCGACGATGGTGGACGTCAAAGACATCCAACTCATGCGTTGCATTAGGTGCGAGAAGGCATAGAGGATCTTTGCTTTTTCTCCATTCTTGTTGTGTTAGCTAGATGGGTAATATGCTCGTTGTTTTGGCATATTGTAATGATGGCTCTAATCTTAATAAAAATAGAATGTGTACTGTGTTTCTTAGTGTATTTGCTTGTTTTCAGATAGCATAGTTAACATTTCCTGAGGCTAGCTGAAAAAAGGGGGAAAATAGGTATAAAATGAACTATCACAGATGATTTTGTGATATAAACCATCTGTGAAGGATTATCACAGACGGCTCAACCCAAAAACCGTCTGTGACACTAGTATTACAGACGGTTCTATCTACCAACCGTCTGTGATGTGTGAATATCACAGACAGTTCTATCTACCAACCGTCTGTGATGTGTGAGTATCACAGACGATTTTAGTTACAAACCGTTTGTGATACTCATGCATTACAGATGGTTGGTAGCTAGAACCGTCTGTGATGTATGAGTATCACAGACGGTTCTAGTTACAAATCGTCTGTGATGTGATTATTACAGACGGTTCGTGACCTCCAATTATCACTGACCCATAAATTCAGACGGTTTGAAAAACCGTCTGTGATGACGGTTCCGAACCGTCTGTGATGACCCTTTTTGTAGTAGTGATAATACATTGCAACTAATAGAAGAATATCAAGAATAACTTTTATTCACTATTTCACTTGGGTTCAATAGCATTAAGCTTTCATTGCAATCGAGTTTCGAATGATACAAGGTCAGCTTTTATTACTTTCACAAAAGAACAATTATACAACTCAGTATATCATAACTACATAGCCAAAAAAAAAAACAAGTTACAGAAGAATAAGAACAAGCCCTTTCTATCCATAGTTCAGTTGTATTCCATACAATTAGCCTTTCATTCTGATCAAATTTCAACAGATTAATGCACACTTTTACTACTTCTGCAGAAGAACAACAATATATGTACTATTTGCACTACCTGATTTTCACCTGTAAAGGTACAGTCACAGTGTCACTGAAAAAGGCCAAGTATATAAATTGGCAGGCAATTATATTTTCGATGCCATTTAAAACATGATTCCAAAGTAGAAATAGGATAAGGTACATAAGTAGTTACAAAAGCCAAAGTGCATAATATGGATTTTACTTGTGCTCATTGGCCACCCAATTCACCTTGGGCCGGATAAGATTGATGCTGGAGGTGGAGCTGAATGTGTGGATGGATTATCTTGGGCAGACATTACTGGATTTGCATCGAAAAAGCTGTAATCTATGCAAGTTTCTACGCTCATTGCACCTTCCAATACCTTGACCACCGTTGACATGGAAGGCCTCCGACTGCTATCATTTTGCAAGCACCACATTGCAAGCTTCATCATTTGAATCACTTCCTCCTGGCGTGAGACCATGTCATCACTGTGCTTGTCAATCATATCAATCATATCATTTTGCAAGCACCACATTGCAAGCTTCATCATTTATAAATCACAGACGGTTCTTAATTAAAAACCGTCTGTGATTATAACTATCACAGACGGTTTTTAGTTAAGTACCGTCTGTGATATTATACCACAGACGGTTCGAAAGCCGTCTATGATGATCTCATATTATTACTGACCCATAAATTCAGACGGTTCACAAAACCGTCTGTGATGACGTTTTTGAACCGTCTGTGATGACCTTTTCTGTAGTAGTGTGAGGAGTCCCACTGGTCGGCGGCGTGCTGATCGTGGCATCAGTGTTGGTGGATACAATAAAGACGGCGAAGAGGAACACATCGCACGGGGAGGCGCAGAAGAACCCTGCAGCAAAGGAGGGGCCATATGAGGCTTGTGATGAACAGTAACTTCATTTATATCAACTAAAATTATACATAAGTTTCTATTATTCTATAATCTCTCTTATAAACAGATCAAAAAGCTATATACGCAGCAAAAATCATAAACCGAACAAACAAACAGACCCGAACGCCCTGGCCTTTTGGCATGCACATCACCGAAGTCTACAGTGCATCCTCTCAGCTTTTCAAACGAAAACCTCAATGGCATTCCAGGAATTTGATCAAAATCTAATTCCTCATCTGTTTCTTGATACTTCTTTCTCCTCCGTACAAAAAGAGTGACAACAATGACAACCAATACAAGAGTAGTAATTGCTGCAAGTGTAGCACCTAACATCACCTTTTTGTTTGCACTAGAGGCTGTACCTTTGCTTACGAGAAGCCAGTAGGAAACTGAGGGTATTGCAGAGATCAATGAGCATGCTGAGAAGAAGATCACACCTGATGATACTGAATCGATGGAGCAGATGGCCTCACCGGCTTGGGGTGCCTGGACTCCGGACTTAGTCTGTTGAAGTATAAGTGAATTGTCCATCTTTTCCTATTAGCTTAAGCTTTTGGGTGAACTGGTTGATGCATGCAACTCATTAGTCAACTAGCTCAGTTTTAGAAGCTGGCATCCGTGCAAACCACGCTGTGTTTTTGGCTTTTGGCAGATGGATCTGTCTGACTAGTTCCAAAAGAGGTCAGTGTCTGTGCTGGCCGTAGGCATTGCAATGGTAGTTGCTGGACCGTGGAGTCTAGGTCAACACGTCTCCATGTGCTCGCGGCCGTAGGCGTTGCCATGGTAGTTGCTGGACCGTGGAGTATAGGTCAACGCTTTATATTAGAGAATAGCATTATCTTATTCTGTATGATACATCGTTTATGCATTTGTACGGGTAGACATTAATTTTCATTGGCATAAACAATATTGAGGGCTCCTAATCAGCCATCAAAACCTAACTCGATAGACTGAGTTGTTGTTGCCGCCCACCGACTATTGCTGATCTCACAATCGGCGGCTGCTATGGTAGTTGCTGGACCGTGGAGTCTAGGTCAACACTTTATATTAGAGAATAGCATTATCTTATTCTGTATGATACATCGTTTATGCATTTGTACGGGTAAACATTAATTTTCATTGGTATAGACCGTTTATGCATTTGTACGGGTAAACATTAATTTTCATTGGTATAGACAATATTGAGGGCTCCTAATCAGCCATCAAAACCTAACTCGATAGACTGAGTTGTCGTTGCCGCCTACCGACTATTGCTGATCTCACAATCGGCGGCGGCCTTGCCACGAACCTTTAGGCTACTTGGCCACTTGCTGTCATTGGGAGAGAGGTGAACCCCCCAACTGCCCATTTGATAAGGTGGGATAAACTGGCTAGTACACTTAAATGGATTATGGTAGTATTCCAAATGACTTCCAGCTATGGGATAAGCTTTAAAAAGTACTGTAGCGACTAAAAATACACTGTAGCGCTGTTAACTCCTTTCTCAAGTTTTATTTAAATCAGTTTAGCCCCGTGTGTAAACTCCATGTCGTCTCTTATGTTGATTAGACCAATAGATCTGTGTTGCGGAACCTCAACTCTCACTGTGTGACTTTTATATCTAGCAATTTTTAGATTGCTCTTTATCCTAGTTTTTGCTTGTTCTCGATTGCTTACAGGAATTGATCTTCGTAATCAGGTCAACTACATTCTTAGCACGGTTGATAATGACTCGGAATGTGGTGTAGCGATTGTAAGATGGCTTGATCATGTCTCGGTCAAGTAGCATCGTTATCAACGTCATTTTCTACCAATCGAATTATCATCCTATCAGAAGATTGGTGATGAGAGCATCTCTACTACACATTTATCTTCCACTTCAAGTGTGCATGACAAAGCTAGTAATGAGGCTCCAACAGATCCTATGACAAGAGTAAGAGCTAAACTATTCCAATAATATGTGATTTTGTTTCTGAGAGAGTTTCCTATTGCTTTAGATGAGAATGGTGTACTACCTTTTGCAATATATTGTGTGTTCTCAGATTTGAAGCAATGGAAGAGCAAGGAGAGAAGGACCAATTGGCCAAACCCAAGGGGGAAGAGGGCCATGCGGCCACAAGGGAGGAGGCCCATGTGGTCACATGTCAAAAGGAGGATGATCTATGCGGCCAAAGTCTAGGAGAAGAAGGCCTAGTCGAACTTGTCTTGATCAAGTCGTAAATCTTTACGATCGGTGGTCTTGGATTTTGTGAGCAGTACTTGTAATCTTTGGGATCGATGGACGTAGACTTTATGGTCGATGGTCGTAGACTTTGTAAGCGATAGCCGTGGTCTTTGCAGTCGACGGTTGTATACTTCGCAGATTGCTGTCATACTCAAAGACTTTGCAGACTACTGTCATACTCGTAGACATTGTGGTATACTGTCATGGTCTTCAGTTTTCCAGTTGGTTGTCATAGACCACGCTATCGGTAGTCGAAGGCTTCACGATCGGTTGTTGTAGCCTTCACAGTCGGTACTGGAGACTTCATTATCGGTATGAGTGCTTTACTTCTCTATGATCTTGAGTACTCGTGTCGTGGCAGCGGGGTGATTGGCGGTGCTCGGTGATTGGTGAACAGGTGCTCGGAGGAACAAGACTCAAAGGACTCGTGTCGAAGGGCTCAATACTTGATGGTCGGTGATTGGTAGTCGTGGGTGTTGCGATCGGTATGCGAGACTTGTGGTATGTGCTCGATACTCGGTAGTCGGAAGGACTTGGTACTCGATGGTTTTGTTCTTGGTAGCGATGGGTGTTTTCCCGAGTGCTTTAAGCGGAACGATGGAGTTTCCCGAGTACTTGTGGTTTTTGAGTACTTGTTGAGATAGCAGTCGTAATGAGTTGTCTGAGGCTGAGTTATGGAAAACGATGATGTTAGCAATCGTAATTAATAATCTGAGAGTTTTCTGGATAGCAATGAGGTGATTGGTCTTGGTTGACCTGGTTGATGATTATGGATGGTTAAAGGTGTGTTTTGAGAGTGCGTGCTAATGACGGCCATGTTAGGAAAAACTTATGCTGGAAAAATATTTTTTGGTCTTTGCATGTGCAGGTGAGCATGGAGACGATTGAGAGTTGTGGATGGAGTCCATAACTGAGAGGATTGAGAGTTTGTATAAAACCTGTGTTTGGAAGGGTTTCGGGTCCCTCGATTTGAGGAAGAGATAAGATTACATGTTTGTGTTTGAGTCAAACACGGTTTAGGGCTCTAACATATAAAAGCAGAGGTAGGCTAAGGATTTTAGCTGGTGGCTTTGAGGAGGTTTTTTGTGCTAGAGCTTTAGGGGTGCCATGAGGGCGCTTTATAACCACAGAAGTAATAGATCAGATCTATTCCAAGAAAAGGTTCGTCGGCGACGTGTTTTCCTGAGTGTTGCTTTTTGTATTCTTGCCGGTGTGCTACGGGTAGGGTGTTGTCTTTGGCTTGTTCTTGATCGAGCGGTCAATTTGTTCGTGTAGTTGAAGCTTTCTGATTGACATGAGATCTCGACTTTGTGATCATAGCGAGCAGTCGAGCGAGAGGTCGAACACCGAACAGACGGGATCTCCATTGAGCTTGTGCACCCGATCGAGTGTTCTACGGTTGAATTCCATGTCTTAGATTGTTTTTCTTGAGGTTTGAGATTTGATTTCGGGTTTAGAAAAGGCGGAGGCAATTATTCACCCCCCTTGATTCCGCCATATGATCCTACAAGTGGTATCAAAGCGAGGTTGCAATGGTGTCAGATCGGGAGCGGTTCTCTAGTAGGCCACCATTTTTTGATGGATCATATTACCTCTACTGGAAAACACACATAGAGGTGTTTCTACAAGCGCAAGGTAATTCTATTTGGCAAAAAGTTGAAAAATCATATGAATTGCCTTCTGTCTTTACCACTAAAAACACTGCTGACGTAGAAGCGAATGCTAAGGCTAGAAATATTCTGTTGCAAAGTTTAAGTAGAAACGAGTTTGTTAGAATTACTCATCTTAAAAATGCAAATAAAATTTGGTCTACTCTAGCCGATTATCATGAAGGATCAAAGTCTATTAAGGGTGTGCGTCAAAATCAATTCAAAAAGGAGTATTCTAAATTTGAGATGAAACCTGAAGAATCGGTAGATGCTCTTTTCGATCGCTTCAATAAGATCATTAGTGACTTGTAGTTTGTTGGTGTCGTCTATTCTGATTCTGACAATACTCGATAGATCTTGAATTCTCTGGATATGTCTATTTGGAATGTTTTAATCACTACCATCAATCATTCTATAAATATGGAAACTCTTACCTTGAATGATCTTTATTCCAAGATGAAAACATATGAGATTGATGTTTTGGCTAGGATAAACAAGACTAATTCTTTGGGCTTAGTACCTAACCAAGCTGATAGTCAATCGAGTTTTTCTGGTGCCTCTCTGTCTCCTTTGTGCTCTATTTCAGATGAACAGTTAGAGGAGATACCAGAAGAGCAGCTTGCACTCCTTTCCAACAGGGTGTTAAAGGCAATCAATAATGTCAGGATGAGGTGGAGAGGTGGTCCTATCAGATGCTATGAGTGTAGTGAACTTAATCACATTAAGTTTAACTGTCCCAAACTAAAGAGCAGAGAGATCGATGACGACAAGGCACCAACTCATCGACTTCGGTTTAAGACTGCCTCAAGCAAGAAGCAAAATTATCGTAAGGCGGTCAACAAGGTACTCTCAGCACTTGAGGAAATTGATCTGAGCGATGTCGAATCGCAAGTGATGAGGACAATAGCAAGAAGGCAAAAGCGAACTTCATAGGGATGTGCTTCACGACAAATAGTGAAGATTTCGACAACGATGACCTCTATAGTGATTCGGATGAGATAAAACCTTCTTGCACCGATTTATCTCGTCTTTGTGCTTAGACTAATAGAGGAGCTCAAGAAATATAAAAAGAAAATTAAAAATCATGACCTGGTTGTTGATAACTTAAACTCTGAAATTCATAGACTTAGAGCTTCTCTTTATGATAATAAATCTTGTGAGTCTTGTGAAGTTTTACATTCTAAATTATAGTCTGCAAGAAAAATTAATACATCAACCTTGGTTCAATTTAGTGATGTAACCGCTAAACTTGATAAATTAAAATTGGCATATGACTCTTGTGATGAAAAGTTAAAACTTGCAAGAGATGAAATTGAAAAGCTCAAGTCTAGTCTTCTGCTCAATCTAAAGCTTGTTCTATGTGTGATTTGCTTCATGCTAGACTTAATTCATTTTAGAGTCAATCCAATAAATGCTTTATCTTAAGACTCTTTCTTGCTCTAATTGTCCTAACCTTAACACTAAGATAGAAGTGTTGACTAGGCAACTTAATGATTTTGCTAAAAAGGAGAAATTAGTTCGGTGCTTCTGAGAAGATTGCAAATGAATCTGTTAAGAGCTCATCATGTTCCACTCTGTCTAAAGAAAACGAGTATCTTAAGAACACTTTAAAGAGGTTTTCTTTTGGTAAGAAGAATTTGAATATGATTCTAGACAAATCAAAAACAAGTGTGAAGAAACATGATCTTGGATTTAATCTTGTTGAGCATGCCAAGAATAATCCTCCTGAGATTGTAAGCTTCTTGAACCAGGAAAGATTGATGCAGAATCTGATTCAAAACCAATTGTGTTTAAATCTGTTAGCATAGCAAAGGATCCCTCTACCAAAGTGAGTGTTGTGAAATCATCAGATACGATTTCTCATCAAGCCAAGTATCAATGCACTCACTGTGGTAGAGATGGTTATCTAGTTCAATTTTGTTTTCGAAAAGCAAAGAAGGAGAAGAAAGTCAGGTTAAGAAAGCATTCTTGAATGTGATCTGTGCAAGCCCCTTCTCGTGCTCTACTTCCTCTAATCAATCGTCTGTAGGTTTGGGAGTTTTTGCAACAGGATCGGTCAGACTGATATTTTCAACATGGTCGAATCGGCCTCGGGTATCACAAGTGGTCGTGTGGCAGTTAGACCACCCAGTGGATAGATGCCCCATGGTCGGAAACTTCGTGGTCGGATGTCCTGTGGTCGGATGCCCCTATGTCGATCCAGCATTTCGACCAGCCCTTTCTACTCGACCAGATTGGTCGATGGTCAGACCAGTCAGACCAGCTTTCTCCTGTGGTCGAAATAGCGTGGTCGAACCAGAGTTACGACCAACGCTTAAATGACCGATGTTTCGACTAGTGCTCTTTGCTCGCTTAGACCGGTCGAGGTCGATCGGTTATCGGGAGGTCTGATTGTTTTTTACCATCGTTTTCCGCTCGGTTAGACTGATCACGGGTCAGACCGGCTCTTCCTAAGTAGTTGGATCATTTTGACCGGGATGTCCATGCGATTCGAACAATCGACAGTTAGACCAACTCTGCTAAGGGGTCGAGACAGCCCTGTGGTCGAACGAGCTTCTCAACGACCGTCTGGTCGGAATCAAACAGAGGCTAAATTTTCGCTTAAATCTTTATCGTTGCCTTCTGTTGCTCTTGTTCGTCGAGTGTCATAGTAATGGATTCCTAAATTTTATTTCACTAACCCTAGTACTGTGAAATCAACATTTTTTGTGATATAAGACCAGATAACGCGAGATGGAGAACATGCGCTTGATTGGGTTGCAGTCTTTTGCTTGGTTGGAACATTTGATGGTTCTTCATCTTATTTGATGGCTCCTGAGAGATTTCACCTTATGGTTAGACCATATGGAAAAGGTAATATTGTCCTACAAGTGGTCTTTTCTTAGAATGATCGTTCTCACTCTTAACTGTCTGATTCTTTTCTTTGTACTTAGTTGAGTTGTGAATTGGGTTGTTGCCTTCTTTTGGGATTATTCTAAGGGGGTGCTTATTTTTTGAAGTGGTGTCGGAAGCTTTGTTTATCATACTTGTCAAATAATTTATCAAGTCCAAGCCTTGAAATTAAATGAGTAGAAGATCTTTCTTTATCATGTTTAATCATATGTTGTGTAGCTTTGGTCTTGAATGGTTATAATCAATTTGCTATAATTGAACTAAAATTTGACATGGTAGAACATTTTTACTAAATTTATTATAGTTAGTACTTTGCGATGTTCATCTGAAAGGATTAGCATGATTGTGAGTCTTATTTTAAATCTTGGCCATGAGGCTCGTTTGTTTCATATTGCAATATTTTTGTATTTACTCAAGATGGCAAGTCATATAAAAAAACACAAAAGGTGCAAAGATGAAAAGATGTATGCTTTAAGTATGCCATTGTCAAATAAAGAAAAAGCACAAAATTGTGCAAGTAAAAGAAGTATGCTTCAAGCATGCCACCATAAAAAAACTTCTAGCATGTTATCATAAAAGAAGTATGCTTCAAGCATGCCACATACCTAAGAATTGAGTATGGAGCAATAGGTTACTATATGAGATTACTAGCTCATCCAGATTTAAAGTTTGCTTCACTTTTAGGCTCTAACTTTTTGATGTGATATCTCATTATGCTCTTTATAATTGGTTTAGCCATTGTTGTGATGCCTGTCATTGATATAAATCGCCTAATCATGTTGACAAATTTGTTTTGACATTACTATATGATGTATGGCTTTATATGATCTGGGAAGCTCTACAAAAGAAATGGCTTGGTTAAAATCAAGTAATTTGGATAATCTACAAAGCTTTTGGATGATTACGCTCATTGCTTCTTCTTAGAATAGTTCTCTCTTTAAACTTCTTGACGATTACATTGCCAAATGGGGAGAAATTAGAAGAAAGGGGGAGAATTTTCAATTGCTTAAGGGGAGTTTTTGAGTGTTTTGTTGTTTCGTTTGTGGTTTGCTTTGAAACTTTCTTTTACAAATTCTCTCAGACGTGTTTTTGGTGTTATCAATGTATTCATCAAGGGGGGATTGTTAGACCATGTGGTGGTCGTGATTAATGTGATGGTTATGAAAGTTTCAGTCATCACAGTCATAGGTTTTTAATCTGAGTTAGTTTCAGTCGGTTCCGACTGATCTTGGTCTGTTCCGAGTAGTTCTGAGTGGCTCCGAGTGGTTTCAGTCAGTTTTGAGTGATTTTGGTCTGCTCTGAGTGGTTTTAGTCGGGACCGAGTGATTTTGGTCTTCTCCGAGTGTTTTGATTGGCTCCGAGTACTTTCGGATCAGTCCGAGTGGCTTGGATCAGCCTCCGAGTTGTGTCTAACTAGTCCGATCGGATCCAAGTGGCATCGCACATCTTTTGAGTAAAAAGTGGAGTATCGGATGGCTTTTGATTGCCATTGGAGCATTGAACGGCACTCGAGTGGCTTCAGAAGATCACACGGCTGTATGATTACGGCATGCTTCGACCACAACACTACGACCACAACTGAACGGCTTTATGACCACACCAGACTACAACCATGACGGACTTCGACCATGACAATTCTCGACCACGTATGAGTTTGACCACGCAGACTTCGACCACGACCGACTTCAACTACGTCTGGCTTCGACCACGACAACTTAACTATGACATTCCAACCACGATATATTTCGACCACGTCAAGCTTCAATCATGGCAAGTCTGCTACGACATTCCGACAACGATCGACTTCGAGCATGTTCAACTCTGACCACGTTCGACGACGACCATGACCAACTTCGACCACGTTCAACTATGACCACGTTCGATTTCGACCACATCAAGCTTCGATCACGGCAAGTCTACTATGGCATTCCGACCATGACCGACTTCCAGCACATTCAACTCCGACTATGTTCGACTAAAACCATGACCAACTTCGACCACATTCAACTACAACCATGTTCGACTTCGACCACATCTAGCTTTGACTACGTACAACTTCGACTATGGCAATTTGACCACAGTAAGTCGACCACCACAAAAATGACCTTACTTGGTTAATGATCGTAAGCTACAGGGAACCGGTTGTAAGCTACAGTAACGGTCAAAGAACACAGGGAACTGATCATAAACTATAGGCAACCAGTCGAAGGTTGTGAGATCATCTGCTACAGGTAAATGTTCAAGGTCATAGCTACAAAACTTTCTCATGGTCGTATCTACGTTGTTTTCATGGTCGTAAATCTTACTGGTCGGTTGTCATAAATCTTATTGGTCGGTAGTCGTAACTTTTATTGATCCATAGTCGTAACTTTTATTGATGGTAGTCAGAACTCATATTGATTAGAAGTCGCAAATCTTTCTGATTGGTGGTCTTGGATTTGTGAGCGTGTAACATCCCGAAATTGGGTTAGTCCAAAAATATGAATTTTAAAATCTTTTCCAACATTTTGTTGGCATTTAAATTTCTTTTGAATATTTGGTTGAAGTCTTTTTGAAATTTGGGGAATACAAATTAAATATCAAAGAGTAAACCCAAATGCAAATAATAGAAAACTAGAATTTTAAATACGAATTTGAAAAGATGATCCAAGAAAAGGAAAGAGGAACCGAGTTAAAATATGAAATCTCATTTTGAGAATAGTGACATAAATAACAATGAAAGTGAGTGACTAAAATGCAAACCCTTATACTTAGATATACACAAATTGTGCTAGGAAAAGTTTAGCGATATAAAAAGTAATGCATGTGTATATGGGTGTGTTTATGCAAAAAGAAGTTATGTGGGCCAGCAAAATAATGGTATAAGGAATTATGTGTATATGCACCTATGACTGAAACAATAATAATAATCGAAACGCAGATTAAGATTCAAGTCTTAAAATGCACTTCAAAAATTAACATCAATAAACCCGAATATATATATGATATAATCTGTCAGGTAAAAATTTAAATTAAAAATCAAAATTTACCAATCTCTGCTTGAACCTATCATTTTTCTCCCTGTGGGCCCCCTCCTTTCTTTTCTCTCTCTCTCCTCCTCTTCTCTCCTCGGCACTGGGCCCATTGACCCCTCCTTTCTCTTCTCTCCTCCGCGGGCGCGTCCAGGCCCCCCTTCCTCCTTTCTTTCTTTTCTTCTCCCCGAGTGCGCCGCGCTTGCCTGTCTCACACCCACGCGCTCGCGCCTCGCATGCGCCGAGCCCCGAGCCGGTCTCCTCCCTGCCCAGTCCCCGACCCTCTGTGGCTATAAGGAGCCTCCCGCCTCCCCCATAGCTCCCGCGCCTCTCCTCTCTTCCCTCTTTGCCTCACCCGCTCCCACGCCGCCGCCATTTCCGCCGCTCGGTGAAGCCCTCCGTCCACCCGCCACGGCATGCCCTTCCTTCTAGGAGCTCCCACCCGACCAATTTGATTCTCCCAAGGTGAAGGCTGCACGGCCGCTTTCTTCCCATCGCCGGCAAGTCGCCCGCCGCGCCAATTCTTCCTCGACCCACCTCGCAATTCCATGCGGTGGTAGCATCCCCACGACGCCCTCAACCTCCCCAACCGCCGCCTGGGCCTCTCGTCGCCCGAAAGGACCCGCCATGATGGCCCGGCCGCGCCGCCCATGGCTTCCGCCGGCTCATCCGGCCTTCCTCCGTCCCGCCAACCGCGGGTAAGGTTCACCACTCCTCCCTCCGACTCGTGACCCTCCTATCTCGCCCCCTTCTCCACGCTGTTGCCGTCGCCCCGGACTCACCCCTGCCGCCGGCCGCCCCGTGCAGCCGCCCGGCCGTCTCGCTGCCGTTCCGGCCAATCCGCCGCCACCCCTAGCTTCCCCGTCCCTGGCACAACCCGTTTTGGCGGTCCCCAGCTCCCCTCCGGTAGCCGCTCGCCGCCGGCAAGAACGCCTTCACGGCGCTGCCTCTTCTCTTTGCCCCCCATCCGTCGGCACAAAGGAATTACCACCTCCTCGGTCGGCCAGGCGGTCGGCCCACTTGGCTATCATCACATGGTTAACACACGCACACCGAGAGGTCCGGGTTCGAATCCTACTATGCATTTCTTCCCACTTTTATTTTTATTTGTGAAGCTCATTTTAATTAATAAAAATCATGAAAAATTAGAGAATAATGTAAAGAATCTAATAAAATTAATTGTGATATAAAAAGAGATTGTTTAAAGACTTAAGTTTTGATTAGTTCTTATATAATTAACTAATGTGGTTTGAGCAAATATCAAAAGGTTAATTATTAAATTCAAAGCAATAATAAATAAATCGACTTTGGCTAAATGTCCAATTTAATAAAGATACCTCAGTATTATAATCAAAATGTACGCTTTGGTATTTAACGCGCCCATTAAATAAATCTCAATGGTAAGGTTAATTAAAAGCAACATTGAAATATGACCCTATGTAACACAAACCTTGCCTTGGTAAAGGGATTTAAAGCTAATACAATTGATTAGGTTATATATAAGAAAAAGAGGTGGTTTAACATTTAAGTTTGGACTAAAAATCGTATGCGAATAATTAATGTCGTTTGAACAAATGTTTTAAAAACTAATTATTAGTTAGGGCATTGGATCATCGGACGTTGGAATAATCTCGATAGCAAGTAATCTGATGGATAAAGTAATATTAAAGACTGATAGTCGCAAATGAGTAGTAAATAAGAATAAACTAAAAGTTTACTATTAAAACATCAGTTAGATGACTAAATAACTCCCCATGATAGATTTAGATAAATAGTGATATGGCATAAAGAAATTGTAAGACAAGCCTTGTTAGACAAACGAAATATGAACTAGAAATAAAGCTAAACGTTGTAGGTGTTGCTTAAATAAAACATGAGCCCGAGTACAAAGACTCGATAAAATAATGTTACACTAATCTCGCTCATTGAATCGTAAGTCTAGCCTACCTCATGGAATTTCCTAAATAAATATACAAGTAATAAAAGAGATTATTAATAAAAGACCGAATCATCGATTCGCCACCGACCTTGCCTCAACCCACCGGATCACCCTTACTCATAACAAAACTAAATCAAGGTTATTCGGTTTATTTTGGATCTTTTGAGTTATTTGCCTTTGTTTGAATTCAGTTGCTTAGCACGTAATTAGAACTGGAGTTCTGAAGAGTCGAGGAATCAAGTAAGGTCAAGTGCAAATGGAGATAAAGATCAGAAGCTCCTTCCTTCGAATGAGATCGCTTTGAGTGAGCTCAAGGTCATGATGACCGCGCAAAGTAGTCAATACTTTGATCATGTTGAACCTACTTTTCGGCAAATTACTTTTGTTTAAATTATCAAATTGCACGCTATCATTTTATATGCAAATACATGTTAATTTAAGATCCTAGTTATATGACCATGTTTTCCCTAACTAATATTACCCCCTCCTTGAATACTTGATTATGTGAACCTTGTCACCCTAGCAAAAGTATAATAGTAACCTTTGAAAATAAGTCCGTAATTATATGCCATGCTTAGTATTGCTTAGATATTCATGGGCGTGAGAACGCCAGCATCACTTTCAAACATATGAGAATTTGGTTGAGCAATCATTGTGATGATGATCATGTATGTTGGTATGAATATTGTATGTTCCCAAAAATCCTACTTGCTTGATTATCTGGGCGGATGGTTGAGGGTGGGAGTGTTGAATGGTGCCGTGATAGCACAGATTTGTGATAAGTGGTGCCGTGATAGCACAAGGGGATCGTGGTAGAACCGCCCAGATAACCATTAAGGACTGAATCTTGTGATGATCTCCCACGGTACAACATGTGCAACCACATGCTGGCAAAGTGTAGGCAGGGCTAACTAATTTGCATCAACCTAGTATGAGTTGCGTCGGTGTGAACACGGGCGGGTAGAGGATGGCCACATCCTCCGACGTGATGGCGCAAGAGGGGCTTCGGAAGGGTGGTCGTGCCGGAGGAAGTGGAAACCTTAGCGGTCGCAACTCGCTAGAAAATGCATCAGAAAAGCCTTGTGATAGTCTCCTCAACCGCATGACTAAGGAATCATGTGGGCAATGAGCAGATCTATCTCGTGTGGGTAAAGTGTACACACTGCAGAGTCATGAACTATTCGAATAGCCGTGCCCACGGTTATGGGCGGACATGGGAACTTGACTAGATATAGTTACATTTCAAAATCTGTACAAAAGGGCAGAGAAAGGCCTTTATGGGAAGGCAAAGAAAGGCCCTTATTTGAGTTGTCCTGGGTGTCGTCCCAAAGGGAATTGTCCCGGTGTCGTCCGGTGGTAATGTAAGCGGTTATAACGAAAAGTTAAGCATATGGTGCAGAGACTATGAAATGGTGGATAGAATCTGGACCTCTATTACTATTGCATTCTGTCACATTATGTTTTGTTTAAGTGGCTAAGTCCCAGGAAGTTTCTAAGTATTATATTTCAAAAGAAATTAATGGCAATACTTCTCCAAAAATAAGATGCCAGGAAGAATAAATAGAGTCGTCAGAAAAGAAGATAACTATTGTAGTAAATACATAACAGTGTTTGGTGGAGTCTAAATAGGTGGATAGGCTAGATAGATGATTTAAGTAATTTTGGAGGATTAGAAGGGTAAAAAGGTAATTGTTGGAATTAATGTGATTAATAGGATTTGATCTAGTTGGATGAATTGAATTGATGGAAATTTGGAGATATAAGAATTGGGATGTAAACTTGATTAAATCTCGGTGGAGTCATACCGATGAATTAGTTAGAAACAGATGATGGAAAGTAAGGAGTAATTGTGGGAAAAGTGAAATTTCGGAGTTGGATCATTAACAAAAGGATTGAATGGTTAGAATACTCTGATACAAATAAATTCAGTGGTTTGAAAAGTAATCATGTTAGAGAATCATTAGAATTCAGAAGTGAAGAGTTGGTGATAGTGATTGCAAGACTGGATTATTAGGAATCTAGAATATAAAGGTATTGGTGGATTTGAATAGATGTATGTATATAGAGAATATATGATCGGTGGATTAACTAAATGATGTCACTGCTTGCTTAGAGTCTTAGACATCATTCGGTAAAGGAAATATGTCTTTGGTGGATTAAGTCAATTATGGCAATCACCGTGTGGAGTCCTAGGTTGTCATTATAACTCTAGGGTCCGATAATGATAATGCTACCAAAAAGAGAAGTTGCTGGCAAATAAAACCACCCAAGCCTTTCCTTGATAAGCCATGCATACTATTTATTTGCATTCTGTGTATTGGCTCATGAACACGGTGGTTAGTGTGCTCACACTCGCTCTCACAACAAATCCAGTCAAGGAATCAAATCCTGCGCATCGGCAACATTACGACTCATGAGGACAAAGAAGATGAAGATGTCAAGGGCTGGGTCGCGAACCTCCAGGTTGGTGCCTGTGGGCAAGTCCCGAGGGTTCCTTTGTGTGCTTCGTTCTTCCGCTGCTGTAATTTTCTGATCTCGGCCTAATCGGCCCATGTGTAAGTTTACTATATTAATTATGCTTCCGCTTGATATGTATTTGATATTCATTTACAGTCGTGAGCACTATCTACCGATCCGTGGAATAGTGCAATAAATCACGAGGATTACGGATGTAAAACTGGGGTCCGGCGGGCATGGTATCGAGCATATTGACCGCAGTCGTGACCTAGTTAGCTGGGCCGTTAATCTCATGATTAGAAGTATTTCCTCAATACTTAATTTCAAAACATATAAGTTATATTGCTCAAGTCTCCTCTCTCCTAGATGATTCCCTCTCATATGCATGCTGCCTTAGCCACTTTTACTCCAAGAACTCTCTTACCCCGAAGTTAAAATGATGAAAGTCCAGTACTCTGTTTATAAACTCTCTTTGAAAACCTAATTTAGGGTTAGAAACCCTGATGTTTAAATTTAAGACTTGATTTCAAAAATTGTTTATCCTTGAAGGACCGATTATCTAATCATTTACAAATCCAGTTCAAACTCATTTTATCAAGACTGGAACTTCTGAAGAAATTTCCGTAAGCTCAACTGTTTACCAAAAACTTATTCACAAATTTATCTTGGTTTCCCAAATAGTTCCAAAACAAAGTGATTTCCCGAAAGTTTTCTTCAACGAAGACCTTGTCTTTCAAAACAATAGAGCCTAAGGGTTAACCTTAGGGTGTTATCTTCGAAAGAGTATGTTGGTAAAAACCTATTTCCCATGTTTGGTTTTATTACCCCTGGTTGAAAGAAAAATCTTCATTTTGCCACAAAGTTTCGTTTAAAATAAAAATATTAATAACGTTAACACATGAGTGACTATTGATGTCAATCAAAAGGCCCCAAATACTTTCCTCTTCTGTTTATTAATCAAACAGGAAAATTTTTAATCCTCTTCTCGTACCTTACTCCAAAAATTTAAAGTTAGAAATGCTGATAATGTTCATGAAGATAAGATAGTCCTATCTTAAATAGGCTATCTGAGATGAACCACGTACTCTCTTTTGCATGCACCCCGAGTAGACGTTGTATTGTCGAAAGAGTTCACTTTGGCCCCGTGTACTGCCTTCTTGCCCTCGGCGTCTTACTTATGATCACGGAAAAGTTTGTTTCAAAAAAAAAATTGGTATGGTTTTGTGTCGCCCGCTTATTCGGGCATGCTCTTTCAAAATGTTTGAATGGGTTAGATCACCTTATCCCCACGACTAAATCCTCACCTCATCCTATTCCTCTCGTCCATTGTCAGAAACCCACCGGATCTACGAAGCAAAGTGGTGGCTAATCAAAGTCAAGGCAATCAAGGACAAGTGAAGCCTTCACCGCTTTCGGCTAAAAGCCTCATCCCAGACAAAGACCAAAACTCTGCCCTGCTAACATTCTCTCCCTACCCACCTGCAGGACCCGTAGATCAAAATCGTCTCCAAGTAAATCCAACGACAAGCAGTACGTCGACGTTGTTACGCATACCAATGCTCTGTGAACTACTCCAACTACGAAGATGGTCATCGACATGGAGGATGCCCTGTCAGCAGGATCATATGTTTTCCCTGTGGAAGACAAGACCCCTACCCCGAGGACCACTTCCAAACCCTGTTGTCGATCAAGCAGCTGAAGATGAACCTCCAATAGGACCCGTCATGCACGGAGCTCGAAGAGCGAATAATTACTAGTGGTATCCATTTTAAGGGGTAGCACTGCGGGACAAAAATGTCGAAGAGCTACTGCCACGTATGTTTTGGAGGTGCGACAACCTGGACTCGGAGCTAGTCGGACCAATACAAGAAAATTTACAAGGCTAGAAGTTTGATAGTAGTAGTGACTACGAGCCACACCTAAAGTCCAATCCCCGTGTTTGGCAAAGCCAAAGAATAGCAATATGATTACAGTAAGGACAAAAGACCACCATATAAATGTCCATCCTCGTACCGTCATCACTCAGACCATCTACTCCCTAGGGCATAGGCCAATAGTACGAATTCTATGACTATCACCTGCCCAATAGACGATGCGACCACTCCACTCTACCAAGACGAAGAAACAGCGAAGTCAAGAAGCAAGCCTCTGCGAGTTCGACCTATCTCGGAAAACAAGGTTTCTCCCTTCCCTTTTGGCTTCTCCAAGTTCTAACCCTTATCGTGCAGATTTCCCCCTCTCCGTGAAGCTGGAGAGTTAAACATCGGATGACCCCTAGAAACCTATTGCTAGCCTTAACTAAAGTAATCCCACCCGCATTCTTTCTTGCTATTCTCACCGAATCTGGGGTTGAGATTCATTTAAGGGGGGTAGGTTTGTAACATCCCGAAATTGGGTTAGTCCAAAAATATGAATTTTAAAATCTTTTCCAACATTTTGTTGGCATTTAAATTTCTTTTGAATATTTGGTTGAAGTCTTTTTGAAATTTGGGGAATACAAATTAAATATCAAAGAGTAAACCCAAATGCAAATAATAGAAAACTAGAATTTTAAATACGAATTTGAAAAGATGATCCAATAAAAGGAAAGAGGAACACGAGTTAAAAATATGAAATCTCATTTGAGAATAGTGACATAAATAACAATGAAAGTGAGTGACTAAAATGCAAACCCTATACTTAGATATACACAAATTGTGCTAGGAAAAGTTTAGCGATATAAAAAGTAATGCATGTGTATATGGGTGTGTTTATGCAAAAAGAAGTTATGTGGGCCAGCAAAATAATGGTATAAGGAATTATGTGTATATGCACCTATGACTGAAACAATAATAATAATCGAAACGCAGATTAAGATTCAAGTCTTAAAATGCACTTCAAAAATTAACATCAATAAACCCGAATATATATATGATATAATCATCGTCGTAAAAATTTAAATTAAAATCAAAATTTACCAATCTACTTGAACCTATCATTTTTCTCCTGTGGGCCCCTCCTTTTCTTTTCTCTCTCTCCTCCTCTTCTCTCCACGTCATGGGCCCATTGGCCCCTCCTTTCTCTTCTCTCTCTCATGGTAGCGTCAGGCCCCCTTCCTCCTTTCTTTCTTTTCTTCTCCCCGAGTGCGCCGCGCCCGCTGCCCTGTCTGCCGCCCACGTCGCTCGCGCCTCCGCATGCGCCGAGCCCCGAGCCGGTCTCCTCCCTGCCGCCAGGTCCCCGACCCTCTGTGGCTATAAGGAGCCTCCCAGCCTCCCCCCATAGCTCCCGCGCCCTCTCCTCTCTTCCCCTCTTTGCCTCACCCGCTCCCACGCTGCCGCCGCCATTTCCGGCCGCTCCGGTGAAGCCCTCCGTCCACCCGTCACGGCATGCCCTTCCTTCTAGGAGCTCCCACCGACCAATTTGATTCTCCCAAGGTGAAGCTGCTGCATGGCCGCTTTCTTCCCCATCGCGGCCAAGTCGCCGCCCGCGCCAATTCTTCCTCGACCCACCTCGCGTCAATTCCATGCGGTGGTAGCATCCCCACGACGTCCTCAACCTCCCCAACCGCCGCCGGCCTCTCGTCGCCCGGCAGACCCGCCATGATGGCCCGGCCACCGCCCATGGCTTCCGCCGCTCATCCCGGCCTTCCTCCGTCCCGCCAACCGCGGTAAGGTTCACCACCTCCCTCCGACTCGTGACCCTCCTATCTCGCCCCTTCTCCCGCTGCTGTTGCCGCCCGGACTCACCCCGCCACCAGCCGCCTGTGCCCGCCTGATCTCATGCTGCTCGGCCAATCCGCCACCCCTAGCTTCCCGTCCCGGCACAACCCGTTTTGTGGTCCCCGCTCCCCTCAGGTGGCCGCCGCCGCAAGAACGCCTTCCGCCGGCGCGGCTTCCTCTGTTTTGCCCCCCCCCATCCGTCGGCACAAAGGAATTACCAGCCTCCCTCAGTCAGCCCAGGCAGTCGGCCCACTTGGCTATCATCGCGCGGTTAACACACGACAAATAGAGGTCCGGGTTCGAATCCGTACGTGCATTTCTTCCCACTTTTATTTTTATTTGTGAAGCTCATTTTAATTAATAAAATCATGAAAATTAGAGAATAATGTAAAGAATCTAATAAAATTAATTGTGATATAAAAGAGATTGTTTAAAGACTTAAGTTTTGATTAGTTCTTATATAATTAACTAATGTGGTTTGAGCAAATATCAAAAAGGTTAATTATTAAATTCAAAGCAATAATAAATAAATCTGACTTTGGCTAAATGTCCAATTTAATAAAGATACCCTGTATTATAATCAAAATGTACGCTTTGGTATTTAACGCGGCGCCATTAAATAAATCTCAATGGTAAGGTTAATTAAAAGCAACATTGAAATATGACCCTATGTAACACAAACCTTGCCTTGGTAAAGGGATTTAAAGCTAATACAATTGATTAGGTTATATATAAGAAAAAGAGGTGGTTTAACATTTAAGTTTGGACTAAAAATCATATGCGAATAATTAATGTCGTTTGAACAAATGTTTTAAAAACTAATTATTAGTTAGGGCATTGGATCATCGGACGTTGGAATAATCTCGATAGCAAGTAATCTGATGGATAAAGTAATATTAAAGACTGATAGTCGCAAATGAGTAGTAAATAAGAATAAACTAAAAGTTTACTATTAAAACATCAGTTAGATGACTAAATAACTCCCCATGATAGATTTAGATAAATAGTGATATGGCATAAAGAAATTGTAAGACAAGCCTTGTTAGACAAACGAAATATGAACTAGAAATAAAGCTAAACGTTGTAGGTGTTGCTTAAATAAAACATGAGCCCTGAGTACAGCACTCGATAAAATAATGTTACACTAATCTCGTTCATTGAATCGTAAGTCTAGCCTACCTCATGGAATTTCCTAAATAAATATACAAATAATAAAAAGAGATTATTAATAAAAAGACCGAATCATCGTATTCTGCCACCGACCTTGCCTCAACCCACCCGGATCACCCCTTACTCATAACAAAACTAAATCAAGGTTATTCGGATTTATTTTGGATCTTTTGAGTTATTTGCCTTTGTTTGAATTCAGTTGCTTAGCACGTAATTAGAACTGGAGTTCAAGAGTCGAGGAATCAAGTAAGGTCAAGTGCAAATGGAGATAAAGATCGAGCTCCTTCCTTCGAATGAGATCGCTTTGAGTGAGCTCAAGGCATGATGACCGCGCCAAAGTAGTCAATACTTTGATCATGTTGAACCTACTTTTCGGCAAATTACTTTTGTTTAAATTATCAAATTGCACGCTATCATTTTATATGCAAATACATGTTAATTTAAGATCCTAGTTATATGACCATGTTTTCCCTAACTAATATTACCCCTCCTTGAATACTTGATTATGTGAACCTTGTCACCCTAGCAAAAGTATAATAGTAACCTTTGAAAATAAGTCCGTAATTATATGCCATGCTTAGTATTGCTTAGATATTCATGGGCGTGAGAACGCCTGCATCACTTTCAAACATATGAGAATTTGGTTGAGCAAATCATTGTGATGATGATCGTATGTTGGTATGAATATTGTATGTTCCCAAAATCCTACTTGCTTGATTATCCGGGCGGATGGTTGAGGGTGGGAGTGTTGAATGGTGCCGTGATAGCACAGATTTGTGATAAGTGGTGCCGTGATAGCACAAGGGGATCGTGGTAGAACCGCCCAGATAACCATTAAGGACTGAATCTTGTGATGATCTCCACGGTACAACATGTGCAACCACATGGGCAAAGTGTAGGCGGGGCTAACTAATTTGCATCAACCTAGTATGAGTTGCGTCGGTGAACACTGGCGGGTAGAGGATGGCCACATCCTCCGACGTGATGGCGCAAGAGGGGCTTCGGAAGGGTGGTCGTGCTTGAGGAAGTGGAAACCTTAGCGGTCGCAACTCGCTAGAAAATGCATCAGTAAAAGCCTTGTGATAGTCTCCTCAACTGCATGACTAAGGAATCATGTGGGGCAATGAGCAGATCTATCTCGTGTGGGTAAAGTGTACACACTCTGCAGAGTCATGAACTATTCGAATAGCCGTGCCCACGGTTATGGGCGGACATGGGAACTTGACTAGATATAGTTCTGTTTCAAAATCTGTACAAAAGGGCAGAGAAAGGCCTTTATGGGAAGGCAAAGAAAGGCCCTTATTTGAGTTGTCCTGGGTGTCGTCCCAGTGGAATTGTCCTGGGTGTCGTCCTAGTGGTAATGTAAGCGGTTATAACGAAAAAGTTAAGCATATGGTGCGAGACTATGAAATGGTGGATAGAATCGACCTCTATTACTATTGCATTCGTCACATTATGTTTTGTTTAAGTGGCTAAGTCCCGGAAGTTTCTAAGTATTATATTTCAAAAGCAATTAATGGCAATACTTCTCCAAAAATAAGATGCCAGGAAGAATAAATAGAGTCGTCAGAAAAGAAGATAACTATTGTAGTAAATACATAACAGGTGTTTGGTGGAGTCTAAATAGGTGGATAGGCTAGATAGATGATTTAAGTAATTTTGGAGGATTAGAAGGGTAAAAGGTAATTGTTGGAATTAATGTGATTAATAGGATTTGATCTAGTTGGATGAATTGAATTGATGGAAATTTGGAGATATAAGAATTGGGATGTAAACTTGATTAAATCTCGGTGAGTCATACCGATGAATTAGTTAGAAATGATGATGGAAAGTAAGGAGTAATTGTGGGAAAAGTGAAATTTCGGAGTTGGATCATTAACAAAAGGATTGAATGGTTAGAATACTCTGATACAAATAAATTCAGTGGTTTGAAAAGTAATCATGTTAGAGAATCATTAGAATTCAGAAGTGAAGAGTTGGTGATAGTGATTGCAAGACTGGATTATTAGGAATCTAGAATATAAAGGTATTGGTGGATTTGAATAGATGTATGTATATAGAGAATATATGATCGGTGGATTAACTAAATGATGTCACCTGCTGTTTAGAGTCTTAGACATCATTCGGTAAAGGAAATATGTCTTTGGTGGATTAAGTCAATTATGGCAATCACCGTGTGGAGTCCTAGGTTGTCATTATAACTCTAGGGTCCGATAATGATAATGCTACCAAAAAGAGAAGTTGCTGGCAAATAAAACCACCCAAGCCTTTCCTTGATAAGCCATGCATACTATTTATTTGCATTCTGTGTATTGGCTCGCGGAGCACGGTGGTTAGTGTGCTCACACTCGCTCTCACAACAAATCCAGAGTCAAGGAATCAAATCCCTGCGCATCAGCAACATTACAGCTCATGAGGACAAAGAAGATGAAGATGTCAAGGGCTAGGTCGCGAACCTCCAGTTGGCTGCCTGTGGGCAAGTCCTGAGGGTTCCACTGTGTGCTTCGTTCTTCCGCTGCTGTAATTTTCTGATCTCGGCCTAATCGGCCCATGTGTAAGTTTACTATATTAATTATGCTTCCGCTTGATATGTATTTGATATTCATTTCTGAAGCTGTGAGCACTATCTACTGATCCAGGGAATAGTGCAATAAATCACAGAGGATTCTGGATGTAAAATCTGGGGTCCGACAGGCATGGTATCAGAGCATATTGACTGCAGGTCGTGACCTAGTTAGCCTGGCCGTTAATCTCATGATTAGAAGTATTTCCTCAATACTTAATTTCAAAACATATAAGTTATATTGCTCAAGTCTCCTCTCTCCTAGATGATTCCCTCTCATATGCATGCTGCCTTAGCCACTTTTACTCCAAGAACTCTCTTACCCCGAAGTTAAAATGATGAAAGTCCAAGACTGCTTATAAACTCTCTTTGAAAACCTAATTTAGGGTTAGAAACCCTGATGTTTAAATTTAAGACTTGATTTCAAAAATTGTTTATCCTTGAAGGACCGATTATCTAATCATTTACAAATCCAGTTCAAACTCATTTTATCAAGACCGGAACTTCAAGAAATTTCCGTAAGCTCAACTGTTTACCAAAACTTATTCACAAATTTATCTTGGTTTCCCAAATAGTTCCAAAACAAAGTGATTTCCCGAAAGTTTTCTTCAACGAAGACCTTGTCTTTCAAAACAATAGAGCCTAAGGGTTAACCTTAGGGTGTTATCTTCGAAAGAGTATGTTGGTAAAAACCTATTTCCCATGTTTGGTTTTATTACCCACGGTTGAAAGAAAATCTTCATTTTGCCACAAAGTTTCGTTTAAAATAAAAATATTAATAACGTTAACACATGAGTGACTATTGATGTCAATCAAAAGGCCCCAAATACTTTCCTCTTCTGTTTATTAATCAAACAGGAAAATTTTTAATCCTCTGTGTGCTTCGTTCTTCCGCTGCTGTAATTTTCTGATCTCGGCCTAATCGGCCCATGTGTAAGTTTACTATATTAATTATGCTTCCGCTTGATATGTATTTGATATTCATTTCGAAGTCGTGAGCACTATCTCTTGATCCGTGGAATAGTGCAATAAATCACGAGGGATTACGGATGTAAAATCTGGGGTCCGACAGAGCGGTACTTGTAATCTTTGAGATCGATGGTCATAGACTTTGCGGTCGATGGTCGTAGACTTTGTAAGCGATAGTCGTAGTCGATGGTCGTAGACTGCTGTCATACTCGTAGACTTTGCAGACTACAGTTGTATTTGTAGACATTGTGGTATAGTTTCGTGGTCTTCAATTTTCTGGTTGGTTGTCGCAGACCACGCTGTCGGTAGTTGAAGGCTTCGTGATCGGTTACCGTAGGCTTCACAGTCAATACTCAGAGACTTCATTGTCGGTATGAGTGCTTTACTTCTTATGATCTTCAAGTACTTCAAGTACTCATGTCGAACCAACGGGTGATTGGTCGGTGCTCGGTGATTGGTGAATAGTGATCGAGGAACAAGACTCAAGGACTCGGTACTTGACAATCGAAGGGCTCGATACTCGATGGTTGGTGATCGCTTGTTGTGGGTGTTACGATCGGCTATTAGAGACTTGTGGTATGTGCTCGGTACTCGGTAGTTGGAAGGACTTGGTACTCGATGGTTTCGTTTTCGGTAGTGATGGGTGTTTTTCCCGAGTGTTTTAAGTGGAGCGATGGAGTTTCCCAAGTATTTGTGGTTTTTGAGTACTCATTGAGATAGTGATCGTAATGAGTTTTCTGAGCCTGAGTTTTGGAAAGCAATGATGTTAGCTGTCATAATCGATGATCTGAGTGTTTTCTGGATATCGATGAGGTGATTGGTCTTGGTTGACCTGGTTGATGATTATGGATGGTTAAAGGTGTGTTTTGAGTGTGTGTGCTAATGACAGTCAAGTTGGGAAGAACTTATGCTGGAAAAATGTTTCTTTGTTCTTGTGCATGTGCTGGTGAGTGTGGAGATGATCACGGTCGGTGACGAGAAGGACTAGGACTAGGATATGGAGATATGAGGTCCAGACTATTGAGGATAACAAGCTGATCAAAACCCGCAGGCCAAGGGACAAGACTCACCCGTCGAGCAGAGACAAAAGTCGGCCTTAGTGATCTAACGATGCCGAGTGGAAGGGCCATCGTTCAATGAATAAAAGTTACTCTAGGGATAACAAGATGATCTTCCCCCAGAGTCCACATCGATGGGAAGGTTTGGCACCTCGATGTCGGCTCTTCGCCACCTGGAGCTATAGGTGGTTCCAATGGTTGGGTTGTTCGTCCATTAATGCGGTGCGTGAGCTGGGTTAAGAACATTGTGAGACAGCTCGGTCCATATCCGGTGTGGGCGTTAGAGCATTGATAGAACCTTTCCCTAGTACAAGAGGACCGGGAAGGACGTACCTCTGGTGTACTAATTATCGTGCCTACGGTAAACGCTAGGTAGCCAAGTGCGGAGAGGATAACTACTGAAAGCATATAAGTAGTAAGCCCACCCCAAGATGAGTGCTCTCTCCTCCAACTTCCTTAGAGCCTCCGGTAGCATAGCTAGGACAACGACAGGTTCTACACCCATACGGGGATGGAGCAATAGAAGCATGGAAATAGGATAAGGTAGCGGCGAGATGGGCCATTTAAATAGGTGTCAAGTGGAAGTGCAGTGATGTATGCGACTGAGGCATCCTAACGAACGAATGATTTGAACCTTCTTCCTACACGACCTGATCAAATTGATGAAGCACTTGCCATCTATCTTCATTGTTCAACTCTTTGATGAAAAGATGAAAAAACCAAAAAAAGGCTCTATCCTTCCATCTCTTGGATAGATAGAGAGGAAGGGCGAGGCCTTTGATGTCCCTTCCAACAAGAATTGGGGCTTCACAATTACTAGCCAATATTTCTCTCATGTCTTTCCTCGCTCATGGTTCGATATTCGGTGTCCTAGGCGCAGAGGAACCACACCAATCCATCCCGAATTTGGTGGTTAAACTCTACTAAGGATTTATATTGTAGGGGAGGTCCTGTGGCAAAATAGCTTGATGCCAGAATGATAAAAAGCTTAACACCTCTTATTTGACTTTTTCACTATTTTGAAATACAAAAAAAGATCCAAATCCAAAATACAAAGGTCATCTTATTCAAAACATCAATCATCACATCCCTCTCTCCCACTTCACACCTCGGAATGCACTGTTCTTATAGAGACAAAGGTTCTTTGCCATCTTCTTAACCCGAAATGAAATGGCTAAGGTAAGGAAGGTTCCTTTTGGGGTAACCCCGGGAAGAGATCCATTGGAGCAGGGTGGGCTTATAGCTCAAAGGATTAGAGCACGTGGCTACGAACCATAGTGTCGGGGTTCAAATCCTCCAATTTGGTTATATCATGGACTCAAAAATGGATCCGAATGTGATTGAAATGCACGATCTTCGTAGGTATCACTTTTCACGATACCTAAAAGATGGAATAGCGATTTTCAAAGCATTTCCTATAAGAGAATAGTTTCCATTACTTTGAGAAATGGGTTCTATATAAAACTATAGCTATTGCATTAAAGAAGAAAAGAGACTAATAGAAGTCGAAGACGTGGAATGGTAGTGAATAGAGAGAAAGATTCTTCTAATTTTCTTATTCCTGAAAATATTCTATCTATCTCCTATACGCCGTAGAGAATTGAGAATTTTCATGTCTTTCAATTCTCGTACTTGTAATTGGAAAGTTATAGAAGGAGATCCATCATTTTGCAATGAAAACAACATAAAAACTCGACAATTTCGAATTCGTGCCAAGCGCCTTAATACATATGCAAAAAATTCATTATTGGTCCACCATTGATTAGAAGATTTAGCTTGTATGAATCACTATTGGTTTGATACGAATAATGGCAATCGTTTCAAGATGTTAAGGATACAAATGTATCCACAATTCATTTAGAGTTACTTAATAGCGTATTTCTTATACCATATCTCTATCCCGTGAAATTCTTGAGCCGAAAGATGGATGTATATGCTATGTTTCATTTTGCTAAACGATACCAATTAAATGGTGTATCAATTCTATAAATTAGATATAGCAATAAATAAATCAGCAAAATTCTTTTATTTTAGACAGAAGAAACATTTCTTCTATCTAAAATAAAAGAATGTACCTTCTATCCAAATCCAATTTGCATCGATAAAATAAATCCAAATTCCAGTAGTAGATGAATAATTGCAAATTTTTGTGTGTACGAGATTAGAATAACTTCAAAATAACTGACATAATTTTGTATTTTGTAAGAAAACCGGTTGGTAACCTTCCTGAATTTACCAGGTAGTGCCTGGATGGGCCTAACTTGAGCCATGATCCTGATGCTTCACTCTAGAGTTGCACTCAATTATGGTCAATTGACTCAATTCATACCGATTCTGGACATATAACCAAAGCTTGCAGAGTTCTGGATTCAAACTGATGATGTAGAGCTTATTGTTTTTTTGGGTATATCCATGGTTTGAAATAATTTTTGATTGTTTCTTTTCATAGTCTCGATGATTATTTCTTGTCATAGTACTGATGTGTAGGATCGGAATGGCAACAGAGGGGGGGTGAATGGTGCCTTAAAAATTCTCCCAAATAAAATTCAACCCTATCTTTCTCCAGTAGCTAAAGAGCTATGAAGAAGATTGGTTGTTCACTGGAAAACTCAGAGAGAACAGAGAAATCTTTAGTTTAAGACCGAGAGGAGAAGGGTCAAAAGACTGTGGTCGAAATTCGATGACGAACGAACAACACTGTGATCTATATCCGAATGATATTTGCAATGGTCGAACAACTCATCCGAAAAATGTAATCACCCGAGAACCGAAAAAGCAACAAGAATACCGAGATCGCGCTTGTCGACCCGTCCGACAAAGGATGACAATGGCGACCGGCAAAGTATGACCAACGGTGAAGCGGCGATCGAAAGATGAGTCCGGCGGAATCGTCGTGGTCGAAGCCAATGGCATAGTCGACGATCAACGTGGTCAAGACCGACTCGCACCTATAGCCGATCGCGGTCGCAGACACCTCATGAGACCGTGGGGGCACACGACTACGAGATCTACGACCATCAAGCACTCGGAAACCAACGCAAAAGAAAGCAGATGATCTATGTCTTGACTGGTCGAACCAACTGACAGCGACAGCGAAGTCGAACGTCGTGATTGGACCAGTCGGCAGAAGCAGTGCTCGGATGCAAATAGAACGTGGTCGATACTCGATCAGAAAATGACGAGCAAACAGTAAGTACTACTTTTGTCGGAGCGACGACCATGGAACAATGAAATAAACCGATTTCGACCACTAAGGAAGTGTTCGGACCAGTTGAGAAACTTGAGATAAACAAACCGAAACTTGTATTCTCAAGTCAGACTTCCTTTCGATCGGTCTCCTCAAGACGGTCGAGGCTAAAGAAGACGCAAAGTCTAAATACGGCAAAACCGAAAGCGAGATCTTGAGGCGACGACCGCTTAAAGATTTTTCGAAGAACTTTCGATATAGAGATCCAGAGCACATGAAACTTCAAACTTAGCAAGAACATGATCTCTAGAAGTGAATATACCAAGAAAACCAAAAGTCTTTGTTCCGGCCAAAGAGATTGATGTAGTCGAAAAATAGAACAGAGACTCATCCAAGCAGCAGATCGAAGACACGTGGATTTTTCCAAATCAACTTTTGCTCTGGGAATGAACCGCCAACTAACCTTGAGACAGATTCCCAGTTCTGAGCAAATCAAATATAAGCCAACTCTCAAAGGAAATACAGAAGGAACTAAGAATGAAGAGATGGCAAATAAATCAATGGAAACATCTCAAGAACAGCCTCTCAACCCAGATCACAAACACAGACCCATCTCATAGATAAACTCTAACAAGTACATATAGATGAGTCCTCTCAAATCATAACACGGAAGGTTTCTGCAACCACTCCCCCTGGGAGGACAAGCTCTAGCCCTAGAGCAAACACACACACAGATACACTCCCAAGGGAGGGAGAGGCGGCTGCCTCCAAGGCCTAGCCGACCAACTCAACCCTAACTCTTGCCTCCCCTCTCCCTTTTATAGCCTCACATCCGAGACTAACCCTAATGGATCCATCCATTAGTCCACACTGGGGATAACCCGTAAACCCCACCTAACACCGGGTTTTATCACTCACTTTGCCCGCTAACTCAAATGCTTTGCTCGCTATCCTACTGACCCGCACTTTGCCCGTTAGCGCCAATGTAATCCACTTCTTTTCTCGTGTGCTTTACCAGAGGGACAGCTTCCTTTGCAGCTTTGGCATTTCTCCAAAATGCCCTCACACTGCATTCCTGTCCATGCTTGCAACCACCTCGCAAGACTAGGTCTCCTTCGGCTTCCCTGTCGCTCGGACCCCGACACCACATTGTCTCGTCCCACCATCCTAGCCTCACTGCACCTATCTCCGACCGGCCGCACTCAGGTTCCTCATCACCACCTTGAGCTCCAAGTCTCTTTGGCTTCACCTACTGCTCGGACCTCAACATCTCCCATGTCTAGTCCCGACTACTCCAAGCCTCACTAAGACTTGTCTCCAAGATCATACAACCGACCGATCGGACCTCCGACTCCTCCGCAGTCTAGTCTCGGTCTATTCCGCCGCACACGATCGCACCCAACCTCCTCGACTGCCTGGACCTCGGCCTCCTCCGAGCCTAGTCTTGGTCCTCCTCGTTGCCCGTCGTGCTCAGCTCGCGCCCAGCCCGGCCTCGCCTCCCGCTGTAACCACCTCACCACCTCGATCATCTTGGCCTCCGACCGTCTCTGACCTCAACACCTCCGTGCCTAGTCCCGATCCTCCCACGCCTCACCATGAAATAGCTCAAAATCCTGCAGCCACACGCATAAGTAAACCATCACATAGCACCGCTCAAACCAACAAAACAGACTACATGACTCAACAAAGCTCACACCTTTCCTCGAGAATAGACGCAACAAGACATGTCAAAATGATGAACCAACAAGTCCACAAGGTCCACGATCGCAGCACAAACCCATACGACCAAATCCTGTGAAATCGACCACAAAATGAGGTCATACGACCGGTTCCAATGACTCCAACCGACCACGGTCTTTCGCCGCTAATGTGGTCGATGCTCGAGCGCCACAACGTGGTCGAGTCACCGAACGCTCAATCGTGGTCGAACCTCGCTCGATCACGACACCAAGTTTCATCGTGGTCAAGTCCTCCGACTTCCCAACATGGTCGTGGCCCCGAGTGCCCAACGTGGTCGACGCTCCCAAGCGCTCAACGTGGTCGTAAACCCTGGCGCCGACTTCCGATCACGACCAACGCGGTCGAAACTTCACAACGTGGTCGTAAATGACCACGAGGCCTCAGACCATGGCCAACGAGGCCGTAGACTCCACAACGTGGTCATAAACTACTCTACCGGTACTCGACCGCTCAACGTGGTCGATAGCCTTCGACCATGGTCAGTACTCGACGCCGCTCGGTGGCTTCCGATTCCCATCAACGTGGTCGTCGCTCCTACCGTGGCTCTCGACCACGGCCAATTTGGTCGTACGCCGCCCGGCTGAGTCCTGATTTGCGACAACATGGTCGTACGCCGTCCGGCTGGCTCCGACCACGGCCAAAGTGGTCGAAGACGCCACAACGTGGTCGTAAACGACCCGAGAGACTTCCAATCAACGCCAAACTGGTCGACGCATGTTTTTCTGACCGACCGACTCCAAAGTGGTCGATAGCTTCGGTTGACTTCAGACCATGGCCAAAACAGTCGTACTCCCTTCTGGTGCCCTTCGACCACGCCCAAAGTGGTCCTATACGCCTTAAAGTGGTCTGCCGACCATTTCTCAAAGCTTGCGACTTTGCAAAGATAGCTCAAACCTCAAAAATCAAACTCAATCTTTCTAGATCAAGAGTCAATTACTCATCACAACCATGGGGTGACCTCCACATGGTCTCACAATCTCCCCCTTGATGAGTATATTGACAAACACTGAAAAAGGCATGAAGATGAGTTTGTTTTCAAAAGAAGAAAAAGGAAGGAGATGCAAAGTCACACATAGTCTAAAAGAATGAAGAAGGAACTCATGACCATGTTGACACGAATGAAATGGAGCGGATGAGAAAGATCAAATTTTCTCTGAAGCTCCAAATCACACAAAAGTCCAATCTTACTCATGGTCCAAAAGCGATGCTCACATGACCATTGTCACAGCAAGATGACCAAGCATTCTCCCCCTTAATGCCTTTTATCCCTCTCCCATACCTTAATGCATTCTCCCATTTTAATGCCTTTTGCACCCCTTAATGCCTTTTTCTCTACCCTTCTCCCCCTTTTGGCAATAAAGTCATCAAGATGCAAGGAAATAGAGCATGAAAGAAATGGGGTGATCAAAATTAATTCATTTTAAGCAAAAGGAGCCATGAAGATTATCTAAAGTGACTTCACAGAAAATTATACCAAGCCATAAATGGTGACAATGCTATCTAGATCATAACAAACCATGTATTGCCAAGCTCAAGCCAAATAAGTCATGATCTTTAAATTAAATGGTTTGATTAGCATGTCGAGTCACTCAAGATTATAGTCTAGAAGAAGGTATCCAATCGTGAGTTAAGCCATGTCAATATTCTAAGTGGAACCAGGAAGCTATCGTTGAGTCAATTTTAGAGTGCTATAAGTTCAAAAATGAGACATTTTGTTCAAGCACTAGATATCACAAGTAATTCACTACTTGTAGTACTTTGGATATCACTTGTAGAATACTTGTAGCTGAGCAAAATTAGCACATTTGGTACTTTTTATAAATTAATGGTTGGCTCCAACCATTTTTCACAAAGATTTGTTTTCTTAACCATGTGCTAGATCTCAAGCCTTATGCGATCACTCCAAGCAATAAGCTTAAAGAGGTGATCTTGGTCATCCAAAACTCCCCCTGAGTTCATGCCTAGTGCAATGGCAAGCCATCTCATGAGAAAGAATTGGTGAGATCAGTTTTTTCGCACAAAAGAGATCTTTTTGCATTTACTTTAGTTAGTTCATGAACAAAGAGTTAAAACTTAACTCATGCATCACTAATGAACTAACTTAGCTCAATCTAAACCTCAAAAATAGATTGAAGACTCAACTTAGCCTATTTGACATGGCCTGAATCAAGAGAGGATCACTAAAGCCAGACTATTCACAAGATTGAACAAGACATGATTTGATTCAAGTTGTTCACATTTAATTAAGCTAGTATGGCAAGAGCTAAGCAACACATAGAAGGGCATGATAAATCAAGCTATCACAAGACATGGTAAGATATAAATCATGATATCATGTCACATAAAGATAATATTCAGGGCTCCAAAGACTGTACAGGCATTCATGTGAATGTTACGCACTATGGGACAAAAGAATGCACACGAGATGAACTCCCCCTGAAAAATAACCCGAACAGATAGAAAGGGTCCAACTCCCCCTAGAGAAAGCAAACTGAGAAGAACCAAGAAATTTGGCGCAAAAACCAGAAAGAGGAGGTTCTAGCTCAAGGAGGTGATTCCCAAACATACTCTATCCTCATGGTCTCTAGTCTATAACCTCATACCACAGGCGTAGCACACTAAGTCAATGCAAAAGACTCTAGTGGCCAAGAAAAAGTCCAATCTAGGAGAAGAGAATCCTAGAGAACCAAAAGCCCAAACTAGGTAGTAAATAATCCTAGAGAATCACTTGGATGAGAAGTGTGATCGAGACAATATCACCTAGAGTCGGTTCCTGTCTAACCAATCGGACTCTTCCTCCCACTAGAAGATAAACAAAGCATAGCCAAGTGGAGGGAAGCAAAGCACTAAAGATCACAAGGAGCAAACCTCGCCATAGCTTGCTCGGGAGGTTGTTGTAGTAGTCGAGGTCGAATATGTGTCCAGGACGAGGTCGTAGATGAGTCCTGGACATGGTCGTACATGTGTTCGCACCTCATCAGCGATCAAGTCATGTACTGGACGTGGTCGAGTCCGAGTTCACCATGGTCGCAGATGAATCCAAATTGAGTCTAGACCATAGTCGAGATGATTCCGGGGTCGCGATTGATCCCGGGTCTAGACCATGGTCGTAGACGAGTCTGTGAATGGTCGGAGTCGTGTTCGTGTGATCGAACTCGCCCGAGGATCGGTCGTAGTTGAGTCCGAGTCGTGGCCGAAGTTGAGTCCAGATCGTAGTCGTGGTCGAATCCGGCTCATGGTCGTGTTTGGGTTCAGCCGAGAGTCCATACTATGGTCGCAGACACTACGACGTGGTCATAAAGACCAGGGAGCGGTCGTAAACAGCTGTACCACTCTCCCCTCATTCATAACCTGCGGATTAAACATAGGGGAACAGCTGGTGTCCTAGTACTGGGGTAAATAATACACAGGCATGGATCCAGTACTGAGACAAATGACCACAATCGGTAGCATTACAAATGTATGAGAACACGCACCGCCACAAGCTCAATCTAGCCCTCATCAAAAGCATCTAGAACGACAAGCCCTGAGCCACCCAATACTAGAAGAAGCTTGTGACCTAACCACAAATCTCATGATATCTAAGCATAAGCACGGACTAATGCTACCAAGATGTCATACAATTTATTTCATGCCATAACAAAGAATAAGATCAAAGTATACAAGCATCACAATGAATCACAACCATACATAGCGTATGACAGAACAATCCGTACATATGCTCGCATGGATAAAAGCATGTATACTAGAAAAGATACAAAGGCATGAATAAACGCACCATCATGACACGTAGAAACTATCCAAGATATACTCAAGCTCATCTGTCCATACATATGCATACATCATGTAGACATACAACATGGTAAATCAACATCATGAAAAGTATGCTAACATGTATAAATAATGATGAATGAACATAAGGAGCAAGATGTGAACCATGATAGATACTACGAGACACGAGTCATGATGATACTTGACTTCTAATACACACTTTCTACTTAGCTCATGAAGTCAAGTCAAAGCTTAAGCATCTAACAAATACAACTAGGTACATGGATACTTCAAGATACACATAAAGGCATGACATGAAAGCATTGAGAGAAAACATGCCAAGATAGTACAAGTGAGCACATGAACAAGCACAACATGCCAATATGGTCAAACATGAGTATAAGGGCATGAGGGTATAGAGTAGCTCACAGAGTAGGTGGAGACGCCAAACATGAAGGTACATGCCTTTTGGAGGCCATGAAGTGGAGAACCAACAAATGTTCTAGTCACGTGATGAAGCAGAAGACTAAAACCCATTCGATCCCATGTTCTCCATCCAACGTCTGGACACCTACAAAAAACAAGAACAAAATGCCCAAGTCTTGGATCCCAAGGGTTAGTAAGCAAATGCTTGAGACCCCAAGACCGACACACCCACTCGGCAGAAAAAGAGTGGTCGTTCGCACTACGACTACGGTCGAGAAGAAATGAGCGTGGTCGTAGACGAGGCGTAGTCTTGAACGACTACACCGAGAGATGTGATCGTTGGTCATTACAACCACGACTGGGAATTGCAGGTGTGGTCGTAAGTCGCTTATGACCACGGCAATCGAGCAAAGCTGGCCAGAACCAGCGATCGTGATCGTGGGAACTTTCGACCACGGTAACAAGCGGAAGTGTCCGCCACAGACATGGTCGTATGCAGCTACGACTATGTCGAGAAGCCAAGTTGTGGTCGTGGCATTACGACTACAACGACGACGACAGCAGAGGAACTCGCCTTTACTACACTCTAGCAAGCTCACACTCCTCTACACATGTGCAGTGAGTCAAAGTTTTAATTTCTCATTTTTTTTTTGGATTTTAACATGCAAGTAGAGAAATTAAATTTTCACCGTCTACAGAGAAAGACTCACAACCTACACATGAGAAATGAGATTTCAACCTAGCAAGAACAATCTAGCAATTTATAATCTAGGCATCTCACACTATCCTGAAGAGCAAGTATATTCATCTTGGGCAATGCCAAGGTCACAAAGAGGTTTTACCTTGCTCATGATGAGTCGACGCTCGTCCATCTTATCGTTATCAGCCATGTGTTCATGTAGTCGTAGATGGGGCCTCTGAGACCGTGGTCATAATTCTTTACGACCACGTCCCAGCATCTGCGACTACTGTTCTCGTCGCCATCCTCAGTATGATGACAGTGATCAAAACTCCTGATGATCACATATTCTGCTCTAGTGGTTGCACTTCGCCTGATTGCCATTCTTTCTCAAGAAGAGTCAAAATCAAGCCTCTTGTCGCATGAGACACCATTGGCAAAAACACCCCAACAAGATGCAAAGAAACGATCACAATATTCCCTACTAGTTGCATAGCTCCAGATCGGTTAAGATCAAATACAGAGCCAACCTTGCTCTGATACCAATTGTAGGATCGGAATGGCAGAGGGGGTGAATGGTGCCTTAAAATTCTCCCAAATAAAATTCAACCCTATCTTTCTCCAGTAGCTAAAGAGCTATGAAGAAGATTGGTTGTTCACTGGAAAACTCAGAGAGAACAGAGAAATCTTTAGTTTAAGACCGAGAGGAGAAGGGTCAAAAGACTGTGGTCGAAATTCGGACGAAATGAACAACATGTGATCTATATCCGAATGATATTTGCAATGGTCGAACAACTCATCCGAAAAAGAATCACCCGAGAACCGAAAACGCCAGCAAGAATATCGAGATCGCGCTTGTCGACCCGTCCGACAAAGGATGACAGCGACAACCGACAAAGTATGACCAACAAAGGAAGCGGCAGCGATCGAAAGATGAGTCCGGTCGGAATCGTCGTGGTCGTAAGCCAATGGCATAGTCGTACGATCAACGTGGTCGAAGACCGACTCGCACCTATAGCCGATCGCGGTCGCAGACACCTCATGAGACCGTGGGGGCACGACTACGAGATCTCGACCATCAAGCACTTGGAAACCAAAGCAAAAGAAAGCAGATGATCGTGTCTTGGTGGTCGAACCAACCGACGGCGACGGTAAGTCGAACGTCGTGATTGGACCAATCGGCGAGCGGTGCTCGGATGCAAATAGAACGTGGTCGATACTCGATCGAAAATGACGAGCAAGCAAGAAGTACTACTTTTGTCGGGCGGCGACCATGGAGCAATGACAATGAAACTTTCGACCACTAAGGAAGTGTTCGACCAGTTGAGAAACTTGAGATAAACAAACTGAAACTTGTATTCTCAAGTCAGACTTCCTTTCGACCGGTCTCCTCAAGACGGTCGAGGCTAAAGAAGATAAAGTCTAAATACGGCAAAAGCGAAAGCGAGCATCTTCGAGGCGGACGACCGCGAAAGATTTTTCAAGAACTTTCGATATAGAGATCGAGCACATGAAACTTCAAACTTAGCAAGAACATGATCTCTAGAAGTGAATATACCAAGAAAACCAAAAGTCTTTGTTCCGCCAAAGAGATTGATGCGATCGAAAAATAGAACAGAGACTCACTAGCGGCAAAGAAAGACACGAGGATTTTTCCAAATCTACTTTTGCTCTCGGGAATGAATCGCCAACTAACCTTGAGACAGATTCCCGGTTCTGAGCAAATCAAATATAAGCCAACTCTCAAAGGAAATACAGAAGGAACTAAGAATGAAGAGATGGCAAATAAATCAATGGAAACATCTCAAGAACGACCTCTCAACCCGGATCACAAACACGGACCCATCTCATAGATAAACTCTAACAAGTACAGAGATGAGTCCTCTCAAATCATAACACGGAAGGTTTCGCAACCACCCCACAGGAGGACAAGCTCTAGCCCTAGAGCAAACACACACACAGATACACTCCCAAGGGAGGGAGGCGGCTGCCTCAAGGCCTAGCCGACCAACTCAACCCTAACTCTTGCCTCCCTCTCCCTTTTATAGCCTCACATCCGAGACTAACCCTAATGGATCCATCCATTAGTCCACACTGGGATAACCGTAAACCCCACCTAACACCGGTTTTATCACTCACTTTGCCCGCTAACTCAAATGCTTTGCCTGCTATCCTATGAGACCGCACTTTGCCCGTTAGCGCCAGAATCCACTTCTTTTCTCGTGTGCTTTACGGAAGGACAGCCTTCCTTGCGGCTTTGGCATTTCTCCAAAATGCCCTCACACCGCATTCTGTCCATGCATGCAACCACCTCGCAAGACTAGGTCTCCTTGGCTTCCCGGCCGCTCGGACCCCGACACCACATTGTCTCGTCCCGACCATCCTAGCCTCGCCGAGACCTATCTCCGACCATTTGCACCAGCTCGGTTCCTCATCACCACCTTGAGCTCCAAGTCTTCTTTGGCTTCACCCAGTCGTTCTGGACCTCAACATCTCCCATGTCTAGTCCCGACTACTCCAAGCCTCACTAAGACTTGTCTCCAAGATCATACAACCGACCGATCAGACCTCCGACTCCTCCAGAGTCTAGTCTCGGTCTATTCCGCCGCACACGATCGCACCCAACCTCCCGACCGTCGGACCTCGGCTCCTCCACGAGCCTAGTCTTGGTCCTCCTTGTTGTTGCCCGTCGTGCTCAGCCTGCAGTTCGGCTCGGTTCCTCGTCTCCGGCCTCAACCACCTCACCAGCCTCGATCATCTTCGGCGTCTCCGACCGTCTGGACCTCAACACCTCCTGTGCCTAGTCCCGATCCTCCCACGCCTCACCATGAAATAGCTCCGAAGTCCTGCAGCCACACAGACAAGCAAACCATCACATAGCACCGCTCAAACCAACAAAACAGACTCTGCACAGCTCAACAGAGCTCACACCTTTTACTCAGAGAATAGACTGCAACAAGACCTGTCAAAATGATGAACCAACAAGTCCACAAGGTCCACGACTGCAGCACAAACCCATACGACCAAATCCCAGTGAAATCGACCACAAAATGAGGTCATACGACCGGTTCCAATGACTCCAACCGACCACGGTCTTTCTGCCGCTAATGTGGTCGATGCTCGAGCGCCACAACGTGGTCGAGTCACCGAACGCTCAATCGTGGTCGAACCCTGTTCAGATCACGTACACCAAGTTTCATCGTGGTCGAAGTCCTCCGACTTCCCAACATGGTCGTGGCCCCGAGTGCCCAACGTGGTCGACGCTCCCAAGCGCTCAACGTGGTCGTAAACCCTGGCGCCGACTTCGATCACGACCAGCGGTCGAAACTTCACAACGTGGTCGTAAATGACCACAGGCCTCCGACCATGGCCAACGAGTCGTAGACTCCTGGCGTGGTCATAAACTACTCGGTGGTACTGATTCGCTCAACGTGGTCGTATAGCCTTCCGACCATGGTCAAAGTACTCGAACGCCGCTCGGCTGGCTTCCGATTCCCACCAACGTGGTCGTACGCTCCTCGGCTGGCTCTCGACCACGGCCAATGTGGTCGTACGCCGCCCGGCTGAGTCCTGATTTGCGACAACATGGTCGTACGCCGTCCGGCTGGCTCCCGACCACGGCCAAAGTGGTCGAAGACGCCACAACGTGGTCGTAAACGACCCGAGAGACTTCCGATCACTGCCAAACTGGTCGTACACATGTTTTTCGGCTTCTGACCGACTCCAAAGTGGTCGTATAGCTTCGGTTGACTTCAGACCATGGCCAAAACAGTCGTACTCCCTTCTGGTGCCCTTCGACCACGCCCAAAGTGGTCCTATCATATAAAGTGGTCTGCACGACCATTTCTCAAAGCTTGCGACTTTGCAAAGATAGCTCAAACCTCAAAAATCAAACTCAATCTTTCTAGATCAAGAGTCAATTACTCATCACAACCATGGGGTGACCTCCACATGGTCTCACATGATGACACCTACTATGAGATGTGATCCATGCAGGACAGCAATGTGATAGTTCTTGCTAACCTCAAACCAAGGAACATGCGTGGCATCAAGTCAAATGGCATGCTCATGGCTTCCTCTGATGCTTCTCACGAGACTGTTGAGCTGCTCACCCCTCCAGAAGGTTCTGTTCCTGGTGAAAGGGTATGGTTTCGTTCTGAAGATGAAAAGCATTGTCAATTAAAACCTGCGACACCAAATCAGGTATCACAGAGTTTAGACTTAGATTAACGCATCTGGCTAACTTTTGCATGATTTGTTGACAATTGTGCTAATACTTGTACAAGTTAAGCAGATTATTACAGATAATGTCCCTTAGCCTTGCTTGTATAATAAACTGTGCAACGGTTTTCTACTCTACATGTTGCCATAAACTGTACTCTTTTGCTAAAATGTTATTCATGGTGCCCCCAATCGCAAAATTCAATGTAGCCATAGCCAATGACTGAGATAGGTACATGGCATGGCAGAAGTTACTGCTTTACTGGCTGTCAGTTATAAAAATTTGTAGCTTTTGTATATCAAATAGGCTATATATATTTCTCCACTTTATTGGCTGGTAGATGATCCATGCTGTTTATACTTTATATAATGCTAATGCAAACTCATTAGTTGGTTTAACGTTTCAACCCCGAGTTAAAGCCAGATTTGGCACTATTTTATATTGTATTTATAAAAATAGCCGTATGCGTAACGTATTGACAAAAGTGTCACTTATGCCGTCCGATGGGCAGACGGCAGTGCCCGCGAGACGACACGTGGCGCGGCCGCCAGCGGCAGGCGCCTGCCGGCCCCTCACCAGATGGAAGGCAGCCTGCCGTCTGGTAAGTTGGCAGGCAGCCTGCCGTCTGGTAAGAGGGCAGCAGGTGATTAAGCCGGCTTAATTACCTCCCTAATTTTTTTGTTTAGTATTTCTTTAAATTTTTAAATATATCAAATAAGCTTAACAAATTATGAAAATTTATGTACAGTATCCCGACATAATGTACCTCATAGTGTAATTTTTGGGTAATTTGATCCATTGCGAATGTTGCTCAAAAATTAATAAAATTTACATATTTTATAAGTTTTACATAGAGCAAACGAGCTCCAAAATTACAAAATTTTATGTGAAGCCTCTGGTATAGTCATAGTTATTGTGTAGTTTTTAGAATTTTATGTGATCCGAATTTATGACATTTATTCGGGTTAACTTAATCATGAATTTAACGATCGTCACGCATCTTTTAAAGTGGCATGTGTCGGCCAATCGTGCTATATATTATTTGTTGCTATTTGGTTTGCACAATTGTCACTCGCTGTGTATGTGCCCCCTCGCGTGCTCTCTCGTTCGCACTAATGTCATTATTTCCGTGTCGTCCCCCCTTGTCCACTCACTCGTTAGCACATTTGTCAGTGTTACGATGCCGTCCCCCTCACCCAAAGCGTTGCTCGTGATAATGGGTTTTCAATATACGGAGTGAGTGCAGGTTCACCTTTCGCTCGACCATAAATCGAACCTCGGCGGTTCATCGTTACTCATCCCACCACTCATCGCAGAAGGTGATGGTCGTCACTGAAAATTGGGAGTGCGTAGCTCATTAGTTTGTGAAGCCAGTGCGTAGCTCAAAATTGGCAGTGCTGATTTCTTCTCCGGAAAGCAGGAAATTTTTGATCATATGCTTTCGACGTTACTCCCATAATTGTAGTCAGTTATTTAGTTAGTCATGATTAATGCAGTTTATATTACGAAGTATGTTGTAGTAATTTAGACATAGTTTCTACTATTTTTGTGTATGTACGGTACCCATAATTTGTTAGTTCAGAGTGAATAATGAGTTAGTGCTAAGGACGACGGTAATGAATGTGGTTCGTCACTTTTTCGGATGAGTAAACAAATTATCGATAAGTAGTGAAGTATTCATATGTAGTTACACATATGTAATCACCGACTTGTAGTATATTGTTGTAATTATCAATCTTCACACTAATATTTCTTCTGTCCCATTTGTTGCAAGGTACTCTCAAAATTAATAGTGCGTAGCTAATTATTTGGAGAAGGCAGTGCATAAGTCATTGAGGACGCGGCAGTGCTGATTACTTCTCTCGAAAGATGTAATTTTTATAGTATGCTTTGACGTTATTCTCATAGTCGTAGTTATAATTAATGTTATTTACTTAGTCATAATTAATGTAGTTTATATTATAAAGTAAGTTTTATTACCATTATTAATCTTCGCACTAATATTTGGTATGTCCTATATATTGGTAGGCATAGCTTTACCGAGCTTCGGAACACTGCATAATGAGAAACATTGTTGTCACTCATGGATGACGAGTGACGTGGTTGGCCCTTCGCTGTTCAATCTGCGGGGGGGAGGGATCCGTGGGCGATGGACGACCGCTACGTCCCAACCCTGCGGGCCATGAGCTTATTGCCCTTTGCGAGGCTGGTCTCCACCAGGCATGAGTTCACCATCGACGGTAGCCTACTCATGGCACTGGTGGACAGGTGGAGGCTCGAGATGCACACATTCCATTTTCGGTGGGGTGATATAACAGTCACTCTGAAGGACGTCGTGTTCTTGACCGCTCTTCTTCTCGGGGGTGACACACTTGTTCCACCCCGCACCACCGATTGGAAGGAGAGGTCAAGGACCGGTTCGGCCGGTCTATCCCGGAGAGTGCTCGTGGTGTCCCCCACACTTGGCTAAACAATTTCAGTGTGTGCCCGCAGGTTGCACCGCCGAAGGTCGTTAGGACGCACCTAGTCGCGTTCCTTATCCAGCTCTTTGGTTGGAGCATGTTTCCAGCCACACACGGCGATATTTGCAACGCCGAATTCATTGGCCTCGCCGAGTTTTTGGTGGACACAGAGTACGGGATGATGCCTTGGTACAGTTGGAGATCAACAATTTTGTGCACAACGTATCGAGGGTTATGTGACGCTTGCTAGCGTGTTACTGCTGGTACTCCCAATCTGGCTATTTGCTATGTGCTCCTATAGCTGTGGAGCTAGAAGCACTTCCCTATCGGACGTCCGACCATCATGATGCCATTGCACCCGTTCAGCGAGTTCACCAACCTGATGATGGACCACTTGGGCCTCTAGTGGACTGCTGCCCGTCTGCGGTGGGCGAAGGGCAAACCATCGAGGTGTTACTTGTTATGGCACAACGAGTTCGAATCGTTGCACGACAGCAACATCATATAGAGTCCATGGAAGGTTGATTTTGTGCATCGTGTATCGCCGTACGGGCTGTCCCTACATTGCTTGGAGGACGGGGAGCTATGGGCGATAACACACCATCTGGTATTCTCGTACATAGTGGAGGCTTACGCGCCACACCGCGTGATGTGATAGTTGGGTTTGCACCAGACTGTGCCCCCTTTGGATGGCAGGTTCCTACCGCAAGTCGTACACTAGTGAGTCAAACTTCATCGGACTATTATGTACACTTTGTATGTCACGCTATGTAACGTCGATGATTCTAGAAATGCATGCAATCGAGGGCTGGTCGGCATGGTACGGACTGGCGGCTAATGCAGCAGCAGTGGACGATGGCATGGACGGAAAGGGTACACCTCGATAGGGGTGCAATCGGGTCGTATTCGAACGGATATTGCTCATACCGTATCCTAACCCATATTTTTTTTCTCAGATTCGGGGTCGGATACGTTAAAACCGGATACAAATACGAATTCGGAGTATTTGGAATTTCGAATACGGTGCCGCTAGAACGGATACTTGACGGTTTCGGAATGAAAACGGATAATGTAGACGGATAGTACGTGCATACGGAAAGGATCATATGCTAAACCATACCACCATCACTTCAAGCCTTAAACTGTTAGACATAAGTACATAATAGCGATTATAATTCATCAGCCGAAGATGGTGTCGCGTTTCCCCCAAAATTGCCCATTGAGGTGTGGCGTTTCAAGATGAATCTTGATTCTTGATGGACAATATTTTCTTTTTCTAGGATAAAGAAATTTTACTAAATTAAGGTAGAGACAGTAAAAAATTGGGGATAATAGACTTTTGACAAATTTACCTGTTCATTCACTGAAGCATGCCAAAGATCATCGTTTAATAATACTATGATTACATGCTTTTCATTCCATTACCTAGGAAGAGTGATCTTAATGAGCAAATTTAGGATTCCAATTGCACAAGCAGCAGAATTAGAAATAAAACACTATTTTAGTATTTGTATATTTATAGTTGCCACAACTGAATGTCATATTCCTATTAGAGAACTTAAGCTTGCACGATCGAGGAAAACTTTCTATACAGTGCACACCTCAACCAACCAACATGACAAAAAACAGATACTAGCAAAATAAAAGTTGAATTCTTAGCTCTTACCAGATATCCAACCGAATATCCGACCGGATATCCAACCGATGTCCGACCGGATAATTATCCGATCCGATCACCGATACTATTCGATCGGATAACAACTCTCCGAATCCGAATCCGAATCCGACATGAATTATCCGAATCAATCCTACGGATACCAAATTCCTTCCGAATCCGGTATCGACCGGATTTGGTACTGGATCGGTCAGGATTAACCCAACCCATTTGCACCCCTACACCTCGATGTCATCATGGAGCAGTGTCCGTATGACGTCCTGATGTATGATGAGTACCTGGAGTGGTACATGCCCTGGTCACGCAGCATACTCACCATTCCTCCACTAGATCATCCTGAGCAGGTCACGCACGAGGAATGTCTGGAATGCTCCATCGATCCCCACAACGCTTCACAGTGGCATGACAGAGTAAGATAGTTCAAATATTTTATCGTTTCATTCAAGAAGATCATACTGCTCATTACTGAACCTATTTCGTATGTCACTTCAGTTGGAGTGGGCGCAGCGCATCGCAAGCGCATCGGAGGCTGCCATCAGTAGCCCAAAGACACCACTGGCCCTGTAGAAGACTATGAAGTTCATCCTAAAACATGCCAAAAAATAGTGAGCAACCTAAACTGTGGTCGTTCCACGGATCACAGTACACACGAGCCACCCAGTGGGGGCACCATGCTCCGATGGCATTTTTAGTACTCTGTCCAGAGAACCCGACGTGAAATTGATGTCTTAGAAAATGGGATGGTGCGGGTAGAAGATGGCCGATTCAGGGAGGCTCTCCAACTAGGTTTAGCTAGATAATTTAATTATCTTTCCAGAAAGTCTAAGAACACCTTATTGGACCCTTGTACCAATATATATGAATTTTTGAAGTTGACTGTCCACAGAGGGGGGCAGGATGACCTGTAGGATTTGGGATTTGGAACCAAGTTAGACGTAATTGCTAGTTCGTGATTGTTTTTATTTGGTCTAAGGTCTACCACTGTTATCTTAGCATATATTATAATTATTATTCAGGTGGTGGACGGATCCCAGGGGCAGCACCTTCTGCACGTCCCTCGTTTTCTCGCGGTTAAAACAAGTATATTGATGGTTTAAATTGATATTGTGGAATGTCAATGTTTGATCTATATTGTGAGTATTTGTGTTCATGGATGTGGTAATGGTGTATTAGTGCTATTCATGGTTGATTGCAAGTTATGGTGTTCATGAGTATTTCTTGTGCATAAATATTGTTTGGCAGGAGTGTTACAGTCTGCTTAACACGGGTCAACCCGTCAGAGTAATGTGGAAATTCCTAACGGTTATTGTCTGTCACCGATATTGCCAAGACTATTAGGAATGTCTTGGATCCCATGACCTGGTTATTCCATCAGACATGTCATTATTAACCATGAGGAAAGCTTAAAATGCCATCAACCATTATATTTGCGTCATATCATAGCACTTTTAGCTATTTATAGACAAGCACATACACAAATTCATATAGAACATATGAGATAACACAGAGAACCAGATTGAACAGACATCACTATCAACACAAATTCATGCACACAAGTTATTGTCTAATTCCGTGCATACTCCCAAACTTCCCATACCAAATGATCAAGTCTACATTCAACAAGTCTTGCCAAAGTATGCCATGACTTGGCTACATACATCCAAGCGTCCAACACATGTGGGAAATTAAAAGGCTAGTTCATGCAACGAAAGAGGCTAGTTTGAGGCACAAAAGATCAGTGGGTTTATTCAAACAAGTTAATTTGACCCTAGCAGCCACAGCACTTCATGTAGGAGCGCATGACAAGAACAAATATTTGCCATCACCAACATATTTCCACCCAGAATGTGAATGTCTAGATCTGTACCAAGATTAGGTCACATCTCCAAATTTGTTAATGTTGTCCATGTTGGCTGAAGTATGAGAGGATCCATCTGTTAAAAATGTGGGCAACATTTTAATTCCACAAATACAATAAACTAGTGATGCAAAACTCGCGACTAACAGCAGGCTACTCATCATACTTTAGAATATACACAAAAAGTATAGTCGAATGAACACGAATGACTTACAATTGGGCTTAATAAATAATCTGAGCGGGCGGGCTTGATATAGTGCGAGAACTAAGATGATGCGGTGAAGGAATGGTCGCGCAAATGCATTGCCAGAAACCTTATTACCGCCCGTGAGGTACTCTGCGGTAATGGTTCGAAGATAGCCGCCTCCTCCTACCAGTGCACGGAAAGAAAGATTGGCGAAGTTCAAACGCGCAATACAAAAGCACAAGATCGCAGAGAAGAAGGAAATGGAGGCAGTGAGATTCTCAGCTATACACTTTGGACGTCTCCAGGTATATATATAGACAGACTGTGAACTGACAGATTTAAACAATCATTTACTCACTAGTAACTGACACATTTAATCAGCCATTTACCCACTGGTAACTGCCTATCATCAAAACCACAATAAAGTCTCAAATTCAAACGTTTGAATCTCATTCAAATAGAGAGAATGATGCAGGGTTCAGCAAAAATAAAGATGGACTTGATCTGCCAACTAGCGTGCGTCACAAGTCACACAATTTTTCACGCGAATAAGCGTATGCACATGTCTTGCGCGTGTGTGTTTAGCCAAACCCTCCTCATGTCATCCCCATCAATTCAAGGAGTGACAAGAATTTCACTTTATAAATTAGTCTCCTCTACTTTACCTTAGCTATGGTACTAAACCATGCATACTTTGGAATTATAGAAAATGGGTCTAACTCGTATGGGCCTATTTCTAACAATCTCTCACCAATTCCAAAGCAAGAAGTAAAAGGATATCAAACATATTATACCGAAGTGTTGTTAATATATCAGTCTTATAATGGAACTCTCGTACGGGTTGAACTTACACCTAGATTAGCAAGATTCATCTTCTCACATCTAATGAATGGACTACGCCTTGAATTCTTAGCTTTTCACTATCAGACTTCACTTGAAATCTCAATTGATACTAGGCTGCCAATGAAACATGGATAAACGGAGTGTTATATGATCATGCTCCCTTATCTGCTCATGAGCTTTCTAAAGAATTCCCTGTTCTCGTGAACTGCAACCACACAGTTAAGCTCAAATAGGTGCATTCTTTCTAGATATCCTACAAGCTAATACATTTTCCTCGTTTGGACAACATTATACATTAAAGCTTTATGTTAACCTTCCATATAGTTGAGAGTACTTTATTTATTAGTATATGGGTACAATGAATATGTACTCTCTTATTACAACATCAACTTGTTTTGTTTTTTCTACTGCCTAAGTCACGAGATTTTTGACCAAGAAGGTATGGGTTACCACTGTGATGTAACTTAAATGGGCCTCATTCCCATGTCCATAGATGCAACAGAAATCGCTTTCCGTGCTAACCCCTTTGTAAAAGTGTCTGCCAGATTCTTCTCTGTGTGAATATAATTCACAGCAATTACTCCGGAGTTTCTCAATTTTATGACAAATTTAAGCTTACGCTTCACATGTCTGGAGGACTTCATATTATCCTTAGTACTAGTGACTTTAGCCAAGAATGTTTGATTATCAAAGTACATCAAAATTACCAATATTGGTTTCTCAACTAATGGCAAGTCCAACAGAAGCTCTCTAAGCCATTCAGCCTCAACAGTGGCTGTGTCAAATGCTACAAGTTTTGATTCTATGGTTGACCTCGTTAGTACAATCTGTTTGCAAGACCTATATGAAATTGCAGCACCAGCTAGAGTAAACATATAGCCACTTGTAACTTTGATCTCATCTACATCAGAGATCCAATTGGAGTCAGTATATCCTGCTAATAAGTAGGATATCCACTATAATTAATTCCAAAAGATGTTGTACCTCTCAAGTAGTGCAATACTCTTTCAAGTGCCTTCTAATAAGCATCCTCTGGGTTAGAAGTAAACTGACCTAATTTGCTCACAGTAAATAAAATGTCAGGTCTTATAGCACCAGCTAAATACATGAGTGACCCAATAATTTACAAATATCTCAATTGATCTTTTCCTAGCCCCTGATTCTTTTGAAGCTTAATACTCACATCATAGGGCGCTTAAGAAACTTTCAAATTTTCAAAGCTGAACCGGCTCAATATTTTCTCAGTATAATGGGATTGGTTAAAAGTGATCCCATCCTCATTCTTGATCAATTTAATGTTTAGAATGACATCTGTCTCTCTCAAGTCTTTCATATCAAAGCATCGAGATAAGAAAGATTTGACCTCATCAATTACGGTGGTGTTTGTTCCAAATATAAGTATGTCATCTACATACGGATACAATATCACTCCTTAACCCCACCATAATGGTAATATACATATTTGTCAATTTCATTCAAGACAAAGCTAGTGGATGTCAAAGTTTTGTTAAACTTCTCATGTCATTATTTAGGTGTTTGCTTTAGGCCATACATGGATTTCAATAATCTGCTCACTTTATTTTTCTATATAGGAAATGGGTCTCACTCATATGGGCCTATTTCTAACAAGTGAGAGGAGGGCTCTAAGGAGAGAGGAAAGGGATGAAAGAAGAGGATAGAAAGAAAATGTGTTTTGCTTTTTATTATTGAGATGAACTTATTCGAAAATGCACATTTAGATATGATATGATACAAGTGGGCATTAGTTCATCCTAAGATCCAATGCTTTAAAATTTATATAAAACCACTTGAATATTATATTTTTTTTATTTTACCCTATCCTTTGCCTCTATTCTAATCTGGTCGAACCATTCACTCGAGACCTTATACTCTTCTTCCATCTACATCCTTAAGCGATGAAACCCTTGAGGCAACATTGGAGGAGTGTGGTGCTGGTGGCGGAGTATGGGTTCGTCCTTGTAGGACTCGTCACATTCTAGCTAATGAAGTTATAATGCATGAACCATGACCTTGTACAGGTCAGCTAGGAGTTGAACAAAAAGTACTGAGAAGGTATGGAATATGATCTGATTCCGGTAAAGACATGTGGGTAGGGTTAAACAAAAAAATTGCACATGAGTTTTCTGCAAATGTTACATTAACTGCTTTGAGTCCTACGCGTCATGCCATGTGTACGAACTCTGCAAGCGTGGACAGTTAGGATAGACTAGTTACTCACTTATGTCATATTAGTGATCTAGATATACATTTTCAAGGTTTTTTTTTCTAAATGACACACCTACACAAGTTAAATGACCCATGCATTTTACTTTTTATTATTTTTCGTTGATTCCTATCCAGCCAAGTGAAATTTCAGCGCTAAGTGACCCTTGCCACGCCACTCCTTTCCCTCTGCCGCACCAAAGTGCCTCGCACGTGCAACTCTGGGAAGTCATGTCGCCAACAATCAACAGAAAACCTGTTATTGTAGTTTCAGTTCGAACTTAATTCAGTTTGGGATTTCTTCCAATGTAAGAGCTGATTACTCGTAGCATTTGTTTTGGAGCTCACACATGGGTTTACAAAATACTACATTTCTTGTTTCCATACCATGGTAAAGGTTTATATGCAACATTTTAAATGGAGAACCTGAAGCCATAAACCAAATTTCTCTCCAACTTTGCTTCATTGGTTCCAAGAAATAAGAGCTAATTGATTGACCTTGGAAAGTTAAATTCTTCATGTGGCTAGCTTTGCATCGAAGATGTTGGACCTTCTCCCGTCTACGCAACCACAACATTCAGGCTCCGGACACTTGCCTTCTTTGTGATCAAGAACCTGAAACAATTGACCATTTGCTTTTGCATTGCAGTGTGGCCAAGACTGTCTGGTTCAAAGTTTTCCAATGGCTCTATTATCCCTTTGTCTTCGTTTTTTCCAACACCGATTATCCCTTTGTCTTCGTTTTTTCCAACACCATCACTTTCAGTGACCACTGGACTTCATCCTGAAAGTCGGTTCCTAAGTGTGATAGAAAAGGGATGGATAGTCTCTTCTTGCTAATCCCTTGGATAATTTGGAAGGAAAAACAATGCTTGGTTCAGAGGCAAGCAGCTCAGGGTTGATGATCTAACCTTGTGCATCCAGCAAGAGAGTTGTTGGTGGGCTAAAGCAGGCGCCTATCACTTAGACTCGCTCCTCAGTCGCCTTGATCCCTCTTTAGTCTGGTTTTGTGTCTTTCTGTGTTTCTTTGTTTCTGTTTTCTGTCTCTCTTCCCCTTCGTCCCTGTTTTCTTTCCTCCCCTCTGTGTTCCGCTGCCGTTTCTAGGTCAGCCTTCTCTGTAAACTTTGTTCCTTGCTCCCTCTTAATTGAATGAAGGGAGATTGGAGCATTTGCTCCATACATAAATATGAAATTTGATGATTTGCCTCATTTGTCTCATTGACATGTGAGCTTTGAACCCACATGTCAATAAGACATCATAAGGCAAATCATCAAATGCAATGAAAGGTATGGCAAAAGATCAATTACCTCTTGAATGAAACACTTTTTGTGTTTTCTGGAGAAAAAAAAAGAGAAAGGTTCGAACCCTATAGGAAAAATTACTACAAGGCCGTTTGGAACAAAGAAATAACATTTAAGAATTTCTTTGAATTTCCAATGGGTCAGGATATTCCATTGGAATTTTGTAGGAAAACAAACATGAGGTCTTACATATTTTCTCCTACCTTTTTTCTTTTCTAGCGTGAAATCCAAACTACAGTTTTGAAGTTTTTTTTGTGTTTTCAATTTCTGTAGGAATCGAAAGGACATGCTTCCTGTAGTTTTCCTATTTCTGTATTTTTAACTCCCGCATTTTAAACGGGACTTAGAAGCCACGGGACATTTTTTTCATACAATATATAATAACTACATAGCAAAAAAAACTACAGAAGAATAAGAACGAGCCCTTTCTATCTATAGTTCAGTTGTATTCCATACAATTAGCCTTTTATTCTGATCAAATTTCAACAGATTAATGCACACTTTTACTACTTCTGCAGAAGAACAACAATATATGTACTTCTGCTCATTGGCCACCCAATTCACCTTGGGCCGGATAAGATTGATGCTGGAGGTGGAGTTGAATGTGTGGATGGATTATCTTGGGCAGACATTACTGGATTTGCATCGAAAAAGCTGTAATCTATGCAAGTTTCTACGCTCATTGCACCTTCCAATACCTTGACCACTGTTGACATGGAAGGCCTTCGACTGCTCTCATTTTGCAAGCACCACATTGCAAGCTTCATCATTTGAATCACTTCCTCCTGGCGTGAGACCATGTCATCACTGTGCCTGTCAATCATATCAATCAACTGGTTGCTTTTAGCCTTTTCTTGTAACAATTTGATGAGCTGAACACACTCCTCAGGCTGAGAATTATCGATATTTTTTCGTCCACTTATTACTTCCATGAGAACAACTCCAAAGCTGTAGACATCAACTTTTTCAGTGATCTGCGACGTTAACCATTCGGGTGCTAGATACCCAGGTGTACCTCTCATCACAGTCATTACCTTGCTTTGGTCCCTATCTATTAGCTTAGATAGTCCAAAATCAGCCACTTTTGCATTGAAGTTCTCATCTAAGAGAATATTTTGTGGTTTGATGTCCAAATGAGCAATTTTTCGCCTGCAGTCCTCATGAAGATAGCATAGGCCCTTGGCAATATCCAGAATGATCCTACACCGGGTGCACCAATCGAGAGGGTCATTGTTATGGCGGTAATAGATCCACCTATCAAGTGACCCTCTCGACATATATTCATATACTAGAAGCCTATGTGATTTCTCTGCGCAAAAGCCGATCAGCCTGACAAGATTGATGTGTTCAATGCTGCCAATAGTCTCGACCTCTGCCAAGAATTCTTTCTTTCCTTGTCTAGCACTTTCCAAGCGTTTCACTGCAATTCTCTCTTCACCTAATTTCCCTTCAAAAACCGATCCAAATCCACCTTCTCCAAGCTTTTTTCTGAAGTCTTCAGTGCATCCTCTCAGCTCTTCAAACGAAAACCTCAATGGCATTCCAGGAAATTGATCAAAATCTAATTCCTCATCTGTTTCTTGATACTGCTTTCTCCTCCGTACAAAAAGAGTGACTACAATGACAACCAATACAAGAGTAGTAATTGCTGCAAGTGTAGCACCTAACATCACCTTCTTTTTGTTTGCACTGGAGGCAGAAGCAGAGGGGCTAAGCTGCACTTTGAGGTAAGCAGAGGAGTTGTAATCAGTAGTTTCAGGTTGTATCGATTGCAAGGAGAAAACCTTCGTCACCCACAGACAATCGCCATGGGAATCATTCGCGCGATACCTGAACATGACGGCCCTGCAGGAGCAACTCTTCAGGCAGGCTTGCTTACAGTCATCTCTGTTTGTTGCATTCACAACGGTGTGGCTGGCGTCAAAGTATGTAACATCGGTAAGGGTCAAGAGCTGATGGTGTTGCATTTCTTGACAAGAGATTGGAGTCAGTGGTAAGCAACCAAGATTTGTGTTCCGTTCGTGTACCGGCTTGAAGTAGCTCGAACTATCATTATTTTGAATGGGACAAACACATTGCCCACGTGTGCATATGCCGTACTCCCCACAGACTGTTGGGAAAGCACAATCATCAAGGAATATCTTGGTTACATCAGACACTACGATCCAGCCTGTATTAGACCATTCATACAGCCTCAGGTGCCCATCAAACTCAAATCTCATGTACTGGGTGGATTTAGCTGCTGGCAATGAGATACTATTCACATCTGGATTGCTTGGCTTCCTAGACTGCAAAAAGATGCTGAGGCTTCCATTCGTGAAGGTAACATTTGTTGGATCATTGCTTGTGTTGTTTTTATTAGCCCGTCTTGAAAAGTAGAGTTGTGGTGGTGTGGATTCAACGTAAGCATACAATCCATCGCGGAGAACAGTCATGTACAACTGATTCTCAGACCGATTTGTTGGAGATGTATTTGCTATGAGCCTCATACCATCCAGAAGTGACTGCCCAGGGACCAATGCGTTAGTCGGGTGATCGAATGACTGCCACACTGTCGCATTCCTCTGATCAAACAGCACCAGATTGCCGATCTCGGTGATCACCATGCCAGCTACAGACCGCCCCAAGCTGCTGCTCGACCAGACGAAGCTACCATCAGTATCACGGAGGACCAAGTTTCCATCCGAGGTAAGCTCAAGGGTAGCATTCTCCCTGACAGGTCTAGACCGGTTGGCAGACCAGACCATCCGTGGAGTCGCACTGATCGGCATGGTGATCTTGGCAATGAAGACGGCGAAGAAGAACGCGTCGCAAGGGGAGGCGCAGAAGAACCCTGCTGCAAAGGAGGGACCATAGAGGGCTTGTGGTGAATAGAGGACAATCGCACGGACGGTCGAACCGTCGAGGTAGCTGACACTGTGTGGGAGGGAGGCGTTGTTGTTGATCCACAGTGTCGAGAGGTTGGCTGTGGCTGTGGGATAGTCGAAGCGCTGCGCAGAGAGCAACGGTGCTGCAGTTGCAAGGAGGAGGAAGAAGAAGACATTGGGGAAGAAGGGATTGGCAGGACCCATGGTACTTGAATGGCAACGGAGACTGTAAGAAGAATCGGTTCTATGCTTATGACAAGCCAGCAAGAACCTGAGGGTACTGCAGAGATCGATGGGCATGCAGAGAAGAAGACCACACGGAGTTCCGAAAGGTCACTATTGACTACGTCCACCCGTACCCGTGTGCTCGTCTCAATGGTTGGTGGGCACTAAATTTAGTGGAGTTGTTTCTGTTGCTTATAATACATCTTTTGATTGTGGACTAATCTTGTTGGATTCACTGAACTGCGTGCTACATGCTTTCTTTTTTAAAGAGTTTCTAGGACGTCTCTCACAACAACTCTTAGTAAGACTCGCTCTAAGTCAAATTTAACTTTACAAGCTCATGCCCGTTCTTTTCTCCTTTTCTTAATTAGTTTTTAGCCTGGACTTCTATTATCAGTTGGAATTTTTATGTAGCTTTTAATATTTGTTCTAGTTACTGTCTGTTTAGCTCAATATGAAATTATTCATATTATTGATACAAATGATAGGGAATTGTTTGATGTGGTTCGAGAAATTAATACTCGAGGTGCCGAGAATGATTGTGCTGGAATTTGGTATATATATTTATTGAGATAAAGTCTACTAGAATTTAATATTCATGCATATATTTAACTTGGGTACAACACAGGGCGAAATAGCTATGTTTGTTTAGTAGGATCAACTCTGCAGGCTGTTGACCCATATGATCAGATTGAAATTGATCTCATAAACAATCTAATCATGACGCATGACTCATATAAGTGTGCTAAGGACTAATATATTTTGAACTCATTAAACTGGCCTATCTGATCTTGGCTGATGACATGGTTCAGAAGTCTCACGGTGTACCGAAAAACAGGTGAATCACTTTGTAACACCTGCAAGTGGAGTCTATAAATAGATCTTTATCCATTAGCTTTATGATGCAATTGTGAACGACATCACGAAAAACACAGAAGAATAGATCGGGTAGACCGAAAAAACTCTACAAAATTAATCTAGGGTTTAAAAAAACCCAATATTGGTATCAAAGCCAGTAACATTGGTATCACAGCCATGTTTCTTGGTTATTCTTAAATTGGCTGCTGCTGCTTCACGGAGAGAGATGATAGGCTGATACCAGGAGAGAGAGACGCTGTCTGAGGACGACGGACCGACGCGCAAGACCGACCATCGAATAAAAATTCGACACGCACACGCCTCGCGAACTGAGGCCGTGATGGTTGTCTGTAACATTATCATCCTATTTAAAGATAGTAATAGAGATAATTTCTTTAGTAATAAATTATTATTTTTATTATAGCTTTTATCGTACACTCTTTCACTGTTTACATTAGTTTACCAACTCAAATTATCACTTATATCAGAGATAACACATTATCTCTCCTCACATTATCTCTCTTCTACATAAATTTTATTTATTTGATATAATTAAAGACAGTTAAAATGGTACCTTTTCAGGTGCCGAATAAAACAAAACCAGCGCCGATTGCTTTCCTCGATCGCGAAGTTAATCTCCTCGATCCGTGCGCCGGCTGTGCGAGCCGTCTTCTTTCCGCGCGCCTCTGATACCGAGCAGCACAGCGATCAATTTCTCCAGCCGCGTCAAGGATACAAAATTCCTCTGAACCCAGGACGAAGACGCACGCAAGGCTCCCTCACCGAAGACTGAGGCTGTGCTGTTAGAGTTTCAGTTTTCAGTTTTCAGTTTTTAGTTTGTAGTTTTTTAATTTTGTTTTTTTGTGATATCCAGAGAGAATGTGGATGTTTTCTTGTTAAATAACACTTAAATTTTGAGCTTTAGAACTAGATCTAATAGGTGAAATTACTTTGCCTTCTCTCCCATTTGAGTATTATTTTATTAAAGAGTACTCAATTTTTTTAGATGTTAGATGCATATCTACCACTATCCACTAGTTTGCTCATTAGTTATTAGTATATAATGTGATACATTGAAAAATACTCTAATACATATTATTTTTTATTTATGGCCTTCTTACATGAATTATATACTAGTTTTATATAAATTAAATTATGTAAAAAATGAGGTAACATTTTGTAAAAAAAGAGGAACAAAACAAACTATAAGGACCACAACAAAAAACTATACAAAAACCCTACTTGTTCGTATGTGTTGTGCCTCCCGACGATACTAAATAAATTGATTACTTCTTTGTCACATTGTTGACATAGAAAAATCACAAAGTCAAAACCATAAAGCACAAACAAAGCAACATCTAATGGATACAAAATTGAGTACTCATAAGCAAAAAAAACACTTTAAGTGTCATCTAGCAATTTCCTTTTTTGGTTTTTTAGATTTTTTGGGTTTGTTGTCTTTTCTTTTTTTCCTCTTATTCCTTTGCATTGTTCGTGATAATATAACATTTTTCCTTTTTGTATTTTTAAAATTAATTATCCTGAAAAATTACCAACAATTACAATGCAAAAAAAAACTCTATAGTGTCAAAATAAGCTAGAAGCTCATGCTTTTAAGCCCAAATGAGCACGGCTAGATCCTGCTCGGTTGGGCTGAAAAGCTGTGGCTCATAGCTGAAATTACATTGTAACGGTTAAAATTTTACTATAGCTGAAGTAGCTTATTTGGTGTAATTAAATTTAAAAATTTTAAAATAGAAAAAATATGCTACCTCATCACGGACAACACAAACGAATAAAAAAAGAACCGACAAAAAAGTTTAAAAAAGTTAAAAAAATTAAAAGAAAAAAATAAAATTTATAAATAGTAAAAAATAAACCAGAAACTTGAAGCTGAAGCTGGGGCATCATGACCAGTCGCGAGGAAGAAAAAGTTGGGATTCACTTCCGAAATCAAAGCACGGATGTTCGACCGTACGCATTCTCTTCTCCCGCACGCAAGTTGATCAAGGGAGATTAATTAGTCGAGACAACATTAATTAGATGGATTGGTCTGACTAGTTCCAAAAGAGGTCAGAAATGTCGGAAAAGCATAGTGAAAAATACACATAAATAGCTAGATGGTTGGTGGGCACTGAATTTAATGGGAGTTGTCTCTATTGCTTACGGCTGCTGATTTGGATTTCTCATATCTTATGGTTTTTTTTATTGTTTAGTATTATATCTGATTTATTTTACACAGTAATTATAGGTGGCTTTTTTTGTAATTAAACTTAAAAAAATTAAAATAACAAAACAGATTAGACCTGTTATGGTTACAAATCAAACAGTATAGATGATAGTGGAGAGTTAGGTAAGCAATGCTTGGGGCTTTCCCCATAGCCTGGGTGGCTTTATATATTTATATGGTGTGTATTTTACAATTATATTTTTACACCCAAGTACCCTTCTCAAGGGTATATATGGTATTACACATGTCTCACTTTGGCATTTATGACCTTCTAACAGGTCGGCTGAGCTTAGGTGGGGGCCACCCCTATAACAGGAGCTTCTCATGGTGAAGGGCTTCACAGGCCGAAGCCATATTGCCGGGCCATTTGGCCACCTCCGTCCCTGCGGCCTGTGAGCTTCTATGATATCAGACAAGACTAGACATCATTGGTGTGGCGCTTCCTAGTGGCATGGACCAGGAGTCGAAGGTACTAACGAAGGCATCTCCCGGTGGTGAGGTGTGTACTTTCCGTGGAGCCAGTCCATGAAGACAACCGAGTTGGCGTCGGGTCTCGTTCCGCGAACACGCAGGCGAAGAGGTCAAAGTGGGGGGCCGACTCAACCCACTGACGCAGGGTCAAAGTGGGCTCGAGGTCAAAATCGAGGTGGGCTCTGACTCGCGGCTCGAGGAGGGCATTTTAATGACACCAAGAGTTATGCCAGTGGCTGGCGTGCGACGAGACGTGACCAGCGCGTGCTGCGTTGTCCGCGGGCGCACGCCGGAGGTGTCGCGCTCCTTCCCGAGGGGGTGCGACGCGTGGCAACGTGTGATTGAGTGGTAACAATGTGGTCAGAGAATGCTGATGAACAAAAGGAAGCCTATTTTTTATTTCGGCTGAAACTTATCGCGAATCACCGGTTGGCGCCACCGATCACGGGAGGGGCGATGGTCGGATTTTCGCTTACCGGCGCCCGATCCCGGCCGCGAATCGAAGTTGCCGGTGGAGCCGCCCCACCGAGTCGACGCCAAAATCGATGTTGGGGTCGGTCCGCAGACTCACTCGAGACGGGCTTTGGAGATTCCGTTCGGAGCTGGTCCGCCATGGCGAAGTCGTGTACGTGCGACTTCGCTCCGTGGTTGCTCCGTGGACGTGTTGGCGGAGCGGGATGCGGAGTGACTGGTTGGTAGCCTACTGACACGGCATTGACGGCCCCGCGAATCGCGCTGACCGTTGGCGCGATGGGAAGTGGGCCACACCGCGCGACCGCACGACCCCAGTCATGCATTCATTCCCGAGGGGACGGACACGTGGTAGGACACGATTAGCGTCGTGCTATTGCCGATCGCCGCACGGCGTGGCAAAGACGGAATTGGCTCGTCGTGCGTCGACAGGTGGTCACAACAGGGATTGTGCGCGTGGGCGGCCGCGCCCTCTCGGCTTCCACCGGTTACGCCTCCCGATCGTGGGGGAGGCGAGCGGTTCGACTTCCTCCGGTTGTGCTTACCGGCATGTGGCAGGTGAAGGGGCTTTATATACCCCCTTTGACACCGTGCCAAGATACGCCGCATACCTTCGCCTTGCTGCTCTTTTGCGCTCTGTGCTCTCACCCCCTTTGCTGTCGCGTCGTACCCGTCACCGTCTGCCTCCCGAAGAACAATGGCCCGTGGAGAAGAAGGTGCTCATCGTGTCGGCGGTATCGCCTCGTCCTGACGGTCACTACCGATCGAGGTGGAGTACATGCTAGAAGGGTGCGAGCCATCGCTGGTGGACAAGTGATGGTTGGCGGAATACAAGATGGAGGGTGTTGTGGTTATAGACCAAACAGTATAGATGGTAGTGGAGAGTTAGGTGAGCAATGCCTGGGGCTTTCCCCATGGCCTGGGTGGCTTTATATATATCCATATGGGGAGTATTTTACAATTATGTCCTTACACCCAAATACCCTTCTCAAAGGCATATATGGCATTACACATGTCCCACTTTGGGCTTTATGACCTTCTAACAGGCCAGCTGGGTTTAGGTGGGGGCCACCCCTACAACAGGAGTCTCTCATGGTGAAGGGCTTAACAGGCTGAAGCCATGTTGCCGGGCCATTTGGCCCCCTCCGTCCCTGCGGCTTGTGAGCTTCTATGATATCAGACAAGACTGGACATTGTTGGCGTGGCGCTTCCTAGCGGCGTGGGCGCGGGGTCAAAGGTATCGCTAAAGGCGTCTGCTGGTCGCGGGGTGTGCGCTTGCAGCGGAGCCGTCCCGTGGGGGCGAGGTCGAATCTTCGGCTGACTTCGCTCCGCGGAGATGTGGGTGAAGCGGGTTGCGGAGCCATCCTTCGTATAGGAGGCCGAACCGGAGGGCTGATTCGATGTCCATTGTGGAGGCCCTCCAGGCTGAGGGTGAATTCGACGCCCCCAACACAGATGAATCTCCCGTGGCCCAGACCGAGGCGGGGCGGACACCTCCTCGTGCCATGGTGCCAGTCGAGGGTATCTAAGGTAGGCGCAATTCTTTCTCCCCCCACGACTTCACGAAGCTCTCTCCGATTTGCTCGCTCATTTCGTTGTCGACATCAAGCGAGACCAGGTCTCCCGGACACGGCCAAGGATCGAGCAACGGAGATGGCTGCGAAGTCTCGAGTGTTCCTGCCCAGGACGTGATGTCAACGTCTGGTGCTGTCGAAGTCATCGGTGCGGAGGCTCAGCGGCCAGTTGTCTCTGACTTCATTCCCCGGCCAGAGATGCTTCGGGTTCTCCACGGGGTCACGGAGTGCACCGACTCCAGCATAGATCGACGGGCACTGTCGTCGTGCGGGACGGAGCTCCTAGCGGGCGCGCTGGAGGCTTCGGAGATGAGGGTAGGTGCTTGGGTTCACGACTTATGCCGTTGTCCGGGACTTTGCTAACAACTGCACTTTGCAGACCCTTGCTCCCATCCGAGCCCTGGAGGAGGCACGTATCCGTTTGCTCCCATCCGTGCGGCATGCAGAGGGTGCTAGTGGGCCGGCTTCGAGCTACCGAAGAGGCTCACGCCGCCAAGCACGAGCGCATCCGTTTGCTGGAGATGAAAAACGCGAGGACGGTCTTCGATGGCAGATACTCGCTGCGGAGGCGCAATGCGCAGCGGCGGAGGCGCAACGTGCCGCGGCGGAGGCCCAGCGTGCAGCGGCGGAAGAACGCGTTGGCTTGCTCCAGCAGATGCGGCCGGAGGAGGAGAGGCCCGGCTCGCGCGTCCCTTGAAAAGAGGAACCGGACTCTGGGTGACGTGTCGATGGCGGCGTGGGGGCGATGGAGTCTCTGGAGGGTTCCCTCTAGGATCTTTGCGTCAATGTGTCGGACCTGACGTTCGGTCCCGAGGACCTGGCGCGGACACTTGGGTGAATTTCAGAGGGTTTGGGCCTTGCCTTCCGCGCCGCCAAGGCCTTCGGTGATCACTGTGGCTTCGCCAGCGCTTGCATTGCCCTCACCATGCTCCACAACCGAGTGTGCCAGCATGTGGACGGACTAGCTGACCCCATCAAGAGATGCCAGCCGGAGCCGGGGTGATGTCTGGTGACATTCGCGTCGTCCGGCGCAACATCTCAAAAATTTTATTTGCCTTTATATGTTTTTCTGTAATTTATTTGGATTTTGTAGATTTTATTTTAGAAGTTTGGAGTGAGAAAATTTAATTTAAACATTTCCTTAAGCCAAAAAGAATTTATTTTTACTTTTCCCAAGTTATCCTTGAATTATAGTATTTTTTAGAATTTTCTAGAATTTTAAAAATCAATTTTGAGAGTAAAAAGTATTTTTCTAAAAATTAAAAGTCGAAATTTAAGTTGGAAATATTTTTCCTAAGTCTAAAATGTCTCCAGGAAGTTTTTTGAATTTTCCTAGAATTTTTAGATTTTAAATATTATTTTCTAAGTATTTATAAAGCTATCTGGCTGTTCTAAAAATTAAGAATGAATTTTAAGACCAAAATCCCCTCAGGTTGACACGTGGCGCTCCCAGATTGAATCCGGCCCACCGCCCGATTTAATCCGGGCCGTCCCCATCTACTTACCTCTTCACTTGAAAATCGAACGACTCCGATTCATCCTCGCGCACGTGGCTCAAAACCGGCCGTCCGCCCCTTCCCTTCTCCTCTCTCTCTCGCCGACATGCGGGGCCCGCCTGTCAGGCACGTCTCCTTCCCCCACCCTTCTTCCTCCTCCGTCTGCCGCCATTAGTGCGCCCCCGAGCTCTTAATTTCCGACCGTTTCTTCCCGTTAGCTCGTGCATTCAATGCCATTATCGGCCACTAAGTTGCCCGAGTTCAATTCGCACGTTTCCCCTCTGTTTTAAAGTCCAATAATCGTCGTCGCGCCGTTTCCTCTCGTCTTTACTCCAGCGAGCCCGTTACGCCTTCCCCGCCCTATAAAAACCCTTCCCCGAGCCGTCCTCCCTCCTGTTGACTCCCCCGTGCACCAACGCTCTTTTTCCCCCTCTTTTCCTCGTGCCCGAGCTCCCCGTGCCGTGTTTCCCGTTTTCGCCGTCGAGCGCACACCGGCGAGCAATTGCCACCGCCTCGGCTACTTCCGCGCCATGCCGACGTCGTCTTCATCTTCCTCATGCCCCGGCGATCATCCTCCGCCCCTCCGCCGAGTGAAACCACCGCCGGAGACCCCTCGCCGCCGACACCAGTGCGCCGTCACCGCCTCGTCTCGTCGCAGACAGCCTTCCGGTCATCGTCGTGCATCGCCGCTGGTACCGGTGAACTCCCCGCTCCTCCCTCTTGTCGTTGTGCGTTTCGGCCGCTGCCGCCGCCGGGCGCCGATGAGCCCGCGAATGTCGCGCGCCTCGTGCCACCACTCGGCGCCACCTCCTCCCTCTCGTCAGCGTCACCGTGGGACCGAGTCCACGGTAGATCGAGCCACACCACGGACCCAGTCCACCGTGAGCTTGGCCCCACCTGTCAGTGAAATACGACCTTTTTCAATGTAAAAACAATTCAGCCAAAAATAAAATGGATGTTGACGTCATAAATGGATTTTTCAGTATAAAAATAATTCAGAAAATCAATCTTTTTCTTTTTCTTTAGATTTAAACTTCCAAAAGCCCGTATTTCTTCATTTTAACTCCGATTTGACATGTTCAAATTTCTGAATTTTTTAAAAATCCTATACTATCTAATTCTGGACTATTTTTGAATTTTATTTGATTTTTTTTGAATTTGTTTTGGTTCTTCACGTGTAGACTACGACGAATCTGGAGAGTTTTTCTTCGATGAATCGCAGCAAGACTTCGAGCAAGGCAAAATACACCTTTGATCATATTGTTCCTATTACTTTAAATTATTTATGTTGTTTTTGAAATTATTATGCATGCGTACTTTTATTCAATCGAGTTTAAATTCAGTTTAAAATGTAGTTATGCCCAACTCCTTTGTGTATAGGCAAGCTTGATATTGAACAAATACGCCTTGTCACCATAGATAAAAACCTAGTTGGTACATTAGTATTAATTGGGAATTTTATAGAATTGCTTAGCCATGCTTAGAATAAATTAGGTGGGAAGAATTGTTTCACACAAAATGATGATTGATAAAATCTATTCTTGACTTTGGTGAGTCAAGACAGTCTATGAAATTTTGATAAAGCAAAATTATAAAATCTGGTTTAGACTTAGGCATTGGTATGGTGGTGAGTGCTTGCTGGCATGCATTGTTGTTTGGTGACACAATGTCGACTGCCAGGCACGAGGGGTATGTGGTTAGGCCTAAGTCAAATTAAGGACCGATCTGTGAGCTACTACTATAAAGTCACACCGTACTACCACAAGTCTGATATGGGACAGATCTGGCTAAGTAATTTGTGAAGTTCCACCTTGGTTTCGCTATAGGCTGAATGTGGGCGTGGCGTAGGCTGCGAGAAGTCTCACATGGCACAAAGAGGGGGCTCCAGCATGTGGATTCATGCTGTGGTGAAACCTTAGTGACGACATAACTAATTTGGTAATGGAACATTGTAACAACATTGTCATGAACTCTCCGCCGCACACCTAAGGCAGTGTGTTAATCGCGTGGAAAAAAGAGAGAACATGTTTTGTGGGTAAAGTTGTACACCTCTGCAGAGTAATAAACTATCCTAGATAGCTGTGTCCACGGTCAAGGACATGCTAAGTATGGTTTTTCACGAATTAGACTTTGGTTTTGATAAAATCTGGTTTATGGAAAATCTGATTATCTTTGGAAAAGATGGTCCGGGTGGGATACCCGAGAATAGGTTAGTGTTGGTTGGAGCCTCACTAACGTTATTATCTTGTTAAATTCTATTTTTAATTACTGTATCAAATTCAGCTTTTATCATACTTATGATGTTTACTTCAAATATTGCCATTTTATGCAAATAACCGTATTATGTCATCCTTGTAAATTCCTATGCATGCATCAAATCTGTTAAACCTCCTGGTATAACTTGTGGAGTACTTTTATACTCATGTTGCTCAATCTAACTCTTTCCAGAGGAACCTTTTGATGACTGCGGTGAGGATTACGACGAGTAGGCCACGTCTTACAGTCATTCGCCTTGTGGGAAGGCTGGATGGGCTGCTACTATCTTTATGTTTCCACTGTTTTCTTTCAGTCTTATGCTATTATTGTAAACTTTGGCCTTGAGGCTTAAACCTTTGTTATAATAAAGTGTGGTTGTATGTGAGATATACATCGCTGTGACCCTATGTGCACTAGCTTTTCCTGGGATAGTGCAAATAACATAGAGGGTCATAGAGTTGCTGCTCCGGGTCCCGACATCCGGCTCGCCGTCCAGGCCTTCTACGACTAGATCTGGGGCTACATTGGGGAGGACGCGGCAAAGGTTGCGCTACGGCGGACTCTGCGTAGGGAGGGGAACTTTGGCCAGTGGCTCGACGAAGTTCCACAACAAGAACGAAGAGCGGTGCCACTTGTCCTCGGGCACGCAGCGGACCCACGGTGTGATCTTTGGTCTGCAGTGTGCGTGTGCGTTGCTATGCATCCGTTTTTGTAGGCTGGCACCCTATGGCCCTTGCCCCTTTGCATGAATAAAGTAGAATTACCCAAAGTGTTCTGGTGATGCGTGCTATTTTTGCTCTAGGCAGATGCTCGATAGAAACCGATTACTACTTTCGGATCGCATGATTCGACGACATTTCTTGCGGCGTGGGCGGAAGAAGCTCGAAACTTACAGGCGGCCGGACTTGATGGATGACACTTGACGGAGGTGCATTAAGGTGGAGCCAGACGAGTAGCGACCTTAGGCACTCGAAGGCACTTGTACACGTTAGCCCCTCGCAAATGTAATGCCGAGTTTTTGTAACCATCCTTTAATGAATGCAACGATGGCTTTCGTTGGAGTACATGTCCTTATCGCTCTTCATGATTGCGCCTGTCTTCGATAAACCCGTAGGACTTTGCACTCTGTAAACGCGCAAACGCCAAGTAGACACTCGACCGTTGCGGTGGGGCTGGCGCCTGGTTGAAGTAGACGCTTGAGCGCTCTGTTCCCGACCCTTCGATGGGGTGGCAGCGGAGCTGGCGCCTAATCGGGGTAGACGCTCGAGCGCTTCATCCCTACCCTTCGAAGCGGTGGCAGTGGTTCTGGCGCGTAGTCGTAGTAGGCGCTCGAGCGCAGCGGAGCTGGCGCCTTTTGCCTGTACTCTAGAGCATGCAGAAGTCGCGCTTCTTATTTCCTCTTTATATTTCGTAGGGTGCACGCGTAGGCGAGCCTCCGCTACATCTTATTTATACTCCGTAGAGTGCGCGCGGAAGCTTGCGTCCGCTATGTTGTATTTATACTCCGTAGAGTGCGCGTGGGGGCTTGCCTCCGCTGCGTCTTATTTATACTCCGTAGAGTGCGCGCAGCGACAACATCCACGCGTCTTATTTATACTCCGTAGAGTGCGCGCGGAGGCTTGCCTCCGCTGTGTTTTATTTATACTCCGTAGAGTGCGTTCGGAGGCTTGCCTCCACTACTTCTTATTTATGCTCCGTAGAGTGCGCACAGAGGCTTGCCTCCGCTGCGTCTTATTTATACTCCATAGAGTGCGCATGGAGGCTTGCCTCCACTCGTCTTATTTATACTCCATAGAGTGCGCGCGGAGGCGTCCCCCCGCTGCATCTTATTTATACTCCGAAGAGTACGCATGGAGGCTTGCCTCTGCTGCGTCTTATTTATACTCAGAGTGCGCGGAGGTTTGCCTCATTGCGTTATTTATACTCAGAGAGTGCGCATGAGGTGTCTCTGCCGTGTCTTATTTATATTTCAAATGCGATTGCGCGAGGCTTGCCTCCGCTGCATCTTATTTATACTCTGTAGAGTGCGCGCAGAGGCTTGCCTCCTCTGCGTCTTATTTATACTCCTAGAGTGCGCCCGGAGGCTTGCCTCCGTTGCTTCTTATTTATACTTCGCAGAGTGCGCGCGGAGGCTTGCCTCCTCTGCGTCTTATTTATGTTCCGTAGAGTACGCATGGAGGCTTGCCTCCACTGTGTCTTATTTATACTCCATAGGGTGCGCGCGGAGGCGCCCCCGCTGCCTTATTTATACTCAAGAGTGAGTGCTTGAGGCTTGCCTTCACGGCCTTATTTATACTCCATATAGTGCGCGGAGGCTTGCCTCCGCTATGCCTTATTTATACTCCGTAGAGTGCGCAGGGACAACATCCGTGCGTCTTATTTATACTCCATGGAGTGCGCGCGGAGGCTTGCCTCCGCTGTGTGTTATTTATACTCCGTAGAGTGCGCACAGTGACAACATCCGCGCGTCTTGTAAGACCAAAATGGCAACAGAGGGGGGTGAATGGTGCCTTAAAATCCGCCCTAAGTATCCAATAGCTATGGAAGCTATGAAGACAGAAGATATGCTCTCACTGGAAGTCACAGCAACGAGCATAAAAACAGATCCAGAGAGAAATCCGGAAAAACAGATTCGTGGTGATTCGACAAATCGCGGTAGTACCGCCTTGAGAAGCGGTAGTACCTCTTAGCGGTAGTACCGTCGAGCCAAGCGGTAGTACCGCCAATGAACTCAGTTGCTGAGCGATTGTACGACGATGAAAAAGCGGTAGTACCGCACGAAGAAATTCGTCGACAGCAGAACCGAAAACTAAGAATTGATCAATTTCACTCTGCTCTTCTAGGTCAATTGAACAGGACATCATCCTAAATAAATAGCATATTGCCCTCATTGAGAAGGAATTGCAGACAAAGATCAAATGGAAAAAGGAAATTCGGATTTTCCGAAAAAACTCAGCGGAAGGTGACCAAAATCCAAAATACTCATGATTCTTGGATTCTTAGTTCAAGAAACTTTGGGGTTAGCAAGGAGATGATCTCAGATGTAATAGCCAAGATCCAAATTTAAGTTTCCACTCAGAAAATTAGGGGGCCACTAGTGCTCTGCCTCCTAACCCTAGAGTAGCCAAGAACAGAGAAATCTTGGCGTAGGATTTTGAGAAAATCTGAATCTTTGAATCTTCCTTTTGCTCTCGGGAATGGATTGGTCAAGTGACCTTGAATATATTCCCAGTTCAAAGCATAAAGATTCAGCAGCTAGAGAATCAAGAAATCATCAAAACAAGGCAAGAACTGAAGAGGGCTGTGAAGAACAGAGAGCAAACATAAAACTCAAAACATCTCAGAAATTTGATTTTTCAGGTTGAATTAGATGCATGAATGATCACACAGTGTTTTCCACTATTACACCCATCTCTCCATGTGAGAGCAACACACAAAAACGAAAATCAAGAACTCAACACCATGGGGATAAAGGCAGAACAACCTCTGCCCTTCTCACCAACTCCTCAACAGAATAAAGAAAAAGAGAGAAACACAAAGTAAAACCCTAACTACTCACTTTGCTCTCATGCCTACCCCTCTCCTTTTATAGTCTCCACTAATTGGTTCACAAGCACACTTTACCCATTAGTTCCAACAACTCTATTGCTTTACCCATTAACTCGAACCGAATTCGCTTCCGCTTTTGCAGTCTTGCGCATTTCCCAAAACGCCCCTGCTGCACCTTCCGGGAAGCTTCCTCGTTTCTTGCCGTCCAAGCCTCGCAACTACCTCGAGTCCTCGCCGTCTTCAGCACATCCTGACCGCTCCGACCTCAGCACCGCCTGTGCCTAGTCTGGTCATCTCGTGCCTCGCCACGACTCCGCCTCAATGTCCGGCAGCCATCACAGACAAGAAAAACACATCACATAGCACCGCTCGAGATAATGAAATCAACATATGCATAAGTCGGTGCGAACAAGGACCCTCCGTGCGCCAAGGGCTTTAAGGTTCACAAGGCCGAAGAGCAGCACCTCGTACTCGGCCGTATTGTTGGTGGTCGGGAATCTGAGGCGCGCCGAGTACATCAGGTGGTGACCCTCTGGCGTAGTGATCACTGCGCCGAGCCCCGCACCCGGGGCCCCGTAGGCCCCGTCGGTGTTTAGCGTCCATACAGGGTCCTCTGGTTGCTGCACTTGGTGAGCCGTCGGAGTCCACTCCACGAGGAAGTCCGCGAGGACTTGAGACTTGATTGTCGTTCGTGAGGCATACGTCAAGGAGAATAGCACGAGCTCGGCCGCCCACTTGCCAATACGCCTCGTGGACTCCTTATTATGTAGCATCTCGGCCAAAGGGAATGAGGATGGGACCGTGATGGGATGGGCAAGGAAATAATGCCAGAGCTTCCTCGAGATCGTGACCAGCGCGTAAGCCAAGTTCTTAAGTTCTGTATACCGTGTCTTGGCACCTTGGAGGCCTTCGGAGATGAAGTACATGGGCCGCTGAAGGGCGCCCTCCTCGAGGACAAGGACGGCACTGATCACTGTTGTTGTGGCTGCGAGGTAGAGTAGTAGGGGAGCCTCTGGTGCTGGGGCGACCAGTGTGGGAAGGGTTGCCTCGAGGACAAGGATGGCGATGATCGCGTTGACTTTGTCAGGGTTTGCCTGGATGCCGCGCCTAGACACAAGGAACCCTAGGAGCTTCCCCACTTGTATGCCGAAGACGCACTTGTCTGGGTTGAGCTTGATGCCCACCCTCCTGAGGTTATCGAAGGTCTCTTGAAGATCCTGACCGTGGGAGGTGAGCTGCTTGGTCTTGATGACCACATCGTCGACGTAGGCCTCCACGTTCCTCCTAAGCTGGGAGGCCAACGCCAACGCGACGAGACGAGTGAACGTTGCCCCTGCATTCTTCAATCCGAAGGGCATCTTGACGAAGCAGTACATCCCTACCGACGTGATGAAGCTGGTTTTGTCCTCGTCGTCCTTGGCCATACAGATCTGGTGGTAGCCGGAGTATGTGTCCAGGAAGCTCATGAGCTCACACCCTTCAGTGGCGTCCACCAGTTGGTCTATGCACGGCAAAGGGTAGTCATCCTTCGGATAGGCCATGTTAAGGGCGGTTAAGTCAATGCACATGCGCTAGGCGCCGCTAGTTTTCTTCATGAGCACTGGATTGGCGAGCCAGTCCAGGTGCTTGATGTGGCACCAAGTAGCACTACAACTTTGGCTTTGAATACCAATTCTGAGGTTTCTAATGTGCACAAGAGACATATTTGGAAAGCTAATGAAGTCTATTTTCAAACGAATCAAACGGCACTTGATTGGAGCTTCCTACACAAAGTTATGGTAATTTTATTGGATGTTGCACGAGCTATCCGGAGAGACGCGCGAGACTTGCCAAACATAAAGAGTTCGAGTATTGCAATGCAAATAAGGGTAAAATCTGACCACACCATGACTTTATAAAGGTGGAGAAGGACTCTTTTTCAGGTTCCAAATGGATTTGGAAGCCCCTTGAACAAGAAAACAAAACATCTAAAGATTTGAAACCGATTCGGGCTCGGATTGGGACAGCTGGCAAGACCGATACTAAAACGTCCATAACTTTCACAAACGGAGTCCGATTTGGGCGTTCTTGGACTCGTTGGAAAGCTATGTTGAAGCCCCACACAATGGATGACATTCCAGCCACGGAATCCTCACAGTCAAGTCGCAAATTGAGAGAGAAACCAGAGGTAGCAGTTTAGGTATTTCCTTTTTAGTTCGTATTGGAGTTTGTTTCGACATAGGCCAAGTAGTGCGTGAGTTGTAATCAAGGCCGTGCATTGTGCACCAATATAAGGCTAGGGCCTTAGCCCCATTGTAACTGAGGCTATGATTTGAGAAATAGAAACCAGAAAATCACCATGGTTTGGTGGCTATTGTTGGCGTGTTCTTGAGATTTCCATCGAGGAATTGCTCTTAGTGTGTTGAATCCAATTGTGGTGTTGGATTCTACTCGCTGAAACTTTGGTTTCTCTACCCTTCATTCACGTGTTGTGGTGTGCGTGGGAGAAGGCTTATCTTAGAGAGGGAATCCAACAAGGCGTATCGTGAAAGATCAGGGCCAAAGCAACGGGGTTCAGCTAGCTTGCTAGGTGGATCCGCATCATCTTGGTAACAAAGCGTGGTTAGTCACGGTACAAGGTTGCTAAAGTTTTCTTAATGGCGGGTTCCATGAAGACTAAAGATGGCGAGGCGCGACATAATGATGCCGAGCTAATTGGGGAGGTGCCCCAATATGCGGCGTCTTTGCCGCCTAGGTACGAATTGGATTTGAAGCGACACGTGACTACTTCTTAAGTTGTCACCGGAATCTTGAAGGCAAGGTTGATGATTTGGGGGCGCGAATTGATGCTTTGACGGAGGCGCTACGCAACCAGCCACCACAATTTCAACATGCTGAACGGAGACCTCAACATCTCGAACGACGTGGACCATGTGAAGACAACGAACATGAGGAGGTCTTTGATGGTGCAGCAGGCTTTGCTCCACAACCGCGCCATGCTCGGGACTACCGTGGTGCTGACCGTGGTAGGGACATGCGTGGCAGAGGTGCTGCCCATTGTGGAGGTCTGCATGATGGTGTTGGGTTTGCTCAACGTGTTGCCGTGGATGATGGAATTGGACGGATAAAAATTTCTATCCCATCATTTAATGGTAAAGCTGAACCGGAGGACTACTTGGATTGGGAGATGCGTGTCGAACAAATTTTTGACACCCATCACTATACTGAGGATAAGAAGATCCGTTTGGCGATAATTGAGTTCACTAGATATGCTCTTGTTTGGTGGAACCAATTATATCGCGTAGGAGCTCGTCCAGATACTTGGACACAACTGAAGAATATTTTGAGGCGACGTTTTGTCCCAGCACACTACACGAGGACCTTGTACAACCGGCTACAACAACTACATCAAGGTAATTCTAGTGTTGATGAATATTATAAAGAGATAGAGATGTTGATGATCCGTACAGGACAGAGGAGCATGATGAGGCTACTATGGCACGCTTTTTAATGGGTTGAATGAGGATGTGCAAGATAGGGTGGAGATGGTCCATTACTACAACATTCAAGACTTGGTGCATCAAGCCGAACGTGTTGAACAACAATTGAAGTGCAAACAAGCCAAGGGTGGACATGCTAACACTCAAACAAAGTCATGGAGGCGTTCATTACAGCAAGGCAATGATGTGGGTTCACACTCCAAAGTGGCGGCATCAAGTCGTTCAAATGGTACTCTTTCAAAGGAGGCAAGCAACAGAGGTAAAGAAGCAACTAAAACTGATTCTAGTTTACCTTCTAATGCTTGTGCTAGAGAAATTGAGTGTTTCAAGTGCATGGGAAGGGGTCATATGATGCGTGATTGCCCAAATCAACGAAGAGTGCTTCTCACTAAAGATGGCTATGCTTCAACAAGTTCTAGTAGTGATTCTAAAAGCGAAAAATCCGACGATTCCAAGGAGGATGTTGTCTATTATGATCCAGAATTGAATGGTGTTAATCTTTTGGTCCGAAAGGTGCAAAGCAAAGAAACTGAAACCAAAGGACAGCGGTGGAGTATTTTCCAAACGGAGTGCAAGATCAAAGATAAAGCATGCAAGTTGATCATAGATGGTGGAGTTATACCAATGTGATTAGCAAAGATTTGATGTATGCTTTAGGGCTGTCCACGTGGAGGCATCCTCAACCACATCATGTGGAGTGGCTACACAACTCCGGAAGACTAAAGATAACTCACAAGGTATGGTTCCATTGTTGTTGGTGACTATGTTGACAAGGTGGATTGCGACGTAGTTCCAATGGATGCATGTGGGTTATTGTTGGGAAGACCATGGCAATATGATCGCAATGCTATGCATGAGGGCCGGTCCAATACATACACTTTTGTACATGGGGGAAAGAAGCATGTGTTGAAATCAAAATTGGAGAGTGCTATTCATGTTGATGAAGAAATTACAGCCAAGAAGAAGCAAGCTCCCAAGATTACCCCAAAGCCGAGGACGGCTTTGCTTCAAGGAGGGGAGGATGATGTGGCACCAAGTAGCACTACAACTTTGGCTTTGAATACCAATTCTGAGGTTTCTAATGTGCACAAGAGACATATTTGGAAAGCTAATGAAGTCTATTTTCAAATGAATCAAACGACACTTGATTGGAGCTTCCTACACAAAGTTATGGTAATTTCATTGGATGTTGCACGAGCTGTCCGGAGAGACGCGCGAGACTTGCCAAACATAAAGAGTTCGAGTATTGCAATGCAAATAAGGGTAAAATCTGACCACACCATGACTTTATAAAGGTGGAGAAGGACTCTTTTTCAGGTTCCAAATGGATTTGGAAGCCCCTTGAACAAGAAAACAAAACATCTAGAGATTTGAAACCGATTCGGACTCGGATTGGGACAGCTGGCAAGACCGATACTAAAACATCCATAACTTTCACAAACGGAGTCCGATTTGGGCGTTCTTGGACTCGTTGGAAAGCTATTTTGAAGCCCCATACAATGGATGAGGTGCCAGACACGGAATCCTCACGGTCAAGTCGCAAATTGAGAGATAAATCAGAGGTAGCATTTTAGGTATTTCCTTTTTAGTTCGTATTGGAGTTTGTTTCGGCCTTAGGCCAAGTAGTGCATGAGTTGTAATCAAGGCCGTGTATTATGTGCCAATATAAGGCTAGGGCCTTAGCCTCATTGTAACTGAGGCTATGATTTGAGAAATAGAAACCAGAAAATCACCATGGTTTGGTGGCCATTGTTGGCGTGTTCTTGAGATTTCCATCGAGGAATTGCTCTAGTGTGTTGAATCCAATTGTGGTGTTGGATTCTACTTGCTGAAACTTTGGTTTCTCTACCCTTCGTTCATGTGCTGTGGTGTGCGTCGGAGAAGGCTTATCTTGGAGAGGGAATACAGCAAGGCGTATCGCGAAAGATCAGGGCCAAAGCAACGGGGTTCAGCTAGCTTGCTAGGTGGATCCGCATCAGTGCTGGACCTCGCGGATGACCCCGGCCTGGAGAAGCTTTGCTACCTCCACCTTCACCGCACTCTGCCGGTCAGTTGACATGCAACGAAGCCTCTGCTTGACCGGCTTAGTGTTGGGGCGGACTACCAACTTGTGTTCAATGAGGGCACGGTCCACGCCCTTGATGTCTTCCGGGGACCATGCGAAGACGTCCGCATTGTCCCAAGTACCCAAAGTAGGTCTTGTTCGACTTCGGGAGGGAGGCCTTTGTTGGTGATATGCCCTAGAGGCAACATGGAGATATTGAATATATCACATACTATGTTTATGATACATTGCTTTGTTCCTTGAAATAGACATTATCATTATTGATCAATGAGTATGTGACTTATTCATGAGACTCTTAATGCCAAAATGTTGCTATTTCTAAATGATCCCCGATTATATTTCATATGAGGAACAAATATGATTCAAAGATCAAGATATGTATTGATTGATGATCATGTCTCATGGATCATGGTATGGAGATACCAAATCAATAATATGGACATGTGTTAGTGAACATATGTTGGATAGACCCGCCATGAGACACCGCAGAGATTCCAAGTGTCATCGCTTGGTCTCAAGTAGTGTTTATGTGGAATCCTTAGACTTGAGATCATCATGGTTCCCAGCATGCGTAGTAGCTACTTTGGGACTACTAAACACTACTCCGTAATCGGGTAGTCATAAAAGTAGTCTTTGGGTTTGCCATGAAACATGTAGTGGGATGTGAATGATCAAGATAGAATTTGCCCTCCTTATGGGAGAGATATCTCGGGCCCCTCGATGTAATGGATTATGAAAGTGCATGGCCATGCCAAGGTGATTGAGGAGTCAATCACGAGTTTATAATCCATCACGAATCGAGAGAGTGATTGAGCTATCAAGAGGATGACACGTGTCTCGCCTTGAGCTTAATCTATATCGTGAGGCAAAGGGATTAGTACATGAGAACATTACAGTTCAAATGATATGATCTTTACGTATACTTTGGGGTTAATATGTCTTGCTAGAGGCCGCTATTAATGTGGTGACCGGAAAGGTGTTTCGGTCGCGACCAAGTATACGTGAACCTGCTGTGTCGCACACTTAACGGGTTGGAACACTAATTCAATGTGATTCTGATATGGGCTCAATTCGGATAGAGATCTGATAGACTCCTATTGGGCCCTCGGTCCACGAGGCCCAAGTGAGGAGGTCTATATATGGAGGCGAGGGCGAGGGAACGCACCGATAATCCCGAGCTAATCCGTAGCCGCCACCTCCGAGCCAAACCCTAGCCGCCGCAAGTCCGGTACACTCGCGATCGGCGCCCACCCCGGACGGTGGATACCGGTGGAGACGCTGCTGGTTGCGGCGTTGATCGGCATCAACAACCTGCGATCGGATCCGCTCGTGGTGCGGTTGATCGCGTGGAGGAGACGATCGGTTCGGGACGATCGACTACTTCCACTACTACCTCGACGCGCGTGGTTGGATCGGCTTCTCCAACTCTTCTTCACTGGCTGCCTAGTAGTAATGATCCATGATCCTCCTTAAGCATGATGTTCTTGTGTGCGCGGTAGAAAAATTTTGTTTTCGCCTCGTAGCCTACTCGCGATCCATTAGCCTTCACCGATGGAGACACAAGGTACGCCGGCATGCGGGGCATATTTTGACCTCGCCCCCGGCCGAGGCTTGGGCGTCAACCTGTGCCTGAGGGCGTCCGCCGGATTGGTGGTGAGGGCGTGCACCTTGCGGTGCGGCGTTGAGCATTGAGTTGTTTGCCCCGAGCGAGGTCCTGGTCACCGAGGATGGTGATAATGCCTTGCGGGCCCGGGAGCTTCATACATAAGAGGCCAGGGTGCGGAACCGCCCTAAGGGAATTGAGGGTTGGGCGCCCCAATATGGCATTATACGGATACAGGATGTCAATGATGTTGAAGGTGACGTTGTCGCTCCTCGCGTTGCCGCCCTGGCCAAAAGAGACATGCAGGCTTACCTGGCCCAGGGCACTCAGCGGTTGTCTGCCGAAGCCCTGCAATGGGGCTCCCGAAGGCCCCAAGAGAGTCCAGGTGATCCCCATCGGTCGGCGGCACCAACAAGATGTTTGCGGGCTGCCTCTGCCGACTGTGCCGCTCGGACGTCGCACCCGCGATGGCGGCGGATGACCAGGGGATCTTTATGAGGAAACTCCACACCCTCGGCGTCGGCAGGTGTGAAGGTGATCTCGCCCTGCGCCCACCCGGGCGGTGCTTGCGCCGAGGAGAACTCCAGCAAAGAGCCCCTGGAGATGACGTTTATGGTTTTGCGCTGGGCTGCCTCCGGGGCTTGAATTCACAGGGGCCCTCCTAGGGTTGCTGCACATGAGCTATGACGGGGGGCGACGTCCTCGGAGTTGCCTTCGATGTCGAGGACGTAGCGGGCCCTTTGAGATCTACACTGACTACGCTTGGGCTTGGGCTTGTTACTTGATCCCGCCCGCTCTTGGCGTCCGTTGAAGACTCTTGCTTGTGTTTGCCCCTGGGGGAGTCCTCCCTCTTCGATGAGCCTTCGTGCTTCAACGGGTCCTCCGCTTGACTGGTGTTGGGGTCATCGCCTTTGCGCCAGCGAGCGTCCTCCTCCACCCTCGCGTACTCCTCCATCTTCTCGAAGAGCTTTGCGACCGTCCTGATTGGCTTGCACGTGTTGTACTCACCAACGGCCCCGAGCGGAGGCCTTGTATTGTCGCGTTGATGATAGTCGCCTCATTGACATTCTTGACCGGCAATAATCTTGGCGGCGCTTGAAGTACTCCCAAGCTTCTCCGTGATTTTTGCTTGACAACAAGTTACCGATCCGCATTGACGCACTCGACGTAGTCCCTCTGAAAGTTATTGTAGAGGCAATCGCAGATCCGCGGCTATCCGCTCGCCCTGGCGTGGACTCCGGTGCGACCACCTGGAGGACTTCTTGGCTCTGAGCCTCTTGTATATCCCGCACGACTTCGTGGAGGTCTTGCAACTCCCGCTGGAACATGCCGATGGCCGTCGGTAGAGCACTCTCCCGTCCACCGTGGTCGCAGCGGCGGCGCAAATGGGTTGTGCCGTTTGCCAGCCGCTGCCACGGCTTGCGCCGCAAAGCTGCTCAAGGCGCCAAAGATGGTGGACTCCGAGTCGAGGCAAGGCCGGCGCGCCGCCAGAGCCACCGGTGCTTCCGCTTGGATGTGGGCGGTGGCGTGCGACGCGAGCGCCAACGTCACCGCCTCCCGACAACTCGATCGGTCCTGCCGGTGTCGACCATCGCACCGGTGGGGGTGGTCGTCACGCCACGTGTGTCGACATTAGCAGCTATAGTGTCGGCGGTGACGTTCGCACCGCGACCGCCACACCAATGCCCTCGTGTCGACGCCGCATCTCCACCGTGCTCTTCTTCTTCTCTCGCCGATGACGAGGCTTCTAATGGATTGCGCGAAGGCTACGATAGCGTAAAACAAAACTTTTCTACCGCGCACACAAGAACATCATGCTTAAGGAGGATCATGGATCGTTACCACTAGACGCCAGCAGCAATGAAGAAGAGTTGGAGAAGCCGATCCAACCACGCTGCCGAGGTAGTAGTGGAAGTAGTCGATCGTCCCGAACCGATCGCCTCCTCCACGCGATCAACCACACCACGAGCGATCCAATCAGAGGTTGTTGATGCCGATCAACGCCGCAACGAGCGCCGCCCACCGTATCCACACGCCCGGATCGGAACGCCGATCGCGAGTGTACCAAAGACCGCGAGCGGCTAGGGTTTGGCTCGAGGTGGCGGCTGTGGTTTAGCTCGGGATTATCGATGCCCCTCACCGCCTCCATATATATAGACCTCCTCACTTGGGCCTCGTGGACCGAGGCCCAATAGGAGTCTATCCGATCTCTATCCGAATTGAGCCCATATCCGAATCACATTCGAATTAGTGTTCCAACCCGCTAAGTGTGCGACCAGAGGTTCACGATACTTGGTCGCGACCCGTAAACACCTTTCCGGTCACCGTGTTAATAGCGGCCTCTAGTAAGACATATTAACCCCAAAGTATACGTAAAGATCATATCTACCGAACTCGTAATGTTCTCATGTACTAATCCTTTGCCTCACGATATAGATTAAGCTCAAGGCAAGACCTGTGTCATCCTCTTAATAGCTCAATCACTCTCTCGATTCCGTGATGGATTATAAACTCGTGATTGACCTCAATCACCTTGGCATGGCCATGCACTTTCATAATCCATTACATCGAGGGGCCCAGATATCTCTCCCATAAGGAGGGGCAAATTCTATCTTGATCATTCACATCCCACTACATGTTTCATGGCAAACCCAAAGACTACTTTTATGACTACCCGCCACGGAGTAGTGTTTAGTAGTCCCAAAGTAAGCTACTACGCATGCCGGGAACCATGATGATCTCAAGTCTAAGGATTCCACATAAACACTACTTGAGACCAACCGATGACACATGGAATCTCTGCAGTGTCTCATGGCGGGTCTATCCAACATATGTTCACTAACACATGTCCATATTATTGATTTGGTATCTCCATACCATGATCCATGAGACATGATCATCAATCAATACATATGTCGATCTTTGAATCATATTTGTTCCTCATATGAAATATAATCGGGATCATTTAGAAATAGCAACATTTTGGCATTAAGAGTCTCATGAATAAGTCACATACTCATTGATCAATAATGATAATGTCTATTTCAAGGAACAAAGCAATGTATCATAAACATAGTATGTGATATATTCAACATCTCCATGTTGCCTCTAGGGCATATCACCAACAGCCTCCCACTTGCACTAGAGTCAACCATGTAGGTATCTAATACCCATTGCCCTAGTGTGAGCCTCATGCTTTGGTCGGGAAGCGGCTTTGTCAACGGATCCGCAATGTTCAAACTGTGTACTTTGCATATCTTAACATCGCCTCTCCACAATCTCGCGGATGAGATGAAATCGTCAGAGAATGTGCTTGGACTTCAGTGCGATCTAGGCTCCTTGGTTTGCAAGAATGGCTCCACCGTTGTCACAAGAGAGGTCCATTGGGCTGGAGGCACTAGCCATCACACCAAGCTCGAAACAAATTTCTTGATCCAAATGCCTCTTTAGCAGCCTTCGTGGCCGCTATGTACTCGGCTCGTTGTAGAATCAAGAATCGCCTCCTCGCTTGGAACTCTTCCACCACCGCACCGCCATTCGTGTAACACAAATCCGATTGCGATCTAAAATCATCTTTGTCGGTTTGAAGCTAGCATCGGTGTAACCATTTACAACGAGCTCTTCCTCACCCCCATAGACGAGGAACACATCTTTAGTTCTTCTCAAGTACTTCAAGATGTTCTTTACTTAATCCAAAGACTTTCACCGATCTCGACTGGTATCTACCGTAGCACTTAAAGCATACGAGACATCCGGACGGTACAAAGCATGGCATACATAATGGATCCAATAGTCAAGCATATGGAATCGCATTCATTTTATCCCGCTCATCGTGTGTACTAGGACACCGATTCTTGCTAAGATTTATACCATGTGACATAGGTAGGAAGCCTTTCTTGAATCCCGCATGTTGAACCTTTTCAACACCTTGTCAATGTACGTATCTTGGCTTAATCCAATCACCTTTTGATCTATCTCTATAGATCTTGATGCTCAGAATATATGCCGCCTCCTAAGTCTTTCATAGAGAAACTACTTTTCAATGAAGACTTAATGATTCGAGCATAGGAATGTCATTTCCGATCAATAATATGTCATCCACATATAAGACCGTAAACACGAGTGCGCCCCACTAGCCTTTTGTAAACACAAGGCTCTTCTTCGTTCTTGATGAAACCAAACCCTTTGATTACTTCATCAAAACGAATGTTCCAACTCCGAGATGCTCGCTTAATCCATAAATGGATCTTTGCAGCTTGCATATCTTTCTAGCTAATTGCGGATCGACAAAACCTGTGGGTGTGTCATGTACACATCCTCACTCGATTTCCATTAAGGAAAGTCTGTTTTGACATCCATTTGCCATATTTCATAGTCGAAATAAGCAAAGAATCGCTAGAATGATCCGAATAGACTTTAGCATTGCGACGGCGAAAAAGTTTCATCATAATCAACACCTTGAATTTGTTTGAAACCTTTGGCCACCAATCGCGCTTTATAGATGTGAACATTTCCATCTATGTCTATCTTTTCTTGAAAACCCATTTGCACTCAATGGTTTTAACACCATCGTGGATCAACCAAGTTCCAAACTTGATTACCGTGCATGGATTCAATTTCGATCTCATGGCTTCAAGCCATTTCTCGTAGTCTGTCCCACCATCGCTTCTTCATAGGTCTTAGGTTCATCGTTGTCTAACAACAATATATCCCGTTGTTGAGTAGTCAAGAACATGTACCTCTCGTGTACACGACGTGACCTCTCGACCTACGTGGTGCCGGTGTGTCCACAACAGTTCTTCAACAGCTTGTTCATCCTGTTGTGGTTCTCAGAGAGTCAAACGCTTTCGGTGTTTCTAATTTCTTCAAGTTGCACCATGCTCCCACTATCCCTTCTTGAGAGAAACTCTTTCTAAGAAGACACCATGCTCAAGCGACAAACACTTTGCCTTCTTCTTGATTATAGAAGTAATATCCTTTTGTTTCCTTAGGATACCCGATAAAGAAGCATTTATCGATTTAGGACCGAGCTTATCGATTGTAAACGCTTTACATAAGTCTCACATCCCCAAATCTTAAGAAAAGACAAGCTAGGACGTTGTCCCGTCCACATCTCATATGGTGTCTTTTCACGATTTTGATGGAACTCGCTTAGTGTGAAAGCGGTCAAGCTTCAAGAGCGCACTTCAAAAGACAACGGAAGATCACCGTGGCTCATCATGGAGCGCACCATATCTAATAAGGTGCGATTTCTCCTCAGATACCCCATTCCATTGAGGTGTTCCAAGTGAGTCAATTGTGGAACAATTCCACAATCCTTCGATGATTACCAAACTCATGGCTCAAATACTCGCCTCCACGATCGATCGTAGAAACTTGATTGTCTTGCCTAAATGATTTTGCACTTCATTTTGGAATTCTTTGAACTTTTCAAAGGATTCGACTTATGCTTCATCGTAGATATATCCATATCTACTAAAGTCATCAAGAAAGTTATGAAGCATCGAAACCACCTCGTCGTTGAGCTCATTGGTCCACATACATCGAATGTACGAGTGCCAATAAGTCACTTGCCCGCTCACCTTGACCGGTGAAAGGTGCTTTTGTCATCTTGCCAAGTAAACAAGATTCGCATGTCTCAAATGATTCAAAATCAAATGAGTGCGAATACCATCTCTATGGAGCTTCTCCATGCTTCTCATTTATGTGACCTAAGCGACAATGCCAAATAAACGTGGATTCAAATCATTCGATCGTTGCCTCTTTGTATTAATGTTATAGACCGATGACTCTTCAAGAGTAAGAACATATAACCCATTCACCAATGGAGTATGACAATAGAACATATCTTTGAAATAAAGAGAACAACCATTGTTCACGATCTAAAGTCATAACCTTCGCTTGTAAACATGAAGCGTAAATAATGTTCTTGGAAAGAGATGGAACACAATAACAATTATTCAATTCCAAAACTAATCCTCAAGGTAAAGACAATGGCATGGTGCCAACACCACCGCAGAAGAACTTTTGCTCCATTGCCAACGCCAAGATCCACTTCGCTCCTCCTCAAACTTCTACTTCTTCTTAGCCCCGCAACGATTTGCAAATGTGAGCAACCGATCCGTATCAAATACCCAAGAATCAAGAGATGAAGTAGCAAGATTGATTTCTATAACATTTATACCGGAGCGAAGTCGATTTCCTTCTTTTCTCAAGATCCTCCAAGTACTTTGGGCGCCTTTTCCAATGTCCCGATTGCTTACGAGTAGCAATCGCATCGTGAGCAGGCCCTTCTTGACTTGCTTGGCCTTAGAACCGCCGCGATCTCATCGGAGCTAACTTTCTTTGACCGCGCTTTTCTTTACATAGGGCTTGCCTTGCCTTTCTCGCATCATCATCACATGATGGTCGCTTTTCTTAATGCTTTCCTCGGTGATTTTAGCATCCCATGCAACTCACCAAGGTCTTGTCCATGTTGTTCATGTGATAGTTCGTAATGAATGGCTCAAAGCTCGAGGGGAGCGATCAAGAATCACATCGAGAGCCAACTCTGGCTAAGGGAAAACCAAGCTTTTCCGCACTCTCAATGTAGCCAATCATCTTAATCACATGAGGGTCGACGGATTCCCTTCGCAAGCTCGCACGCAAACAAGGACTTTGAAGTGTTGAACCTCTCACCCTTGCTTGGTTCTCAAACATACCACGCAACCCCACAATGATATTGTAGGCATCTGTGTTCTCATATTGCTTCAAGCTCAGAGGACATTGTGGCAAGCATGAGACACTCACATCAAGGTAATCATTCGCTTGCTTCTCATAAGCTTTCCGCAGCACACAAAGAGCATTATCGTGCAAGTCATCGTGATAAGGAGACTCAAGGACATGCTCCTTGCGCCTTGCTTGAGAACAATTCTCGTGTTGCGATACCAATCCAAAAGTTCGCTCCATTGAGTTTTTCTTTCTCAAGAATAGATCGCAAATTAAAAGAACTGGATGCGCATTAGTTGACATGATCTACAACAAAGAATATGCAAAGTTTAGCACTATGTTCATGTTTGATCTTCCATTAAACAATTTAACAAAGATACTCCCACTATATGTTTTGTAATCGCCTTCCTCTAACGACATATAGTGGTCAAGATCCATGTTCATCTAAGTTCTAGTGAGCTTTGGCATCACCGCTAGAAACCTAGTGACGAGGTAAGCAACACTTGCTAATCACATCTTATGTGACTCTTGTTTGTTGGGTGGCATCCAATGCCCCGGCCCCAACACCATGCCCCAAGGCCCAAATCTAATTTGATAGCCTTGTCAAGTAAACCAATACTATGCATGTGGATGTCCGACATCCACCCTATTAGATCAAGATAGTTGATGGTACTCGCTTATGCACCTACCAAACAATGATCATGATTCTTATAGGCGCAAAGAATTGAAGGGCATCAAAACAAATTCTTAATTTTTCTTGAGAGAAGCTATTCTATCATGAAAACTAACCCTTAGTTGGTATGGCATGAAAGAATAGTATGACAAGAAATAAACATCACATGCATATAATCACATTATACTGTGAATGGTATGGCATTTTGTATCGTAGTGGTCGCCATCGCCATGGTTCCACGGTGATATTATTCGCCACACTTCTTGTCCTCTTTGTCATCATGCTTGAAGCCTCCATAGCAAAGAACTAAACTATTACAACTAATAGGTAGCAAATGAATTACATGAGGAGCTCAAGCATCACAAGTCGACACGCAGTCGTTATACAATTAAAGAACAACCTCAACCCTACTGTGATTAATACGACACACAGTCGCCAAAACACACATGCATCACATATGCATCTATGCCATACCATTCACATCATTCCTCGCAAAAACAAGTTGCGTAGAACATATTCTACCGCCCTGACATGAATGTGTTTCTATAACAATCTATGCGTGTACGCAACGGCGGTCCCATTCTAACCTCACGGAATTACATAGATCGCATCTATGAAATCGCTATGAAAATCTCATCGGGCCGATCAAATCAACCCAAATCCGAGCCATTCAAAATGTCTCAATTTTCATTAGATCAATCACATCAATCATCGCGATCGGTATGCTTGAGGAGACCGCAACACAAGACCTCGATCCGTTGGCTCAATCCATCGATCGCGCGCAGCTAGCCCCGATGGTGTTACCAAATGGTAGGGGCAAGTCGCAGACATCAAAGAAGGAGCACGAACTAATCTTTTGGCCACATGATGCTATCAACTCATACATATTCCAACCCCTTATGACCGATTGATCTAGTCCGTAATAGATCCAATCTATTACAACCGCATATCAACATATGCGCAGATCCAGATCGCAAACTAAGCAAGATGGCTCTGATACCACTAATGGATTGCGCGAAGGCTACGATAGCGTAAAACAAAACTTTTCTACCGCGCACACAAGAACATCATGCTTAAGGAGGATCATGGATCGTTACCACTAGACGCCAGCAATGAAGAAGAGTTGGAGAAGCCGATCCAACCACGCTGCCGAGGTAGTAGTGGAAGTAGTCGATCGTCCCGAACCGATCGCTCCTCCACGCGATCAACCACACCACGAGCGATCCAATCAGAGGTTGTTGATGCCGATCAACGCCGCAACGAGCGCCGCCCCACCGGTATCCACACGCCCGGATCGAACGCCGATCGCGAGTGTACCAAAGACCGCGAGCGCCTAGGGTTTGGCTCGAGGTGGCGGCTGTGGTTTAGCTCGGGATTATCGATGCTCCTCACCGCCTCCATATATATAGACCTCCTCACTTGGGCCTCGTGGACCGAGGCCCAATAGGAGTCTATCCGATCTCTATCCGAATTGAGCCCATATCCGAATCACATTCGAATTAGTGTTCCAACCTGCTAAGTGTGCGACCAGTAGGTTCACGATACTTGGTCGCGACCCGTAAACACCTTTCCGGTCACCGTGTTAATAGCGGCCTCTAGTAAGACATATTAACCCCAAAGTATACGTGAAGATCATATCTACCGAACTCGTAATGTTCTCATGTACTAATCCCTTTGCCTCACGATATAGATTAAGCTCAAGGCGAGACCCGTGTCATCCTCTTAATAGCTCAATCACTCTCTCGATTCCGTGATGGATTATAAACTCGTGATTGACCTCAATCACCTTGGCATGGCCATGCACTTTCATAATCCATTACATCGAGGGGCCCGAGATATCTCTCCCATAAGGAGGGGCAAATTCTATCTTGATCATTCACATCCCACTACATGTTTCATGGCAAACCCAAAGACTACTTTTATGACTACCCGCCACGGAGTAGTGTTTAGTAGTCCCAAAGTAAGCTACTACGCATGCCGGGAACCATGATGATCTCAAGTCTAAGGATTCCACATAAACACTACTTGAGACCAACCGATGACACATGGAATCTCTCGCAGTGTCTCATGGCGGGTCTATCCAACATATGTTCACTAACACATGTCCATATTATTGATTTGGTATCTCCATACCATGATCCATGAGACATGATCATCAATCAATACATATGTCGATCTTTGAATCATATTTGTTCCTCATATGAAATATAATCGGGATCATTTAGAAATAGCAACATTTTGGCATTAAGAGTCTCATGAATAAGTCACATACTCATTGATCAATAATGATAATGTCTATTTCAAGGAACAAAGCAATGTATCATAAACATAGTATGTGATATATTCAACATCTCCATGTTGCCTCTAGGGCATATCACCAAGGAGTCTGGGCGTGGCAAGGGACCGCGACACAGTCACGGTTAACTTGATCGCCAGCGCCGGCGACGTGGGGGCCTGAGCTCTGGAAGGTGTGCTAGCACCTCGGAGATAAGGGTGAGTGCTTGACTTTGATGATGTGCGCCGTCGTTTGAGAGTTTGCTAACGATTGCGCAGTGCACTGTGCTTGCTTGAGCGCTGCAAGCGACCCACACCCACGAGAGAGGGGCGCTAGAGCACCTACCGCGAGTGTCAAGAGGCCCTACGTGTCAAGAGGCCCACTCCGTCAAGGACGATCATATCCGGCTCCTAGAGACGGAGGGCGCGAAGGCAATTTTAGACGCCCGGGCACTCGTGGTGGAGTCACAGCGCACAGCTACCGAGGAGCGTGATGGCTTGCTCCGGCAGATCACCGTGTTGGAGGAGGAGAAAGGCCGCCTCACCGTGTCACTTAGGGAGAAGGACAGGGCGCTGGGCGATGCCTCGGTGGCGGTGTGGGATGCCATGCTGGCTCTAGAAGGCACCCTCAAAGACCTCTCTGTCGATGTGCCGCCTCGCGCCTCTGGTCCCGAAGACCTACCGCGAACGCTTCGTCGAATCGGAGAGGCCTCCAACCTCGCTCTTAGCGCCGCCAAGTCCTTCGGTAACCATTGCTCCTTCATGACCTCACGTATAGCCTTTGGGCTACTTCAACACTCAGGTTGTCAGCACATCGACGAGCTGGATGACCCCTACCGAGATGCCGGCCAGAGCCGGTGATGTCGCGCCATGCGCCGCCGCCACACCGCCCGGGCCTTTCATGAGTGGATCTGGGACTACATCGGGGAAGCTGTAGCGAAGGTAGAGATACGACGGTCCCTACGTGGCGAAGGGAACTTGGGCCGATGGATCGACGAGGTTCCAGGCGCGACAAGGGCGGCGATGCCAGCGCAAACCCACAGGTGTGAATCTGGGGTCGTAGTCTGTAGGCGTTTGCATTGTGCACACTTTTTCTTTTCTTCTTTTTTGTAAGCTGGCGGTCGACGGTCGCCCGCCTTTTCTGAATAAAGTGAAAATTGCCTCCATGTCTGATCGCCTGTGCTGTTTTGCCTCGGGCAACTGCTTGATAGGGACCGGTTGCCAGTCTCGGACGTCGTGACCCGACGGCGTCTTCGGCATTAGGGGTGGGCCGAGGACTCGCTAAACTTTTGGGCAGCTTGGGCTTTAGCGGGTGAGACCTCAACACGGGAGTATATTAAGGTGGAGCCGTGCGAGTAGGCACCCTAAACTCTCGAGTGCACCTGCGTGCATTAGCTCTTCGCAAATGTGGTTGCCGATTGCTCCTGTAAATATTCTTTTACAAATATAATAAAGGCCTGGGTCGGAGTACGTGTCCCTATCACTTTTCATGACCGCGCTTGTCCCATAGTTGTCCCGTAGGAACTCGTAGGACTTAGCGGCGGCCGCGACTAGCCAAAGTAGCCGCTCGAGCGCTCCATCCCCTATCCTTCGAAGTGGCGGTAGTGAGCCGGCGACCAGCCGGTAACCGCCGAGCGCCCGCCCCTACCTTTGAAGTGGCGGCAATGAGCCGGGCGACCAGCCAAGTAGCCGCCGAGCTCTCCGCCTCCAACCCTTCAAGTGGCGGCGAGCGGAGTGGGCGACAGCCAATAGCCGCCGAGCGCCCAGCCCCTACCCTTCAAGTGGCGGCGGTGGAGTGTGCGCGGAGGCGTGCCTCCACTACGTCTTATTTATACTCCGTGGAGTGCACGCGGAGGCATGCCTCCGCTGCGTCTTATTTATACTCCGTAGAGTGCACAGAGGCGTGCCTCCGCTGCGTCTTATTTATACTCCGTAGAGTGCGCGCGGAGTCTTATTTTATATTCACGAGGAGTGCGTGCGGAGACCACGTGTCTTATTTTATACTCACGAGAGTGCGCGCGGACACCGCATGTCTTATTTTATACTCACGAAGAGTGCGCGCGGAGACCGCGTGTCTTATTTTATACTCACGAAGATTGCACGCGGAGACCGTGTGTCTTATTTTATACTCACGAAGAGTGCGCGCGGAGACCACGTGTCTTTTTCTATACTCACAAAGAGTGCGCGCGGAGACCGCATGTCTTATTTTATACTCATGAAGAGTACGCACGGAGGCAATCCTCCGCTCGTGGTAACAAAAAATGAGACAAATTTTGCAAATGAATGGACTTTATTAATGTCCCGTTTGCACGGGCGAGCAACTACAAAAGAAGATACTAACCATTGATCGCTCGAGGACAAAGGTGGCAGTGGCCGCAATTGCTGTGACAGCTTTGGGTGCTGGGTCGAGCCTCTGGTGCTAGAGCAACCAACGCGAGAGGGCCCGCGAAGTGCTTCTTGAGGTCGTTGGAAGCCCTCGCATGGTTTTTTCAGGATGTTTCTTGGTGGGCCTTGTGGTGCGGCCCCCGAGCCCCATGCTCTATGCGCCGGGCGAGATTCTGGTCATCGAGGGTGGTGATGATACCTTGCGGGCCCGGGTGCTTCATGCATAAGAAGTCATGGTGCGGGACCGCCCCGAAGGAGTTAAGGATTAGGTGCCCTAGTATGGCATTGTACAGGTATGGGATGTCAATGTCGAAGGTGACGTCCTCACTCCATGCGTTGTCGCCTTGGCCAAAAGAGACTTGGAGGCATATCTGGCCCAGCGCCTTCAGTGGCTAACCCCCGAAGCCTTGCAGCAGGATTCTCGAGGGACCCAGGCAACTTCGGGGGATCCCCATCTGGTCGAAGACGGCCGCGAACAAGATGTTTGCAAAGCTTCCTCCGTCGACCAAGACGCGTTTGACATTGCACCCCGCGATGGCGACCTAGATGACCAAGGGATCCTAGTGAGGGAACTCGACGCCCTCTGCGTCAACGGGCGTGAAGGTGATTTCGTGCGGGGCCCACTCCGGCGGTGCCTGCGTCGGGTATGTTGCCACATCGTGTAGCCTCCGCGCGTAGGCCTTCTATTGCCGTGCCGAGGGGAACTCCAATGAAGAGCCCCGGAGATAACGCTTAGAACCCCGTCCCAACCTCCTCCGTGGCTTGATTCGCCAGGCCTTCTTGGGGTTGTCTGACGTGGGCTTGAACTGTGGGGGCCCTCTTGGGCTGCCGCCCATGGGCTTGAACCGCAAGGGGCCTCCCGGGCTGCTGCACATGGGCCACGACAGGCGGCTATGCTTCCAGGGTTCTGTCCCTAGCGACGCTCTGTCGGAGCATCGCGATGGTGGTGCATGTCCGCGTATTGTGGCCACACCGGCCATGCACCTCGCACTAGAGACCGTAGAGTTGGACTTCTTGTTCCGCACGGGGTCTATCGTCGCGACCCCGGCCTCGCCCTCGCCCGCGGCCCCGGCGACCTCGGCCGCGACCGGTGTGGGCACTGTCTTCGGAACCACCCTCGATGTCAAGGATGTAGCGATTTCTCTGGGACTTGTGTTGACTGCGCTTGGACTTGTCACCCGACGGGTCCTTAGGCTTGGCATCTTTGCACTCGGGAGCGTCCTTCGAAGACTCTTCCTTGCGCTTGCACTTCGAGGAGCCCTCCAAAGCATCTTCATTCTTTCTTGAGGTCGCACTTCCATCTTATCGAAGAGCTTCGTGACCGTCTTAATTGGCTTACGCGCGTTGTATTCAGCCATCGGCCCTGGGCGGAGGCCTTGTATCGCTGTGTTGATAATGGTTGTCTCGTTGACGTCCTTCACATGGCAGTGGACCTTTGCGAAGCGCTTGAAGTAATCTCGGAGCTTCTCTGAGGGTTTTTACTTGACGACGAAGAGCTGGTCCGCATCGACGCGCTCGATGTAGTTCCCCTAGAAGTTGTTGTAGAGACGATCGCGGACCTGCTCCCACGCATAGATGGAGCTTAGCTCTATGGTGAAAAACCAAGAGAGCGCCACCCTTGCGATGAGAGGGGAGCCCTTCGCTTTGGTGGTGTCGCTCACCGCGGCCGATGACGATGCCTCGTATACGCGATGAACTCCCGAGGGTCTGTGTCGCCTTGTACGGCTCGATAGCAGCTGGGAACTTGAAGTCCTCCGCCATGCCAATTGCTGCGCGCTCGAGCGCCGTGGTCGGTAGTCGCAACGTCGGCGCTTCCGCCGCCCCAGAGCGCGCGCGCCATCGCCGCGCCGCACCGACGCCGTCGCGAGTTCTTCTTTCGTGCTCTCTTCTTCTTCGCCACTGCCGATGATGAAGCCTTCTTTTGTGCCATCCTTCTTCAGGTCTTGGAGCTTGCTATTGTCGTCCCCACGGACGGCACCAATTGTTGTGGTTACAGACCAAACAGTATAGATGATAGTGGAGAGTTAACTGAGCAATGCTTGGGGCTTTCCCCATGGCCTGGGTGGCTTTATATGTTGGTGATATGCCCTAGAGGCAACATGGAGATGTTGAATATATCACATACTATGTTTATGATACATTGCTTTGTTCCTTGAAATAGACATTATCATTATTGATCAATGAGTATGTGACTTATTCATGAGACTCTTAATGCCAAAATGTTGCTATTTCTAAATGATCCCCGATTATATTTCATATGAGGAACAAATATGATTCAAAGATCAACATATGTATTGATTGATGATCATGTCTCATGGATCATGGTATGGAGATACCAAATCAATAATATGGACATGTGTTAGTGAACATATGTTGGATAGACCCGCCATGAGACACCGCAGAGATTCCATATGTCATCGCTAGTCTCAAGTAGTGTTTATGTGGAATCTTTAGACTTGAGATCATCATGGTTCCCAAGATGCGTAGTAGCTACTTTGGGACTACTAAACACTACTCCGTGAATCGGGTAGTCATAAAAGTAGTCTTTGGGTTTGCCATGAAACATGTAGTGGGATGTGAATGATCAAGATAGAATTTGCCCCTCCTTATGGGAGAGATATCTCGGCCCCTCGATGTAATGGATTATGAAAGTGCATGGCCATGCCAAGGTGATTGAGGAGTCAATCACGAGTTTATAATCCATCACGGAATCGAGAGAGTGATTGAGCTATTAAGAGGATGACACAGTGTCTCGCCTTGAGCTTAATCTATATCGTGAGGCAAAGGGATTAGTACATGAGAACATTATGTGTTCAAATTGATATGATCTTTACGTATACTTTGGGGTTAATATGTCTTACTAGAGACCGCTATTAACACGGTGACCGGAAAGGTGTTTCTGGGTCGCGACCAAGTATACGTGAACCTACAGGGTCGCACACTTAACGGGTTGGAACACTAATTCGAATGTGATTCGGATATGGGCTCAATTCGGATAGAGATCCGGATAGACTCCTATTGGGCCTTGGTCCACGAGGCCCAAGTGAGGAGGTCTATATATATGGAGGCGAGGGCCGAGGGATGCATCCGATAATCCCGAGCTAAACCACGCCGCCACCTCCGAGCCAAACCCTAGGCGTCATGAGTCTTGGTACACTCGCGATCGGCGCCCAACCGGACGTGTGGATACCGTGGAGGCGCTGCTCGTTGCGGCGTTGATCGGCATCAACAACCTGATTGGATCCGCTCGTGGTGCGGTTGATCGCGTGGAGGAGACGATCGGTTCGGGACGATCGACTACTTCCACTACTACCTCGACGCGCGTGGTTGGATCGGCTTCTCCAACTCTTCTTCCGCTGCGCTGCGCGTCTAGTGGTAACGATCTATGATCCCTCCTTAAGCATGATGTCCTTGTGTGCGCGGTAGAAAAGTTTTGTTTTCTGCTATCGTAGCCTTCGCGCGATCCATTAGTGGTATCAGAGCCATCTTGCTTAGTTTGCGATCTGGATCAGCGGTTGTAATAGATTGGATCTATTACGGACTAGATCAATCGGTCATAAGGGTTGGAATATGTATGAGTTGATAGCATCATGTGGCCAAAAAGATTAGTTCGTGCTCCTTCTTTGATGTACGCGCGACTTGCCCCTACCGGCTGGTAACACCATCGGGCTAATCACAAGCACATCGATGAGATTGAGCCAACAGATCGAGGTCTTGTGTTGCGGTCTCCTCAAGCATACCGATCGCGATGATCAATGTGACTGATCTAATGAAAATTGAGACATTTTGAATGGCTCGGATTTGGGTTGATTTGATCGGCCCGATGAGATTTTCATAGCGATTTCATAGATGTGATCTATGTAATTCCGTGAGATTGTTATAGAAACACATTCATGTCGTATGGTAGAATCGCTCACGCTTAACTTGTTTTGCGGGGAATGATGTGAATGGTATGGCATAGATGCATATGTGATGTATGTGTGTTTTGGCGGCCTGTGTGTCGTATTAATCACACCCGGTTGAGGTTGTTCTTTAATTGTATAACGACTGCTGTGTCGACTTGTGATGCTTGAGCTCCTCATGTAATTCATTTGCTACCTATTAGTTGTAATAGTTTAGTTCTTTGCTATGGAGGCTTCAAGCATGATGACAAAGAGGACAAGAAGTGTGGCGAAGAATATCACCGTGGAACCATGGCGATGGCGACCACTACGATACAAAATGCCATACCATTCACAAGATAATGTGATTATATGCATGTGATGTTTATTTCTTGTCATACTATTCTTTCATGCCATACCAACTAAGGGTTAGTTTTCATGATAGAATAGCTTCTCTCAAGAAAATTAAGAATTTGTTTTGATGCCTTCCAATTGTCGCGCCTATAAGAATCATGATCATTGTTTGGTAGGTCCGCCAAAGCGGTACCATCAACTATCTTGATCTAATAGGGTGGATGTCGGACATCCACATGCATAGTATTGGTTTACTTAACAAGGTTATCAAAACAGTTTTGGACCTTGGGGCATAGGTTGGGGCCGGACATATTGATGTCACCCAACAAACAAGAGTCACATAAGATGTGATTAGCAAGTGTTGCTTACCCACGCCACTAGGTTTCTAGCAAAGATGCCAAAGCTCACTAGAACTTAGATGAACATGGATCTTGACCACTATATGTCGTTAGAGGAAGACGATTACAAAACATATAGTGGGAGTATCTTTGTTAAATTGTTTAATGGAAGATCAAACATGAACATAGTGCTAAACTTTGCATATTCTTTGTTGTAGATCATGTCAACTAATGCCGCATCCGTTCTTTTAATTTGCGATCTATTCTTGAGAAAGAAAACTCAATGGAACGAACTTTTGGATTGGTATCGCAACTCGAGAATTGTTCTCAAGCAAGAGCGCAAGGAGTATGTCCTTGAGTCTCCTTATCCCGATGACTTGCCCGATAATGCTACCGTGGTGCACGGAAAGCTTATGAGAAGCAAACGAATGATTACCTTGATGTGAGTCGTCTCATGCTTGCCACAATGTCCTCTGAGCTTGAAGCAATATGAGAACACGATGCCTACAATATCATTGTGGGGTTGCGTGGTATGTTTGAGAACCAAGCAAGGGTCGAGAGGTTCAACACTTCAAAGTCCTTGTTTGCATGCAGCTTCTGCGAAGGGAATCCGTCGACCCTCACGTGATTAAGATGATTGGCTACATTGAGAGTCTGGAAAAGCTTGGTTTTCCCCTTAGCCAAGAGTTGGCTACTGATGTGATTCTTCAGTCGCTCCCCTCGAGCTTTGAGCCATTCATTCTGAACTATCACATGAACAACATGGACAAGACCTTGGCTGAGTTGCATGGGATGCTAAAATCAACCGAGGAAAGCATTAAGAAAAGCAGCCATCATGTGATGATGATGCAGAAAGGCAAGGGCAAGCCCTATGTAAAGAAAGGCGCGGTCAAAGAAAGTTAGCTCCGATGAGATCGCGAGCGGTTCTAAGGCCAAGCAAGTCAAGAAGGGGCCTCGCTCTCGATGCAAATTGCTACCATCGTAAGCAATCGTGACATTGGAAAAGGAACGCCCAAAGTACTTGGAGGATCTTGAGAAAAAGAAGGGAAGTACGACTTCCGCTCCAGGTATAAATGTTATAGAAATCAATCTTGCCACTTCTTCTACTGATTCTTGGGTATTTGATACGGATCGGTTGCTCACATTTGCAAATCGTTGCGGGGCTAAGAAGAAGTAGAAGTTTAAGGAGGAGCGAAGTGGATCTTCGCGTTGGCAATGGAGCAAAGTTGTCATGCGGTGGTGTTGGCACCATGCCATTGTCTTTACCTTCGTGATTAGTTTTGGAATTGAATAATTGTTATTGTGTTCCATCTCTTTCCAAGAACATTATTTCGCTTCATGTTTACAAGCGTAAGGTTATGACTTTAGATCCGTGAACAATGGTTGTTCTCTTTATTTCAAAGATATGTTCTATTGTCATACTCCATTGGTGAATGGGTTATATGTTCTTACTCTTGAAGAGTCATCGGTCTATAACATTAATACAAAGAGGCAACGATCAAATGATTTGAATCCACGTTTATTTGGCACTCGCCGCTTAGGTCACATAAATGAGAAACGCATGGAGAAGCTCCATAGAGATGGTATTCGCACTCATTTGATTTTGAATCATTTGAGACATGCGAATCTTGTTTACTTGGCAAGATGACAAAAGCACCTTTCACCGGTCAAGGTGAACGGGCAAGTGACTTATTGGCACTCGTACATTCTGATGTATGTGGACCAATGAGCTCAACGACCGAGGTGGTTTTCGATTTCATAACTTTTATCGATGACTTTAGTAGATATGGATATATCTACCGATGAAGATAAGTCCGAATCCTTTGAAAAGTTCAAAGAATTATAAAATGAGGTGCAAAATCATTTAGGCAAGACAATCAAGTTTCTACGATCCGATCGTGGAGGCGAGTATTTGAGCCATGAGTTTGGTAATCATCGAAGGATTGTGGAATTGTTCCACAATTGACTCACCTGGAACACCTCAATGGAATGGGGTATCTCGAACGAGAAATCGCACCTTATTAGATATGGTGCGCTCCATGATGAGCCACAGTGATCTTCCGTTGTCTTTTTGGGGGTACGCTCTTGAAATGACCGCTTTCACACTAAATGAGTTCCATCAAAGTCGGAGAAAAGACACCATATGAGATGTGGACAGACAACGTCCTAGCTTGTCTTTTCTTAAGATTTGGGGATGTGAGACTTATGTAAAACGTTTACAACTGATAAGCTCACCCTAAATCGATAAATGCTTCTTTATCGGGTATCCTAAGGAAGCGAAAGGATATTACTTCTATAATCAAGAAGAAGGCAAAGTGTTTGTCGCCAAGATGGTGTCTTCTTAGAGAAAGAGTTTCTCTCAAGAAGGGATAGTGGGAGCATGGTGCAACTTGAAGAAATTCGAGAAACACCGAAAACGTTTCAGCTCCTGAGAACCACAACAGATGAACAAACTGTTGAAGAACCTGTTGTGGACACACCGCACCACGTAGGTCGAGAGGTCACGTCGTGCACCGAGAGGTACATGTTCTTGACTACTCAACAACGGGACATATTGTTGTTAGACAACAATGAGCCTAAGACCTATGAAGAAGCGATGGTGGGACGGACTCGAGAAATGGCTTAAAGCCATGAGATCCGAAATTGAATCCATGCACGAGAATCAAGTTTGAACTTGGTTGATCCACGATGGTGTTAAAACCATTGAGTGCAAATGGGTTTTCAAGAAAAGATAGACATAGATGGAAATGTTCACATCTATAAAGCGCGATTGGTGGCCAAAGGTTTCAAACAAATTCAAGGTGTTGATTATGATGAAACTTTTTCGCCGTCGCAATGTTAAAGTCTATTCGGATCATTCTAGCGATTGTCGCTTATTTCGACTATGAAATATGGCAAATGGATGTCAAAACAGCTTTCCTTAATGGAAATCGAGTGAGGATGTACATGACACACCCACGGGTTTTTTTCGATCCGCAATCGCCTAGAAAGATATGCAAGCTGCAAAGATCCATTTATGGATTAAAGCGAGCATCTCGGAGTTGGAACATTCGCTTTGATGAAGTAATCAAAGGGTTTGGTTTCATCAAGAACGAAGAAGAGCCTTGTGTTTACAAAAGGCTAGTGGGAGCGCACTGTTTCGGGTCTTATATGTGGATGACATATTGTTGATCGGAAATGATATTCCTATGCTCGAATCATTAAGTCTTCATTGAAAATAGTTTCTCTATGAAAGACTTAGGAGAGCGCGATATATTCTGGCATCAAGATCTATAGAGATAGATCAAAAGGCTGATTGGATTAAGCCAAGATACGTACATTGACAAGGTGTTGAAAAGGTTCAACATGCAGGATTCCAAGAAAGGCTTCCTAACTATGTCACATGGTATAAATCTTAGCAAGAATCGGTGTCCTAGTACACCGATGAGCGGGATAAAATGAATGCGATTCCATATGCTTCACTATTGGATCCATCATGTATGCCATGCTTTGTACATCGCCCGATGTCTCGTATGCTTTAAGTGCTACGGTAGATACCATCGATCCGTGAAAGTCACGGATTACCGTAAAGAACATCTTGAAGTACTTGAGAAGAACTAAAGATGTGTTCCTCGTCTATGGGGTGAGGAAGAGCTCGTTGTAAATGGTTACACCGATGCTAGCTTCCAAACCGACAAAGATGATTTTAGATCGCAATCGGGATTTGTGTTCGCTGAATGGCGGTGCGGTAAGTCGAAGAGTTCCAAGCAGAGACAGCTTGTCGATTCTACAACGTAAGCCGAGTACATAGCGGCTTGAAGTCGCTAAAGAGGTCGTTTGGATCAAGAAATTTGTTTCGAGCTTGGTGTGATGGCTAGTGCCTCACCCAATGGACCTCTCTTGTGACAACAAGGAGCCATTCATAAAGCCAAGGAGCCTAGATCGCACCAAGTCCAAGCACATTCTACTGCGATTTCATCTCATCCGCGAGATTGTGGAGAGGCGATGTTAAGATATGCAAAGTACACACGGATTTGAACATTGCGGATCCGTTGACAAAGCCGCTTCCCCGACCCAAAGCATGAGGCTCACACTAGGGCAATGGGTATTAGATACCTACATGGTTGACTCTAGTGCAAGTGGGAGATCACAGGTGATATGCCCTAGAGGCAACATGGAGATGTTGAATATATCACATACTATGTTTATGATACATTGCTTTGTTCCTTGAAATAGACATTATCATTATTGATCAATGAGTATGTGACTTATTCATGAGACTCTTAATGCCAAAATGTTGCTATTTCTAAATGATCCCGATTATATTTCATATGAGGAACAAATATGATTCAAAGATCGACATATGTATTGATTGATGATCATGTCTCATGGATCATGGTATGGAGATACCAAATCAATAATATGGACATGTGTTAGTGAACATATGTTGGATAGACCCGCCATGAGACACCGCAGAGATTCCATATGTCATCGCTTAGTCTCAAGTAGTGTTTATGTGGAATCCTTAGACTTGAGATCATCATGGTTCCCAAAGATGCGTAGTAGCTACTTTGGGACTACTAAACACTACTCCGAATCGGGTAGTCATAAAAGTAGTCTTTGGGTTTGCCATGAAACATGTAGTGGGATGTGAATGATCAAGATAGAATTTGCCCTCCTTATGGGAGAGATATCTCGGCCCCTCGATGTAATGGATTATGAAAGTGCATGGCCATGCCAAGGTGATTGAGGAGTCAATCACGAGTTTATAATCCATCACGGAATCGAGAGAGTGATTGAGCTATTAAGAGGATGACACGGTCTCGCCTTGAGCTTAATCTATATCGTGAGGCAAAGGGATTAGTACATGAGAACATTATGTGTTCAAATTGATATGATCTTTACGTATACTTTGGGGTTAATATGTCTTACTAGAGACCGCTATTAACACGGTGACCGGAAAGGTGTTTCGGGTCGCGACCAAGTATACGTGAACCTGCTGTGGTCGCACACTTAACGGGTTGGAACACTAATTCGAATGTGATTCGGATATGGGCTCAATTCGGATAGAGATCCGGATAGACTCCTATTGGGCCTTGGTCCACGAGGCCCAAGTGAGGAGGTCTATATATGGAGGCGGTGAGAGGGATGCATCCGATAATCCCGAGCTAAACCCCGCCGCCACCTCCGAGCCAAACCCTAGCCGCTCGTGAGTCTTTGGTACACTCGCGATCGGCGCCCACCGGACGTGTGGATACCGGTGGAGGCGCCGCTTCGTTGCGGCGTTGATCGGCATCAACAACCTACGATTGGATCCGCTCGTGGTGCGGTTGATCGCGTGGAGGAGACGATCGGTTCGGGACGATCGACTACTTCCACTACTACCTCGACGCGTGGTTGGATCGGCTTCTCAACTCTTCTTCACGCACAAGGTCTAGTGGTAACGATCTATGATCCTCCTTAAGCATGATGTCCTTGTGTGCGGTAGAAAAGTTTTGTTTTCGCTATCGTAGCCTTCAGCGATCCATTATTATATATTCATATGGGGAGTATTTTACAATTATATCCTTACACCCAAGTACCCTTCTCAAGGGCATATATGGCATTACACATGTCCCACTTTGGGCTTTATGACCTTCTAACAGGCCGGCTGGGCTTAGGTGGGGGCACCCCTACAACAAGACTATTACGGAGAATACAAAGGAATACAGGAACTAGAAAAAGACAAAATTAAGAAACTAAAAGCTAGAAGTGGAAAAGCTGAAATGAGCGGGGCATCTTTCGATTGCGGACTAATCTTGGCCTGTTCTTTTTGGCTGGAGCTATGGCTTTTGGCTACGGCTTGTGTTTTTTAGGCTGTTTGTGTAAGAGATTACAGAGTAACAGAAACTCACGTGCGGTTTTTGATGATATAAATGAAGTCGGTACAATATGTACTACAATTAACTAGTAGACCCTATATTGAAAAGATACTCCGTTTAAAAGTTAGTTACTGTAGAAAAGCCGAAAAATAGCTTTTAGAAGTCGAAAAGAATCGGGCCCTTGATTTATCGCATCATGCTATATGCTTCTTTTAAGAATTTCTAGGATATTTCTCAAAACAACTATTAGTAAGACACGCTCGAAGCCAAATTCAACTTTACAAGCTCATGGCATGTTCTTTTATGCTTTTAGTTAATTTTAGTGTTAACTTCTATTATCCAATCTGCTTATAGACCTACTACATTACTGACTAAAAATCCTTGCTTTCCCAAATAGACAAAATCTTAGCGCCGCACTTTGTGGCGAAGATAGACCGACGGTGCATGGTGAACCCTAAGAGCATCACGATGGTTGCCGGCGAGAATGGCTTTCGCCTCTGCGGCCTCCTCCACCTCCTCCTTCCCTCCTCCTCGTCACCCCTATTCTTGCGAACCCGAGTCACCGCGGTGGGATAGCGAAACCCACCTTGTTCTTGACACCTTCATCGGTCGTAAGATCCACCAAGAATTCGTGCTCTTCTACTCTTGTTCCTCATCTTCCTTCGACTCCCCATCACGCCCCTGCAAAGCGATGGAGGAGGAAAAAGAAGCCGGTGCCGGTAGGGAGGAGGAGAAGGGCAAGGTGTTGGTGGGCGAGCTTATGGGTTTGTCGGACATCCGAGTAGGGCGGGTGGTGAAGGCTTGGCGGCACCTAGAGGCGGACACGCTACGTGTGGAGGAGGCGGACTACATAGATTTCCATGATTTGAAAATGTTTTCCTTGTAGTATTGTAGCTCCCTGATGCTTTGTCTAATATCGTCCTTCCTTTATGTGAAATGACAAACAAAAAATTAATACGTCTGCCCAAAATTCATAATTTCGTTCTACTCATCTAAAAATTATGTTCTTGGATATTCGGAATCTTTAAGAATTATCTACATTTTTTATGTAGATCATATCCCCAAACTATTCTATCTTCTATTTTTAATCTATAGATTAACACGTGCTGCCAACAGATAATAATTTATGAGACTACAGGCTAACAAAATTCATAACTCAAAAATTTACTCATCCGATCGTCATGAATAAAAATTATACAAAAAGTTATCAAAATTTTCTATAAATTTTTAGTGACATTTTCAAATTATGCCCCTATGTTATCTTTCATCACAGTACAATGATATAACAAATTAAACGAATCTATTATCCGATCCCTCTAACGAACACGTACAACCTCGCTCTCTAATCTGAATGTTAATCTTTAATTAGAATAATAAAATATATGAAAAATCAGATCGTTACCACGTAACAAACTCTCTGAACCCGATACATTCCACGCCTTTCCCTTCTCTCTCTCTCTCTCTATTTCCTCCTGGCCGGCGCACTGCCAACACTTGCCGACCACATAGCCCTAGCACGCAGCTGCACTCAGGCGTGACACGCAGCTGGGCTAGCGTAAGCTGGTGCGGGCGCGGGAGAGTGATAGAAGCGCTTGACTTGCGCTGCCTCGCGCGCCGGCTGGCAACCCGAGGCCAAAGAAATTCCCGTGGGCAGTGCACAGCTAAGCGTCTGTTCTTTTCGGCTGCGACTTTTGATTTTTGATTAAAATTTTTAAATTTTGACTGTTTACGGTACAGATTACTGAGAGATAGATACTCATTTGCGATTTTGGTTGGTATAAATGTTGGGCTTTTAACATGTAGATCGTTTAACTTGTAGACCCCGTCTTAAAAAAAATACTCTGTTTGAAAGTTAGGTACCATAGTAAAAGTTAAAAACCACTGACTTGTGAGGTAAAGAACAGGCCCTGAGATGGCTGATGGCGCATCACGCCGAGGAGTCACGGGCAGGCCAGGCAGGCGACCGTTGGAGAAAGTTGACGTGATAAAGAAAAAGTACAGTGTTGTTAGGGTTTTGATTCCTCTCTGCCACCACGATCCTTTTATCACGGCCCAGTTCAACTATTCACCAACTCATCGTATGATTTGCTCTAGGAAAACCAACCTCACTCCAATAATTTCAGCATATCTTTTTTCTGTATTTCTTTTTCATAAATTGCACGTAAGTCCTTAAGAGCTATTTTCGGGATATTATATTCTACCCTCTTAACAATTCGACCCTGAATTATCTTCCCAACGATTCTAAATGAGAAACAGAACATAACTGAAAATTAAACCACATGCATATATGAAGTGAACAACTTTGGATATTTCTCACGTGTGTGAGATTTCAACTTTGTAGGACCGAACAGGCAACAGAGGGGGATTGAATTGTGTCTTCATATTCTCCCCCAAGAATTCACTTAACCCTTTTCTCCGATAGCTACTGAGCTATGAAGACTAGGGTTGGAAATACACTTAAAAAACCAGAGCAACAGAGAGGACACATCAAAGAACTGACCGTAGTCGGAGACCAGCAACGTGGTCGAAATACGACAACGTAATCGAACTCTGACAATGTGATCAAAAGCAGACAACGTGGTCGTAAACTCGACAACGTGGTCAAAAGCATACAACGTGGTTATAAACTCGACAACATGATCGAAAGCAGATAACGTGATCGAAAATTGTCATAGTCGATAACCACCGAGACCAGAACCAACGTGATCGAGATGATTGTAGTCACAAATATCGTGGTCGTATATAACATGATCGAATGCCAATAAGTGGTCAAACAATCAATGTTGTCGTAACCAGTCAACAACGTGGTCATAGCCAACGTGGTTGTAAACCAATCCACAACCAAGACGATTAACGTGGTTGAAACAGGTGCGATGCAGTCTGGAACTTGACCTTGGTCAAAACCAACGTAGTCGTAAAGTTGATCGACATTCCAAACAAAGATTGCACTGACTACCAACTGCTTCTGTTCAGATTCAATAGAACAATGCAAAGAAATGAAAGATCTGAACATGGTCGTGTGACAACATAGTGCGAAGTGGCCGAAAGACTGAACAAAATCAAAAGCAACACACTTTAGTCTGGAACTCGACCATGGTCGAAACCAACGTGATCGTAAAACCGATCGTGTTCCAGACTGCGAACAGTGTCACTAATGTTATTGGTCATACATAGCCTAGAAGTGAATTTGTTTACTATAAGCTGGTAATTGATTGGTCAGTATAATGTGTTTTAACTCAGCTACTCATATAGTGCCTCACAAATAAGTTAGTTTGTTTGGAGTAAACTATGATTAGTTGATTCATCATTCAGGCATTAGTTGATTCAGCTTTTACATTATAAGAGCTTTGTAAAATTATAGCTAAGTACATCTTAGATACTTTTTATTTGACTTAACTCAATTTGTACAGAAGGCTTCGATTGATGCTTCATATATGCAACGCATATCTTAAATTCTATATGCTATGTTTTTTTAGTAGAAGACCAACCAAAAAGTTGAGGATGTTAAGATAGGTAATCAATTTACATAAGTACTTATCAATCATCCTCTTGTGGAAAAAGAGTTACTAAGTCCAATCAAGTGCTGCAAAATAATTAATGATGTCCATGTCAAACATAGACCAGTTGCCTAACATTCATATTGTGCATGTTAATTGTCACTTGCTTCAATTACAATGAACTACATATATCGTATTTTGCAATTACAATCCTAAATATTAATGATTTTTGTGCAAGTTAAAAGGATTAATGGTTGAATTCCTACTTTTGGCTACTTTAATACCTCATGAATGGATCAAGAAGCAAAGAATTCCATGAATATTAGACAACATTAGATATATATCAGATTTTTTTAGACTGATATACTTTAGATTCTTAGACTAAAAATTTGTAATATTTGTTCTTAAAGACTTGAATTTTCTAGAAATCAAATCGTTATGTACGCTTTGGAATGATGCGAATAGTACTCATATTTATTTCTTTGATGCAATGTAGTATGTTATGATTGTTACACTCATGATCATTTGTGTTATTGTGTAATGTGTCACACTTATCAAAGAATGTTTTATGAAACTATTTTACTTTGTACATTCATAGGAAAATAAAAAATCCTATAAGGGTCACCAGTTTGGCTCATGACAACACATAGTGTTGCACAATAAGTAACAAGAAACCATTAGTTTGGTAGAGACAATAATAACACAAGAATAAGTCTTTCAAATAACATAGAAGGTACTACATCCTTGGTAGCAACAATTTGTATTTTATCCTCGTTTGCAACTTTAATAGGTCCCATTGCTTGAAGTTCATCTTCAAAAACAATGCACTCAAATTCATCATCCTCTTCATTATCTGAGAGGTCCTACACATGTAGTGCCTAGACAAATATATCTACAACTCCTCCCTCTATAGTGCAATCTGACATTAACTTGCATGTATTATCATCAGTCAACACCCTTAGCCCATTTAACAAGTCTTCACCTAGGAACAATCAGTGTAGCAACATCCATTCTCCAATAGTACAATGGTCCTTTAGGTATCCAATTATCTCAAGAAGAGAAACCTTGTTGCATTCTACGTATGACATTTCTTCAGAACCACCGTAGTAATGCCGCATCTTTCCATCGTGAAAAAACTCCCCACTAAAATGAAATCTAACCACATGTTGGTCCAGAACATCCATGGAATCTGACAAACCTACCCTACATGCATCCAAAAAGCACTTGGGTCAACAACCCATACTGAAATAAACTATGATATATTTAAATGCAATTAAACAAGCTCCCATTTGCAAATAAACTATGCTAACACAACGGTTTTTGTGTACTTTAGACCTCAGTGTCCCCATGACAAAATCCAATCCCTAGGCTTAAATAAATGGAATCAAAGCACTTCCTTCTTAAAATACATTCTTTTTCACTGGATTCGACGGAATCTCATGCAAATTACCACATTTCTACTCAAACCCTAACCCTAGAAACAAGGGGAGCACTAACCTTGAGACCATCGCTTCTACCTCCTTCCTCAAATCTGCATGCCGCGTAAACTCAATAGCCTTCTCAACCCCTGATTCATCACCCCCGAGCTGTCAATTGCCGTCATGCGTTTGTGAGAGGGTGGGCATTTTGGAGAGGAGAGTGTGGGGGAGGGGTACCTAGGGCCGGCCGTTTCATATCGGGTGTCCAATCGGAAGGGAACACTGACAGTGGGCGACGTGGCATTCAATGTGGCTTAAAATTAGGGTGGATTGGGTGCACAGGGGATAGGGTTGAAAGTGAGACCAACTAAAGAGTAGAAGGGGTAAAGTAAATTTATTCCTAAAAGTTTTACATGCAACTTTTAACATGGAGAACCTGGAGCCATAAACTATATTTCTATCCAACTTTGGTTCATTGGTTCCTAGAAATAAGAGCTAATTGATTTTCTGATAACTTGTTTTTTAGTTTCTTTAGAACTTAGGCCGCGTTTTTGGAACAAAGGAAAAGTGAAGGATTTGTAGAGGATTTTGATACTATAGGAAAAATTACTACGAGGCCGTTTGGAACAAAGAATGGTCCTTAAGAATTCCTTCGAATTTCCTATGGATTGGGATGTTCCATAAGAATTTGGAAGGAAAACAAACATGAGGTCATACATATTTTCTCCTCCTTTGTCCTCTTTTCTAGTGTGAAATCCAAACTACACTTTTGAAGTTTTCGTGTGTTTTGAAGTTTTTCCTATGTTTTTCAATTTTCGCATTTCAGACATTTGTAAAAAGCACGATCGACGAAGTTTTGAAGATATTTTTTTCTTCTTGTTGAGAACAGACACTTCAAAAGGCAAAAATAGATAAAACTAGCCGAAGAAAAAAATCGTGCCTCAACCTACCAGGCCACCAAAGGGCGCACCGAGTGGGTGAGCCACCATGGCGACCTCACCGCCTCGTGGCTACTACGGCGTTGGTCCCCCCACAACGGCCTGTCTGTTCCGGCGTGCGGCGTGCCGGCGTGGCTGGCTGCGTTTGTTTCCCTTTCACCTCTGGTTGCTGCGCCGAGAGGGCCACCCATGGCCGCGTGGGAAGTGTTCGACGAAATGCTCAAGCGTCATCGTCATTCATAAGAGTTGTTTGCAATGGAAATCTTGACTTCAAAGTTGCAGTCATTTGAGAAGAAGGTGGCCACCGTGCTCTGCTGCGTATTGAAACTATTGGAATCAAGTGTGCTCATTATGATTGACATGCTAGATTGGCATTGCCACTGGCTGAGTCTGCTTGATGGTCATGTGGAAGACTGTGTGTATTGAAGTCTGTACGCATACGAAATCTGTACCTCAAGTTGGAGGAGTGGCAACTTACTCATAGAGGATTTCTTGGATAATGGTACATGATGTCGGTGGAAATACCATTCTAGACATGTCACATGAGAGCTGCAATGCAGATGTGCGAAAGAATGTTTCTACCGGACGCTTAGCATGTGACTTGTAAGTTCAAATTTCCCTATCAATTTATGAGATATTTCTACCGGGCGCTTGGCATGTGACTTGTAAGTTCACATTTCCCTATCAATTTATGAGTTCATATATGTGCATCTTCTGAGATTCTGGGACCAGAAAGCGCTTTCAGTTTTACATGAATCTTTTGCATGTTGAGGAAGGTCTAGTGCACAAAATATAGCCAAAAGAATTTATGTAAGATACAGATTATAGGTGCACTTTTCATCCAGTTGCTGGCTCCTACTATATAGATTTTGGTGGAACCAGATCATGATGGCAGTAGCCGGTAGGAAACTTTAAAGTGCATTGGGTCGATCCAGTTAAAGGAGGATAGGCCTGTTCCATTTTTTTACCCTTTTTTCCAGAAAAATAGTGTTGTTGCTGTTCTTTTTTTCAAAGACTGCTGTTGTTATGTTTTACATACGAGCTGACATTATGATTTTATTGGACCCACTAGAAATCAACCGTTTACAGTTCAAGGTGTGACCTCTACTGGCATTTAGTTATCCTTACTAATGAATATGGGAAACTCTAGAAAATCACAAGTCAATCCAATTTAGTTTTTATTTTTAAAGTTTAAACTGCAAAATTGTAAAATTCAATTTGTACACCCATTGAATGATATAGTATGTTCGTATTGGCTTATGTTTAGAAAAGTCAAAACCAATACGAACACCCGGTTTTTCGAAACAGATTTCCTACTTCTCTTGTAACTTTCTCGCTCCGGAGATAAGGCAAGGGGTCACAGGTGCATCACGCACCCTACTCCTCTCGCTCCCATCACGCGTACGTATCTCTCACTCATTTTTTTCCACCACTCGCTCCTTCCTTCTCAAAGTCACTTCTTTCAGCCATTAATATCCATTTTCCCTCAAAATCCATAAACCAAAGCCAAAAGCCATCAACAAAAGTCAATACGAATGCCTCCCGTTAGATCGCAAGTAATTTTCTCCGTGCACCACACAGATCATAAATAGATTTGGGGTCACCAAATGATGTGCCCTGTTACTGAGTAACGTGAAAGAATAATACATGTTGTTTAGTTTCTTGGTAGTGCTTCTATGCTCTCCATAAACTAAATTGCACAAATCTTAAAGTATTATGGTGTATTTTCACTTCTCGGAGAGTATTGAAGCCTGTGTCAGTCAAACATTTAAACAACTAGATATACCATAACCGCGTATCAATACACTGCAACTAATAGAAGAATATCAATAAAGCCTTGTATCTTTAATTCACTATTTCACTTGGGTTCAATAGGAATAAGCTTTCATTCCAATCAAGTTTCACATGATACAAGGTCAGCTTTTATTACTTTCACAAAAGATCAATTATACAACTAAATATATCATAACTGCATAGCAAAAAAAATTACAACTTACAGAAGAATAAGAACGAGCCCTTTCTATCTGTAGTTTAGTTGTGTTTCATACAATTAGCCTTTCATTCTGATCAAATTTCAACAGATTAATGCTCACTTTTTACTACTTCTGCAGAAGAACAACAATATATGTACTATTTGCACTACTGGATTTTCACCTGTAAAGGTAGAGTGTCACTGAAAAACCAAGCATATAAATTGGCAGGCAATGATATTTCCGATGCCATTTAAAACACGATTCCAAAGTAGAAATAGGATAAGGAACATAAGTAGTTACAACAGCCAAAGTGCATAATATGGATTTTACTTCTGCTCATTGGCCACCCATTTCACCTTGGGCTGGATAAGATTGATGCTGGAGGTGGAGCTGAATGTGGATGGATTATCTTGAGCAGACATTACTGGATTTGCATCAGAAAAGCTGTGATCTATGCAAGTTTCAACGCTCATTGCACCTTCCAATACCTTGACCACTGTTGACATGGAAGGCCTTCGATTGCTATCATTTTGCAAACACCACATTGCAAGCATCATCATTTGAATCACTTCCTCCTGGCATGAGACCATGTCATCACTGTGCTTGTCAATCATATCAATCAACTGATTGTTTTTAGCCTTTTCTCCTAACAATTTGATGAGGTGAACACTCTCTTCAGGCTGAGAATTATCAATATTTTTTCGTCCACTTATTACTTCCATGAGAACAACTCCAAAGCTGTAAACATCAGCTTTTTCAGTGATCTGCGACGTTAACCATTCAGGTGCCAGATACCCAGGTGTACCTCTCATCACAGTCACTACCTTGCTTTCGTCCCTATCTATTAGCTTAGATAGCCCAAAATCAGCCACTTTGGCATTGAAGTTCTTATCTAAGAGAATATTTTGTGGTTTGATGTCCAAATGAGCAATTTTTCGCCTGCACTCCTCATGAAGATAGCACAGGCCCTTGGCAATATCCAGAATGATCCTACACTGGTGCACCAATCAAGAGGGTCATTGTTATGGCTGTAATAGATCCACCTATCAAGTGACCCTCTCGACATACATTCATATACTAGAAGCCTATGTGATCTCTCTGCGCAAAAGCCGATCAGCCTGACAAGATTGATGTGCTCAATGCTGCCAATAGTCTCGACCTCTGCCAAGAATTCTTTCTTTCCTTGTCTAGCACTTTCCAAACGTTTCACTGCGATTCTCTCTTCACCTAATTGCCCTTCAAAAACCGATCCAAATCCACCTTCTCCAAGCTTTTTACTGAAGTCTTCAGTGCATCCTCTCAACTTTTCAAACGAAAACCTCAATGGCATTCCAGGAAATTGATCAAAATCCAATTCCTCATCTATTTCTTGATACTTCTTTCTCTTCCGTACAAAAAGAATGACAGCAATAACAACCAATACAAGAATAATAATTGCTGCAAGTGTAGCACCTAACATCGCCTTCTTTTGTTTGCACTAGAGGCAGAAGCAGAGGGGCTAAGCTGCACCTTGAGGTAAGCATAGGAGTTGTAATAAACAGTTTCAGGTTGTATTGATTGCAAGGTGAAAACCTTCGTCACCCACAGACAATCGCCATAGGAATCATTCTTGCCATACCTGAACATGACGGCCCTGCAGGAGCAATTCTTCAAGCAGGCTTGCTTACAGTCATCTCTGTTTGTTGCATTCACAACAGTGTGGCTGGCGTCAAAGTATGTAACATCGGTAAGGGTCAAGAGCTGATGGTGTTGCATTTCTTGACAAGAGATTGGAGTCAGTGGTGTGCAACCAAGATTTGTCTTCCGTTCGTCCACCGGTTTGAAGTAGCTCGAACTGTCATTATTTTGAAGGGGGCAAACGCATTGCCCACCTGTGCATATGCCGTACTCCCCACAGACTGTTGGGAAAGCACAATCATCAAGGTATATTTTGATTACATCAGACACTACTGTCCATTTTGCATTAGACCATTCATACAGCCTCAGGTGCCCATCAGACTCTAATCTCATGTACTGGGTGGATTTAGCTGCTGGCAATGAGATACTATTCACATGTGGATTGCTTGGCAAAAAGAAGCTGAGGCTTCCATTCGTGAAGGTAACATTTGTTTTATCAATGGCTGGGCTGTAACTGCTGTTTTCTTCATTGACCCATCTTGAAAAGTAGAGTTGTGGTGGTGTGGATTCAACATAAGCATACAATCCATTGGAGCGAACAGTCATGTAGAACTGATTCTCAGTCCAATTTGTTGCAGATGTATTTGCTATGAGCCTCATACCTTCCAGAAGTGACTGCCCAGGGACCAATGCGTCAGTCGGGTGATTGAATGACTGCCACACTGTCGCATTCCTCTGATCAAACAGCACCAGGTTGCCGATCTCGGTGATCACCATGCCAGCTACAGACCGTCCCAAGCTGCTGCTCGACCAGACGAGGCTACCATCAGTATCACGGAGGACCAAGTTTCCATCCGAGGTAAGCTCAAGGGTAGCATTCTCCCTGACAGGTCTCGACCGGTTGGCAGACCAGACCACCTGTGGAGTCCCACTGGTCGGCGGCGTGCTGATCGTGGCATCAGTGTTGGTGGAGACAATGAAGACGGCGAAGAGGAACACGTCGCAGGGGGAGGCGCAGAAGAACCCTGCAGCAAAGGAGGGGCCATACGAGGCTTGTGATGAACAGAGGACAATAACACGGACGGCCCAACCGTCGGTGTAGCTGACACTGTGTGCGAGGGATGCTTCGTTGTTGATCCACAGTGTCGAGAGGTTGGCTGTGGCTGTGGGATCGTCGAAGCGCTGCGCAGAGAGCAACGGTGCTGCAGTTGCAAGTAGGAAGAATAAGAAGAAGACGATATTGGGGAAGAAGGCATTGGCAGGACCCATGGAGCTTGAATGGCAACGGAGACTGTAAGAAGAATCGGTTCTTTGCTTATGAGAAGCCAGCAAGGAACCGAGGGCAATGCAGAGAAGAAGACCACACCTGATGATACTAGTCAACTAGCTAGTCTTCGTCTTCCTCTCGCTCAGTTTCAGATTGGCATTCATGCGTACCACGCTGTGTCTTGGGCTTTTGGCAGATCACTGATTGGCAGTGCCGGCCGTAGGCATTGCCATGGTAGTTGCTTGATCGTGGAGTATAGGTGAACACGTCTCCATGTGCTCGCGGCGGTAGGCATTGCCATGGTAGTTGCTGGACCGTAGAGTCTCCACGTGCTCGTCTCATGGTTTTCGGCATACTGCTAGCTCTTCCTTGTAACAAAGAAAAGGAGGTATTGATGTCAACAAAAGCATTTATCAAATTAAATACTTGTAAAAAAGAAGCTTCATAATTAAGCATGCCATGACATTTCTCTTGCTATTTTCGTTCTGCCTTTTACGAAAGGGAAAGCTAACAAGCGGTGTTCGTATTAGCTTATAGTAATAGATTTTGGCTAAAAATAAATAGTAACAACTAAAAGAAATAGCTTTTAGAAAGGGGAGACGGGTAGTGCAAAAGGTAAGCAAGAGATATGTGCGCGAGACGAAGTAAAAGGAATAAAGTGTGTGATAGTCTATGAACTTCTAACTTATTCTTGGAGCGAGAAGAGTGGAGAAATCGCTTCAACAAGTCGGGTATTCTCTAAACAGAAATCAATATGAACATCCTCTAATGCTAATATGCAATATAAGTTAAACACCTGAGTTTTTGCTTAATCTAATGGTAGATGTCTGACTCAAAGGAAGAAAATGCATTAGAGGCCCCTAAATTTGCATTAAACACCATTATGTACGATTTTAAGTGGCATTAGAGATCGCTAAATTTGTAGATCTCAATCTACAAACTTTAAACTTACTTTAGAAGGTCTTGAAATTTAGTTATTGTACATCTTAGGTCATTTGTTATATTAGAGAATAGTATTCTCTTAATCTGTATGATACATCGTGTAAGCATCTGTAGGGGTAAACAATAATTTTCATTGGCAAAAACAAATATTGAGGGCTTCTAATCAGCCATCAGAACGTAACTCGATAGACTTGAGTTGTCGTTGCCGCCCACCGACTATTGCTGATCTCACAATCGGTTGGTGGGCACTGAATTTAGTGGGAGTTTTCCTGTTGCTTATATTACATCTTTTGGATGTGGACTAATCAATTTGGATTCTGAACTGAGTGCTATATGCTTTTTTTAAAGAATTTCTAAGATATTTCTCAAAAAAAAACTCTCCGTAAGATAGTAAAAAACAGTCCAATTTAACTTGACAAGCTCATGGTCTTGTTCTTTTTGACTTTTCAATAGTTTTTAGTTTCGATTTCTATTAACCGATATTATTCATCAAACCTATCAGCCGCAGTCTAAAAGAATGTGGCCCATGTGTATACTCAACCAGGCAAAGCATTTCACAGGGCAACTGATAAGTTTTACAAAAATGGAAAAAAAGAACCTATCAAAAAAACCTGGAAAAAGGAAGAAAGAGGAACAGAAGAATTTAGTAGTAGTACACGCTTCCACACCTGGGCCACCGGCCTGTGTGCTAGAGGTGGGAATTGGGCGTCTTGCGACTGCGCCCAGTCCACCGTGCTTGAGCCGCTTGCGTGCGTCTTGGCTCGGCCTAGTCATCTCGTCGTCTTGGTGTCGTGCCGGCCTGTCTTGCTTTCGACCAGGCCCAAGCACGGCCCAAAGTCCACCGTGCCAGCGTTCGTGCCGTGCCAACCCAAGCCCAGCCCAAAGTAACTATACACGACGAAAACGACGACGACAATGGTAGCGGTGGCCGCCATCTTCCTTTCTCTTGTACCCGTCTTATTAAAAACTTACCTAAAATTCTATACTATTGTCTCATGCCATTCCACCTTCGAAGTTGGTCATCTATTCCAATGGTATGTATATCTTGGTGCAAATTGAACAGTGGCGTACGTGGACATCTAGCTCATCGCCCGACAATCTAGCATAGGGCTGCTCGACTAGTCAAATAGAAAAGCTCAAGGAGACTCATGAATGCAGCTTACTATAGTTAAGAAATCAATTTTAAATAGTTTCTGGAACATTTAGTAACTACTTGGAATACACACACCAATAACAGTCTATCTCTGTTTACATATTGGTTAATTGTAACATATGTGGGGTGGTTATCTCATCAAATGCTCGAATTAAAAAGGCGTTCGGTGAAGGGAGCTATGTTAGAATTAGAAGTGCATGTAGTAGTAATTTGCTTACATAAAATAAAATCACAATGGGGTGAGCTGTGTTGCAAGAAAGTCGTGAGGATGCGACTTAGGGTTCGGTGGTGGTGACCTAATGAGGAGCAACATTGAAAATACTCATTATTTTTGTGACCTAATAGTGACCTAAATCACAGCATATCTCAGTAACTTTCTCCTCATCTCATATATATATATACATATCACACATTCAATCTTCAATTTTGGCATTCTAAGGACTGCTCCGCAGATGTACATGTCACAACGGATGTATAGGATCTTTTCGTGATGAAATTAGAATTTACGAGGGCTAGAACAGAAGAAATCAAAATAGATAAAACCTATTCATAGATTTCGAAAAAACAAGGACTAAATCACAAAATACCCTAACCCTAAAATCCTTCACACTTTCCGCCCAACTCATTCCTCATTTCCTCCCGATGGCCGATCTCTGCCGCCCCCTCCTTCCCTCCTCCCCGCCCCCCTCCTCCCCGGATCTCGCCTGAGCCCTCCTCGCCCGGCCGCCTCCTCCCCCGCCCTTCCTCCCCGGATCTCCCCACCGCCCCTCCTCGCCCGGCGCCTCTCCTCCTCGGATCTCACCCGTGAGACCCGTCCTCGCCCGTGCCCCCTCCTCCCCGCCCCTCCTCCTCCCCCCGCCACCCCTCCTCCCAATCGCCTCCTTTCCCTCCCTCCTCGCCGCCTCTCCTCCCTCTCGCCCCTCTCCCCGTCCCCAGTAGCCTCCTCCTCCTCCTCCCCTCCTCCCGGTCGTTCCTCCTCCCCGCGCGCCTCCCCCGCCGCCCTCCTCTCCACCATCCTCTCCTCCCCGGCCGCCTCTCCTCCCGCCTCCCCTCCTCCCGGTCGCCTCCCTCCTCAGAGCGGCGACGGCAACCTCGACTACTCCGACAATGAGCCCATTAGCGGCGGATGCCGGGCGACGACCGGGCGCCGCCGATGAGTTCGTCATCGGCGTCTTGGCCGGAGACATCATGCCACACCGCTCCTCCTCACTGGCCATCGCCCACCCGTCCGATCGTCCAGAAGCTCCGTGGCCGGTACATCTCCTTCCCCTACTCTCTCTCCGCCTGTGATGTGTGATGGGTTGTGGCCTTGTGGGGAATCGGGATGACGGTGAGAGATGTCGACGGGAGGGAGACTGGGAGGCGAGGTGAGGCCGAGGCGGCTGGCTGGCGCCAGCATGCCCGTCGTCTTGCGCTCGTGCTCCCGTCTTGCGTCGCCGCAAGCCAAGCACGGCACGATTCACCGTCTTGCGTCTTGTCCGCCTAACGGGCTAGTTTTCCAGCCCGACACGGCCCGGCGTTCGTCTTGCCAGACGCCCGCCACGTGTCGGCCGGGCCGGCTTGGGTCTTGGTGGCCGTGCTGGGCTGGCCCAAAAAGCACGACCCAACTCTCATGTGTCTTCTGCGTGGAATACGAAGTCGTGCATATCTAACCCGTTATCGTTTTTTTCAAAAATAAATTTTGTTAATTTATTGTTGTACTTGAAAAATGTGACAAACGACCGCATCGGACCGTCACGACTTACAAAATCGAATGAGGTGTGGTCAGGAGTCAAGCGCATTGGGGCAACCCGAGCACGGCGGCATGCCACGACCTCCCCTCCACGATAAGTGCAAGAGGGGTGAAAATGGATAAGATAGTTTCACGGATTCGCACGGATACGGTACTGATTGTGTCGGATCGGATTTTTTCTGATAGTTCTCGGATCGGATACGGATCGATTTTTTATCGGATATGGATACGAATACAGTAAGCCTAGTATCTGTTGAATACGGATACGGATACGGATAATCCGGAGAATACGAAACCGGATATCCGAGATTTTAGCCCATAATCAGCCAGCCCATAATGCTAGAAGCCCAGACGGCCCATTCCAACTCCACGCGCGATCCAGCCATCCATTCTCACCCACCCCATGCGATCCAATCGTTGGCACTGGGCGCCGGTTTAGGGCTTTAGAGTTTGCCCACAGGCGGCGGCGTCTGTAGCCCCTAGTCTCCACTCTCCACTGGCGTCTGCCAGCACATGGCGGCGGCGTGAATCTCGCCCGCCACGCCGCCGCCTTCCTCCGCCTCCGCCTACTTGCGTCTCCGGCCCTTTGCCTCCGAGGTTTCCTACCTCACGCCGCCTACCTTCAAATTTTTTGCTGTAAAGTTAGTGATGATTCTTGTGGATTAGTTGTTGATCTTACTATTGATTGATGAAATTTACTCATGGATTGATTGATCTTAGTATCTTACTGCTGATTGATGAAACTATTAATCAGTTGCATTGTTGCAACTATTAAGCAAAACTTGATGGCCATGATTGATTATTAAGGGGTTTTCATGTTCCGATAAATATTCGTAACCGTATTCGTATTCGATCCATATCTGTATTCAATATTATTCGTATTTGTCTTCGTATTCGAGTTATCCGTATTCGTATCGGTATCCAAAAAAAATATGAAAACAAATATGGTAAAGATATTATCCATCCGTATCCGATCTGTTTTCACTCCTACACTACAGTATTGTTCACCATTAATTAGAGCTTTAATTAGTGGTACTTGAAACATTAATAGTATTTTATTTAGTCCTAATCGTATTTAATTAGCGCTATAAGTGTGTATGATAATTTATTGTACTTGAAATTAATTAGTACTAATTATATTTATTTAGTGTTAATTAAAATTAAAAGGCTTTTACAGGATAAAATTCAGGATTTAGTCCTATTACTACTGTCTGAGGATAAGTCGGAGGGTCATCGGTACATCACGTAGTACAAGATGAATTCTAGTAACAAATTTCTATCGTACATTAGTGATTTAAACGAAAGTCTGGTATAAAATTTTCAGTTTATTTGGATAACAAATACTTATTTGTAAAATTGACAGGGACGAACGGTGTAAACGAAAACGGTGCAAGTGCGTACCGCGGTACAGAGGCGCGGCCGGAAGGAGTCATTTTAGGAAAACAAGTGACCAGATCTACTTTTGAGAAAAACATCGGGTTAGATATGCGCTGACTTCGTGGAACACTTGGCCCTTCCTTTCCCATCCGATAAAATCTTGGCGCTGCGCTTTGCCGCGGAGACGGACCGACGGCGGCTGAACCCTGAGAGCACCGCGATGGTGGCCGCGGCGAGAATGGCCTTCGCCTCCTGCGGCCGCCTCCACCTCCTCCTTCCCTCCTCCTCGTCACCCACCATTCTCGCCAGGATCCGAGTCAGCTGCGGCGGGAGAGCCAAACCCATCTCGTTCTTGGCACCTTCATCGGCCGCAAGATCCACCAAGAACTCCGTGCTCTTCTGCTCGTGTTCCTCATCTTCCTCCGACGCTTCCGTCGCGCCGCCTCCGCAGGCGGTGGAGGAGGAAAAGAAGCCGGCGCCGGCGGCTGGGGAGGAGGAGAAGGGCGAGGTGTCGGTGGGCGAGCTTGTGGGTTTGCTGGACATCCGGGTGGGGCGGGTGGTAAAGGCTTGGCGGCACCCGGAGGCGGACACGCTGTACGTGGAGGAGGTCGACGTCGGCGAGGAGCAGCCGCGCACAATCTGCAGCGGTCTTGTCAACTACCTCCCCCTCGACGAACTCCAGGTAATGGTGTTACCATTCCCAAGAACCCACCCAGCATAAGAATTCGTCCATCCAAGATTTCTCATTTTATTCAGCATACAAAAAAAATCAACTATACTTATGTTTAGCATGATACAAATCACACAATTGTGCATTTTTAACAGAGCAGTATGTATACATTCTACGTATGAATAAAGAGGAACAGGGGATTTTAGTATCAATTAAGAGGAACACCTCTATTTGGGTAAGAAGTGCAACCTAGTTAGTGGTGGTAACCTTCCTGAATTTACCAGGTAGTGCCTGGATGGGACTAACTTGAGCCAAGATCCTGATGCTTCACTCTAGAGTTGCACTCGATTATGGTCAATTGACTCAATTCATACCGATTCTGGACATAAAACCAAAGTTTGGAGAGTTCTGGGTTCAAACCGATGATGTAGAGCTTATTGATTTTTTTTGGGGTATATCCATGGCTTGAAATAATTTTTGATTGTTTCTTTTCATGGAACTGATGGCATCTACTATGACATGTGATCCATGCAGGACAGCAATGTGATAGTTCTTGCTAACCTCAAACCAAGGAACATGCGTGGCATTAAGTCAAATGGCATGCTCATGGCTGCCTCTGATGCTTCTCACGATACTGTTGAGCTGCTCACCCCTCCGGAAGGTTCTGTTCCTGGTGAAAGGGTATGGTTTGGTTCTGAAGATGAAAAGGATCGTCAATCAGAACCTGCAACACCAAATCAGGTATCACTTAGAGTTTAGATAAACGCATCTGTCTTAACTTTTGCATGATTTGTTGACAATTGTGCTAATGCTTGTACAAGTTAAGCAGATTATTAATGTCCCTTAGCCTTGCTTGTATAATAAACTGTGCAACGGTTTTCTACTCTACATTTTGCCATAAACTGTAGTAGTGTACTCTTTTGCTAAAGTGTTATTCGTGGTGCCCCCAATCGCAAAATTCAATGTAGCCATAGCTAGTGACTGAGATAGGTACATGGCATGGCAGAGGTTACTGATTTACTGGCTGTCATTATAAAAATTTGTAGCTTTTGTACATCAAGTAGGCTTTATTTCTCCACTTTATTGGCTGGTAGATGATCCATGCTGTTTATACTTTACATAATGCTAATGCATGCTCATTAATTAGTTTTTTAAAGTTTAAACCCCACCCCAGTAGATTGTACGTGGTGGGTTCTTTTGGGCTGTAGCGTGTGGTTCGTTTTTTACTTAAATTTTTGAATTATGACTGTTCGCAAAAGAGAGACATTCGTGTGTGTTTTTGGCCAATATAGATGAATTCGGCACAATATCTACTACAATTAACTTGTAAACTCTATTTTGAAAAGACACACTATTTGAAAACTAGTTACTGTAGTATAAACCAAAAGATATAAACCATAAGTCAAAAAGAACCCAGCCACATGTATCTTGTCATAGAATATCCAAATATTCATGATGACATTTCCTCAGCATCCAAACTAAAATGGCATATGTACTACCTCTATATTTTGTGCCCTCTAGCTTTGTGTTACCTTACTGAATAATTTGTTGGTGTTATATTAATTTTGGAATTTAAGTAGCTTTGACATTTGCATATGGTATTGCTACAGTTCTATTCAGTAAAGTAGATCTATCACAGCTTTGACGTTTGATGGCTGAGCAAAATTATTTGTTATACGACGCACTTGTTTAGTGACAACATGTTTCAAGTTCCCAGCCATTGTGATTTGTGAGGTCCAATGCCATTAACTTCCCAAGCAAGAAGAATGGTTTATAAATTATGAAACATATATGCATGTACCATTTTGGGAGGTCAACTGGCAAAACATAGTTACATTCCATGTTCCACTTGATATATTGGTCATAAAACTAATATATTCTGTGACTCAGACCTGAATGAAATTTAATTTCTTGTCAAAATATATGTCGTTCATCTAAACCTGGTAAGTACAAGTAACAATAATTGAAGAGGAGACCCCCTCCAGTCTCTAGCAATTTGTACTACACCGAGCTGTTAAATGTGTAGAATACTTAGGCGAACAATAAGTGGCACTTTTTTTTGTTAATTTCTGTGAATCTATACAATGTATGTAAAACTGAAGCAAAACAGCCCCTGCAGAACTAAATAGTAGTATAATACTAACAAACTGTGGGTTACTAGTTACTACGAAAGTTATTTTGCAGCATTGCAGCTAATGGATCGTTATATTTTTTCAGGTCCAAAAGAAAAAGATTTGGGAAGCTATTCAGCCTCACCTCAGGACATCGGATAACTGCTCAGCAGCTCTTGGCGGGCATCCGATGCGTACCTCCACAGGCGTGGTTTTCTGCAAATCTTTGCAGGGTGCTAGTGTGTCGTAATTTTGGTCGAAGAACTTCTGTTTGAATAAATTGAATCACATATCGTGTATCTTGCGTTAAAATAATCATAGTAGTTATGAAATCTTCAAAGAAGATTGCTTCCGAGGATAAACTTTTGGCTTCTGCAATAGACTTTTGGCTGTAATTGCACTACAACGTCTGTTATCTTTTTCGGAGTTAAAAAATGAGAAAAGGTGAAAAATACTACTATATCTTTTGAGACAATGCAAAGCAATAAGGGGAAAAAGAAAACAATAAAAACAAAAAAGGCTAAAAGCTAAAAAAATTGGTGTGTTCTAAATGACTTCTGGAAGCTAAAAGTTAAACCTGTTTGGAGCGATCATTCCCATTTTTGTAGTTTTTCATTTCTTACATCAATTGATGGTGAACAGATGAATTTTGTAAAATTCACGAATAGACTTGCTTCGCCTATGTGACTTTGAAATGGTGATTTTGACCATCTGTGTAAAGGAATTTTGACAATCTGTGTAACGGAGTTATAGAGGATGGAGCCATCAGGTGATTTCAGCTACTGTGAGGAGCAAACCGACCGGTTCCTGAGCGTTTCCAAGTGATTCGTTGGTTAGCTCGTCTTTTTCTTTCAGTTCTTTGTTTTCTTACAATTTTATGCTTCCTAAACTTCCCGCAATCCCTTGTCAAACATTCTAGAAGGTTGCAGCTGAAATTCGGCCTGAATAGGCCATACTGTCTATGATCGGAGTGACTAGTAACTGGCCTTACTATCTTAACTTGCTTAACATAAACATGTGATAATGTAATGGCGATAATAATCGTCAAGTCATACCCTGAACAATATGAGCACTCAAAACAATTCGGATACAGTTTCCAATGTCAGGTCAATCATGCATTAAATCTTCACGTTATACCCTGAACAATATAAGCACTCAAATAAGGTGGTGTTCAGTTCGGCTTATTTTTGGTGGCTTATGGTGAAAACTCTTGTAGTGGTGAAAAAACAACATGAGTGACGAGACTTATTTAACATAATTAAATTTAAAAATTGAAAATATAAAAATTTATTAGCCCATCACGACAACGCAAACGAATACGGAAAAAAGAACGGTAAAAAGCTCAAAAAGCCAAAATTCGAAAAAAGACGAAATTATGAATAGTGCAAAAATAAGCCGTCGAAGCTCAAGCCATATTGAGCGGTGCCTAATTCGGATACGATTTCAATGTCGTCTATCAAAAGACAATCATGCATTAAATAGATAATATAACATTTAAGTACCAATGGAATAGATGCTTGTAGTTGAGAAAATTATTTTACATACATATTTGATGATGTGATTATATTCTCTCTTTTTAAACATTCATGTATAAACATCTTGTATTGTACATGCTCTTAACTAAGCCCTATTCTGGACAGTGGGACCCAGTGAGTACAAGCAGCCCACAACAGGTGAAAATCTTGCGGATCGGGCCGTTACAAATTTAGGATGTTTCCTTGTAGGCTGTTCAAAGCACGGCATGGCTCAGGCACGTCTCGAAGCCTAAAAAGAGGCTTAATAAACAAGTATTATTTACTCCCTTTATTCATAAATGTAGATCGCCGTGAGTTCTATGTGGTCAATCTTTCAAAATTCGACCAATAATATATGTTAAAAATATATATTAACTACACAAAATAATACCATTTAATTTGTCTTACAAAATACTTTCATAATACATTATTATTATTATTATTATTATTATTATTGCTAGTATATTATGATAATAAATTATAGTCAAAGTCTTTCATTAGAGACTATAAAAATTAAAAACAATCTACATTTGTGGACGTATGAACTAATTCTTTCCTAACAAATTATTACTGTTTTGTTGAGTTTTTCCGGCTTTGTGCGGGCCTAAAACTTGGGGTGAGCCACGAAAACTTGGGGCAGGCTACGGTGGCGGTGTCTTGGGTGTGGGGAGGGCGGGCGGGGCCGAGCAAGGAGGCGGTCCAACCGGAGGCTCAACGGAGATAGGGGTGGGGCGGCGGCGGTGTGCGGGTGGACTATCGTGGAACCCTAGCGGGATGCGGGAAGGAGGGGTCGCGATATGGAGTTAGGGATCCGGCGATGGGCACAGGCGACTTTTAAGCCGCTATCAAGAATGCGTGATGTTCGATCGGCTTCGGTTTCTCGGCCCAAAGCCAAAAGCCGGAGCGAACAACCCCATATATCATCTTAGAGTGTACCACATGTTCTTAACTTATTCTGACTGTTGATTAAGCTTGGTCATAACCTATTAGCTTCAAATCATCACATGCCAATTGGCCATTTGCCCATTTCCTCGCTCTTTTAATTGCAACAGAATATATAAGAAGGCCTTAAGTATCAAGTATTTTTTTGAAACAACCATGACCTAAACTCTCTGCTTTGAGAGTTTTTGGTCGTACTGGCGCTGTTTCATGTTGTATTAGCAAGAATAGCACCTGATGCACGAAATTTGCGAAAATATCATATGCACCGTACACTCAACCCGCAGGATGAACCAAGGAGTGACATGTGGCATGCGCCACACAGCCAACGTGCGGTGCGTTGGTACCGCATGGCCACCGTGCGTGGGAACTATTCATCTCTATTAATTTATTCCTAATTAGAGAATTCATTTTGGCACCGCATATATGAAATTTTGAACATAGCAAATGAGCTCAAACTTATGAAAATTTTTGTGGAGCCTTCCAACATAGTGTACTTGATTGTGTAAATTTTCTATAATTTTATCTGTTATGAATTTTACTCAAAACTTCATTTAAGTATATTCTTTGTAAGAATTTTTAATATAGAAAATGGGCTCCAGAAATTATGAAATTTCTTTTGTAAGGTCCTTACATGGTGGACTTAATTGTGTAATTTTTCATAATCTTATATTTTCTGAAGGATCCATCTGATTAGTCATGTTAATTTATTCATAATTAGCGACATGCGGTGCTCATTTAATTCCTCTTTTAAATCTCCCTTTCTCTCTCTCGGTGACACCAAATGGAACCAAGAGCCCTTTTTACCGTCTTAACAAGGAGAAAGCCAGAATAGACACATCATGCAATGCTACTACTTCGTGAAACCGCATCCGCAATTGGAATAGGACCAACAAAATGATACAATAGTATAGCAGATATTATTGACTTCATGAATGCGTTAGTTGCGTGGCACAGAACCTGGAATATTTCAGAGTCGTGGAACAGACACACATTACGCGTGGTTACATGCCATGTGGTTTTGGCTAATGGCTTTCGTCAACATCACTACTACTACGGTCCACAACGACAGAAGCACTCGGACCATATAGGAATACATGCCTTTAGGACAAAGGAAAAGCTTAGCGGGTAGGATGACGGAGTACCACGGAAAGGCCCGGTCTATTGTGTAGATTGTAGTCATTTTCCCTTCCTTCTGAGGTCGATGTTGTAGTCCTCGACAGCCATCCTAGCCTTGCCTGCCATTTTGCGCTTTCTCCTGCTCTGCTCCTCGCAAGCCTCGCTCTCCCTACATCTATACGCCTCCAGATGAGCTTGTGTCTCTCGCGGGATATGCTTGATTCGATCTTCGTTGCGCCACTACTCCTCCCTCCTTTGTGGTCTATCTCAGCATCCCACTCCTCGCAGTCTAGACGCCATTGGTTGTGCGGATGGATCTCTTGGTCGATCTATTTACGGTACGCACATAGTGGATCCAGAGACTACTTGTAGAGGGAGAGCTTGTTAGTGCATGCTATTGAAGAGAAATGCTAGGGGATGTCTTGTGCCTTGTCCTTACCGATTCTTGGGTAGTGCCTCGTGTCCCAACACTATTCGGGATAGTCCAAGGCGTAGTTAGCGCAATCTCAGTAACACATGCCCAAGCTCAACCATTGCTTGAACTTAAAAAATTTGCATGTGTCCCTACACCAGTAGGGGGTGACGTCTCCCCCATGAGTGGGTATTATGGCGAATGCTCGATGGGAATGTTGATGTATGAATTGGAGGTGAGGGGGGTTTTATTGCAGGGAGGTGGCCTCCTAGCACACTCCTTTTGTTTGTCCCGGGCAGCAGCAGCCCTTGCGAGTGGGATGATCTTCCTCCATTACTTCTCCATGCTAGCGATGCAGTGTTGTAGTCTTGGTGCAAGAAAACCCGCTGTGGAAGAGGTAGTACTTGTAGGATAAGCCAATGCGACGTGCGGTAGAAGTCAATTCAGTTGGTGCATATTTGCATCTACGAGGAAGCGGCACATAGGACGAATCTTGGACCAGCGTAGTGTTACGTTGCTGCACAAAGCTATCTCATTTGGTCATGTTACTACATAAAGCTTTCTCGTTTGGTCTTGTCACTACGCAATGCTATCTCGTTTGGTCTTGTCACTGAGCAAAGCTGTCTCGTTAGGTCACGTCGCCACACAAACCTGCCTCGTTTGTCGTCATGATTCCATTCTCAACAATTGCGAAGGCCATGGGAAGTAACTAGTTGTTCGCATTGGCAATGATTCTACGATGCAAGTGGATCGTACAATAACAAATGTAACAATGCATTAAATTACCACACTGAATGATGACCAGACGAGCTCGGTCTATTGGGGCGATCTTTCATTGAGTGCCTAGGGGTCTTGGATATCCTACACTTCATTGTGCAGCTAATACTGGTACATTGGTTGTCATCCATGTCATTTTGAAAGCACCGCGTTTGCCGACGTCCCTTCCCAGTTGTCTTCAAGGACTTGTTTGGGGCCATAGCACCCTGTCCGACCAAAGATCCTTGTAGTCCTATTCAAACTGTAGGAGTGAAACTCTGCACTCCATGTATCGAAAAGGTGTTGCATGTTGTAGTACTCGGAGATGTGCGGCGTAGACATCTGCCTCATTTGAACACACGCCTTGTGCACATGCGAGTCTGTCTTGTGCAAGAGCTTCGGTTTGTTGCAGGTGCATATCGCCAGATCACCTAGGGTGCATGCTTGTTTCCTTCCCCCCTAGCATGACTATTGACATTGAGAGACCATGTGGAAGTCATCCCATTGTGAGTGATGAGTAATTGACATCTGTTTCTCGAAAGTCGAGTTTGAGTCGGTTGGTTCGGACCCTGACGTTCCGTGGCGTAACGGGCTCGGTCGGACTTTTGGTCAAACTTAGTCGTTTGGGTTAGGATGTATATTCTGTTGATGCGACAGGTTTAGACTTGTTTATGCTGTTTACGCTTTAATGTGTCGAGCGGTGTTATTAGACGTGTTTCTTGTCTGTGTGGCTGCAGGACGTCGAGGCGGAGTCGTGGCGAGACACGGTGGACCGGACTAGGCGCAGGTGGCGCTGAGGTCAGAACGGTCGGATGTGTCGAAGACGGCGGAGATTCGATGTGGTTGCGAGTCGTGGGCGGCAAGGGCGCGGAAGCTTCCGGAAGGTGCGGGAGGGCGAAACGGGAATTTCGCAAGGCCGCACAAGCGGAAGACGGCTCCGTTAGGGTTTAGCCGTGTACGGGTGGGAGACCCGTTAGCCAAGGGCTATAAATAGAGGTGAGGGCTGCATACCCCTTAGGACACTTGAGAGCTTATTCATATCTTTGTGTGTGTTGTGTTCCTCCCAAGAAGCTTGTGAGGCTCTTGGTGTTCTTGAGGATTGAGAGGAGAGGATGGATTGAGAGTCGTACCGTGCTGTGAAATTTGAAGGCCACAGCACAAAGCTCTAAGTAGCAGTGCGACCACGGATGAATGGACATTGACGAGCCGACCGGCCGCGATCGGCGAGACAGACGAACATGAACCCACGAAGTCACGAATACAAGAGAGAATCTGGCGCCGTGGGGCCTCGGGGCTCGGGCCGAGAATACTGGCGCCACGCACGCGAAGTCGTCGTGCGGAGACGCGCGCGCGGACTCGAGCTAGGCTCTGGGGCTAGAGGTGAAAACGGATCGGATAATTTCCGTCGGATCCGGACGGATACAGATACGGGTTGTGTCGGATCGGATTTTTTTCAGATAGTTCTCGGATCGGATATGGATACGGATTTTTTTTATCAGATATGGATACGGATTTTTTTATCAGATACGGATACGAATACAGTAAACCTAGTATCCGTCGAATACAGATACGGGTTATGTTATGATCGACTATTGGGTATATTTATTATGGATAAAAAGACTATGCTTGTTTAGATTTCATGTATATTTTGACAAAATGAACTATTTATGTATTTTCGTTAATTTTGGATGTATAGTTTAAGGGATTTTCATGTTCCGATAAATATTTGTAACAGTATTCGTTTCGATTCGTATTCGATCCGTATCTGTATTCGATATTATTCGTATTTGTATTCGTATTCGAGTTATCCGTATTCGTATCCATATTCGAAAAAAATATGAAAATAAATATGGTAAAGATATTATCCATCCGTATCCGATCCGTTTTCACCCCTATCTGGCGCTCTGACCTCACACGAATACATAGGCCTTCTCCTGCTGGGCTGATTTTTTTAGGCCCTGAAAATTAGAGGGCCCTGTACGGTCGCACGACCCGCACTCCCCTCGGCACGGCCATGTTGAGAGTCTTGTAATCATTCCTTTGGTTCTAATGTCCATGCGTATAGGGATGTATGGTTAGTTCTTGTGATGAACTGGGTATAAAATCTCTCAATAGAATTCTTCTTATCTCTATTTTTGTTTGAAATGATTGTAGTCATTTCTGTGCTATCTGGCTCTTGATTTTGGCCTACTTCTTTTGTGCTGCTGCTAAGACTTGATATCTTTTATGCAGCATTTTTTGTGCTATTCGGTTTATTGAATCTTTCTTGAAAATTAGTCTCTGTTATCCTGATTGCTTTCTCTGGAAAGGCACTGGATCAGTCCAGATTTCCATTTCTCTTGGTTGTTGATTGCCTCGGTTCTCTCTTGATCATCTCCTCCTGAGCCGTCTACAATCTCAGCTAACTGCATCTTGTACTCTTTGCTTTAATGATCATATGCTGTTTTGATTGAATTCTTGTTCCTTAATTTGAGAGAAAATCAGTACACGATCGACTAAGTATTTTTGTTTTCAGACGTTAATCAATACTTACTGTACCAACAACCAACAGTTAATCCTTCTCCTTTTCGATTGTTTTATCTGTTTTCAGCTCTCTTTTTTCTTTGCTGCTTTAGTCAGTGGGCAGGTCTGTTGGTTGTTGAAGACTGCTTTCGGTTGGGACTGGCTCTTTTGTGGATCAGTCTTCTTTACTTTTGGTTTCCTTTGCTGCCGTTTCCTGCTGTGTAGTGTGCTGTTTGGAATGTTAAAACAGGGTGAAAAACTGCAGTCAATAAGCCTTTTAGTCTGCATTAACATATGACTGCAATCTGAATATTTTCCTCCATAGTTTGATCTGCATTTCATTGCTTTTCTTGCTGCTATCCTCTGTTTGCAGATTGCTGATTTCGTTTGTGCTGTTTTCACTTTACTGAGCATTGTTTTTGTTTGATGTCCAGCTGCAGTTTTTAGCACTGTCTCGGCAGCAGTTTTTCTCTGCCATGGCAGCATTGTTTGCTGATATCCTTGCCATGGCAGCAATTCCTGCTGTTTCTCTACCGTGGCAGCTTATGTCTACAGCTTCTTGCCGTGGCAATGTGTTGAGCTGATTCCTTTGCCGTGGCAAGACTTCTCTGTTTTGTTTCTTTGCCGGGACAACGTTTTCTATTTTCTTCTTGTCGTTGTAAGTGGATATTTTTTTGGGGTCGATTTTAAAGGCACCATTCACCCCCCTGTCGCCATTTCGGTCCTTCAATTGGTATCAGAGCCGGTTAGCTCTTCTTGATAGATCTTTAACCGGTCTCAAGAGCCATGGCGACGGACAAGTACTCGACCAAGCCCCCGATCTTCGATGGGATGGATTTTCCATTCTGGAAGAGTCGGATGGAGACCTACATCCAGGCTCAGGGCTACGCCATCTGGCGAAAGGTCAAGGTCCAGTTTGTTGTTCCCGCCGATGAGAACATCAATGCCGCGAACATGGCTGATGTTGAGGCAAACGCAAGGGCGAGGAACATCACCATTCAGGGATTGAGCAGAAGCGAATTTAATCGCATCTCTCACCTGACGTCGGCATTCGATATTTGGGTGACCCTCAATGCTTACCATGAGGGCACCACCCAAATAAAGACGGTGCGACAAGACCGTTCAGCGCGAATCTGATGAAATTCGAGATGCTTGCTGGTGAGTCCCTTGACGAGTGCTTTTCTCGCTTTCATAAGATTCTGAGCAACCTCCGAGCCGTCGGTCTCACATACTCCGACTCGGATAACGCTCGACAGATTCTTTCCGCACTCGATCTTAGGGTTTGGGAAATGAAGGTGACTACCATCAAGGACACCACGGACCTCTCGACCCTGACTCTTGATGCGCTTTACTCGCGCCTCAAGACTCACGAGATTGACATAGTCTCTCGTCGGTCGAAGTCTCAGTCGATGGCTCTAGTCACAGATCCCACTTCAGCTTCTGGTTCTTCTGCTGATTCTCTTTGCGGGTTCTCCCTATCTGCTCTCTGTGATGTAACTGATGATCAGTTAGAGCAGCTAGAGGATGAACAGCTGGCCCTCCTAGCTCGGAAGTTTTCCCATGCTTACAAGAGGAGGAGGGATGGAAAGAGAAGAGGACCAGTGATTTGCTTTGAGTGTGGTGGCCCCAACCACATTCGAGCAAACTGCCCCAAGCTGGGAAGGGCAAAGGAGACTACGGCGGTTCGGGCAAGAACGACTACTCCGACAAGAACCGCAACAAGAAGCCCCACTCGAGGCGCAAGGCAAGAAGGCGTTCGCGACTTTGGGAAGGCTAAGCTCTTCCACCGTCCTCGCCGCCTTCGACGACCTCGACCTCGGCGAGGTGGAGGGATGGAGCGGCGACGACGGACGGGTGACCAAGATCCCAAGAGCGGCGACGACTTCTCCCAATGTGCTTCATGGCCCTCGAGGCGAGATCAGCGACAACGACCTCTACTCCGACTCAGACGGTATGTCCCTCCTATGACCAACTAAATGAAGCTTTTCTTAAGTTAGGAGGATTTCATGCTAGATCTAGAGCTAGATGTAGCGAGTTGGAGAAGGAAGTAGATAGATTGTCACGGAGCTTACTTCACTTATATCCGCTCCCTCCCGTGACGATTGTGATACATGCTTGTGCCTTGCTTGGAGACATGGAGAAACTAAGGACCTCTCATGCTAGTCATCCTCCGAGCTTGATGAGATTAAGGTGGAGAATGTTAATCTACTTGCCGAGCTTGAGATGAGTAGGGTAGCTCTGTTTCATCTTCTCTTGTTGAGACTATTTCTTGCACCTCATGTGAGGATAAGGATAATGCTTTTAGAGGTCTTTACACTATCTTTTCGATCCGCTCGAGACTTGTGAAAGTTGTAATAATTTGAAGATGAACCTAAAACGGGCAGATCATAAAATTGCTGAATTACAAGCTTTTCTACTTGAGCCTATTACTTCATGTGTGAATTGTCCTAAATCGATCACGAGCTTGAATCGTCTCCAAACAGTTTCAAGAAATGATTGATCATGATAAGAAGTTGGCTCGGTTTGCTTCTAAGGACCTGTTAGCTCACCATGCATTAGTTGTAACAAACTAAAATCTAACTTGATTGCATTGGATGAGAAATGTGTGAGCTAACTAAGAACCTACTAGAGAAGCCACTTTGTGCTTGTAATGTGGTTGTGGAGAAGGGGAGAAGCCCCTGGTAAGGTAGAGACGCTAGCGACGCGAACCAACCCGCTAGCGATGGGATCTGTCCCTTCTAAGTCGGTGTGCGTGCACAAGCCGTCTTCCTCTCGTTGGTTGTTCTTCGCTCCCTTACCTTCTGCATTTCTTCTTCTCCTTGCTCCTCTTGCACCTCTCTTTCGGGAGTGTCGGACTTATGAACACTCTCGAGAAATTTGTAGGAGGCAAGAAGAATCTCAATCTTATTCTAGACCAATCAAAGATTTGCAAGTTCAAACAAGGTCTAGGATATGATCTCCGTGAGGATGTGAGGAAACATCCACCGTGGTGCTCGGACCGTAGCCGCAGTGTGATTGAGGTCAAGCCCAAGAATAAGAAAGTTCAATTTAAATCGTGGGCTTTGTCCAAGAGATTTCGACGACAGGTGATTTCACTGCAGCTTGACCCCTCGAGGCGGTATCATTGCACCTTCCGTCGGAAGGATGTGCATTTATTTGACCATTGCTTCAAGCGCCAAGATCGCGCGAAGAGACCGTGTTGAGTCTCTTAGGCGTATTCAGGGTCAGCCCGAGACCTTGAGTGCATCTAAGACCAACACGAGGTCTAGGTTTGCTACTGTTGGTAGCTTTGGGCAGCACCGAGGACTTGGTTTTTCTGAGTCTTCTGTTTTTCGTCCTCGTGCTCCCTCTGGTCGTGACTTCCGCCGTCCTGAGGGAAGATCTCGTTTTCCCCATCGAGATGCCTACCCGTGGCGTGATCAGCCTGTTGCCGGTGCACCGACTCGCTCGTCCGTAGCAGTCGGACCCAGCAACATCTTCAGGTCTGTTCATAGACCTTCCGCTTCTTTGAGCGACGGAGGCGTAGGGTAGTTAGAGGTCGATCGTGTGACTACTTCGCTCGACGTGTGACTCGATTGGGTTCCAAAATCTATCTTGATTTATCCCATGATCGAGACTTTGCTCTCTTGTTGACTCGGTTCGCGGGCGGGAAGGGAAAGGTTTGGCTTGTAGACTCCGGGTGTTCACGACACATGACCGGAGATTCACGTTGGTTTTCTTCCCTAGCCCGAGCTTCAGGTGATGAGACTATCACCTTTGGAGACTCTTCGTCTGGACGCGTCATCGCCAAAGGTACTGTGCGTGTTAATGACTCATTTGTTTTAAAAGATGTTGCCTTGGTGAGTAAGTCGCATTACAATCGCTTTGGTTTCTCGACTTACCGATAACGGTTTCGAGGTAAGTTTTAAGAAAACGCCTGCAAAATTGTTGATTCTTCTGTAGTCCGGTTTATGGGATTTCTCGTTATGGGAGGATCTTCGTGCTGATTTTACCGAGTCTTCGGTGATCCTCTCCGTTGTTTGCTTGCTTCTGAGTACCGCGACCTTTCCTTCGGCATAGGAGACTTGGTCATATTGGATTTGACCATTTGACTCGAGTTAGCGGCCACGATCTCATTCGTGGTCTGCGAAACTCAAGATGGTCAAAGATCTTGTTTGCGCTCCATGCCAAGACGGCAAGATGGTTGCCGCTTCTCACCCTCCGGTCCACGATTACTATGACCGATGCACCGGGACACTGCTCCATATGGATACGGTTGGACCAACTCGAGTGCAGTCAGCAGGAGGGAAGTGGTATGTTCTTGTCGTGGTCGATGACTTCTCGAGGTACTCTTGGGTGTTTTTCTTAGCCTCAAAGGATGAGACGTTTACACATTTCCGAGGTCTTTTCAGTAGGCTTTCTGTTGAGCTTCCAGGTGCCTTGCGAGCGATCCGTAGTGACAATGGCACGGAGTTCAAGAATTCCTACTTTGAGAATTTCTGTGGTGAGACAGGTGTAGAACACCAGTTCTCTTCTCCATACGTCCCCCAGCAGAATGGCATTGTAGAGAGGAAGAACCGTACCTTGGTCGAGATGGCCGGGCGATGCTTGATGAGTACTCTACACCGGAAGTTTTGGGTGAAGCTATAGCCACCGCGTGCCATGTTTGACGAGTTTTCTTGGGCACACTTGCACCGCACCTCTTCGAGTTGAGAATGGGCGCCCGGTGTTTCTCATTTTCGTGTGTTTGGTTGCAAGTATTTTATTCAAGTCCGGGAACCTAGATAAGTTCGAGTCACGTTCTTGTGATGGACTCTTTCTAGGCTACTCGACTTCTTGGCGAACCTATAGGTGCAGGCTGCGAGTCTAGTAAAATGGTAGAAACTGTGAGGTAACCTTCGATGAGGCGGTCCGAGGACTAGGCCCGATATCTCGAGTTCACTAGAGCGATCCGAGACCATCTTCGTGGATGATGAGGATGATGGAGATGAGGGTTGTCTACCGATCCGGTCCCTCATCCACCCCTTGAGGTGCCTTCTTCCACCGCACCTCGAGGTGATCGACCTACCTTCGCTTCTTCCGGAGCTAGTGGCTCTGTTCCTACCCGTCAAGTAACGAGGTAGAGGCCACTTCTTCATCTCATCCAGACCTCCAAGACATATTCAAAATCTCATCCTTCCGAGCGGATGATTGGAGATCTCTTTGAACGAGTCACACGCTCCAAGTCGGCGTGTCACTTTTCTGTCTCCACTCGCCTTCAGTAGCTTCTTTTGAACCCAAGGACGTTTGTCATGCTTTATCGATGAGTCTTGGGTCAATGCCATGCATGAGGAGCTCGAAAGTTTCGAAAGAAACAAGGTGCGGGCGCTTGTTGAGCCCCTCGAGGTCACAATATCATTGGAACCAAGTGGGTGTTCAAGAACAAGCGAGCGAGGATAGGGTAGTCATTCAAACAAGGCTAGACGGTTGCTCGGGGTACTCCTGTGTCGAGGGTCTAGACTTGAGGAGACCTTCGCCTGTAGCTCGTCTTGAGGCCATTAGAATTCGCTTGCCTTTGCGCTTCTAAGGGTTTCAAGCTTTACCGGATGGACGTCAAGAGTGCGTTTCTCAATGGCTTCATTGAGGAAGAAGTCTATGTCGAGCGACCTCCGGTTTCGAGAACTCCAAATACCCTAGTCATGTCTTCAAGCTTTCCAAAGCGTTGTATGGACTTAAGCAAGCCCCTAGAGCTTGGTATGAGAGGCTTAAGTCCTATCTATTGAGACATAATTTTAAGATGGGTAAAGTTGACAAGACCTTGTTCATTCGCCGGCTTGGCAATGATCTCTGCTCGTCCAAATTTATGTCGATGACATCATCTTTGGCGTCTCTTCCCATGCTCTAGTTTCACGGTTCTCGGATGTCATGAGCACCGAGTTTGAGATGAGCATGATGGGTGAGTTGACATTCTTCCTTGGCTTCCAGATCAAGCAGACTCGGGAGGGTACCTTCTTGCATCAAGGCAAGTACACTCGAGACCTCCTGAGACGATTTGACATGAGTGATGGAAAGCCGGTGTCGACTCCGATGGCTTCTACAGCCATTCTAGACCCAGATGAGGACGGTGACCCAGTCGATCAAAAGGAATTCAGAAGCATGATTGGTTCTCTCATGTACCTCACTGCCTCGAGACCGGACATACACTTCTCCGTGTGTCTTTGTGCTCGGTTTCAGGCTTCTCCTCGCGTGTCTCACCGCCAGGCGGTGAAGCGCATCTTTCGGTACCTTCGAGCTACCATTGACTATGGTATCTGGTACTCTTCCTCCTCCTGTCTATACCTTAGAGCCTTTTCGGATGCGACTTTGCAGTCAGAGGATAGATAGGAAGAGCACTTCGCACTGCCGGTTCATTGGCACTTCTCTCGTTTCTTGGTTTCGAGGAAGCGATCCGGTGTTGCCGATCCACCGCAGAGGTCGAGTATGTTCTTGCACCGATTCTTGTAGCTGGTCCTTTGGATGGTCTCGACTCACGGGACTTTGGGTTAGCTATCGACCGTATTCCGCTCTTTTGCGATAACACGTCTGCGATTAGCATTGCTAAGAACCCAATGCAGCACTCTCGGACCAAGCACATCGATATCGAGATATCATTTTCTTGAGACCATGTAGAGAAGGGTGACATCGTGCTCCGGTTTGTGGAGTGACCACCGTTGGTGATATCTTCACCAAGCCTTTGGATAGCACGAGGTTTTCACTCTGGGAGAGCTTGGGGTGGTTTGTCCTTACGGACTGTTGTGAGGGGAGCTTTGGGCTTTATTGTTTTATCATATTATTTATGCTTCGTCTCCTTACTATTGCACTGTATTTGTGGGTGCATTGGGTTTAGTCCTTCCAGCATAGGTTAGAGTATGTCTCTTCTTGAGTAGCTTAGACTTCTTGCTCTTATCTTGTGCTTCGGGATAGTGTTTCTTATCTCACTAGGTTGAGCTCACTCACTTCTTTTAGGTTCTAGCGAGGTTGGGCCACCCTCGGGTGAGGCAGTGCGTGTTTGCTCTCTAGTGTGTGTTTTCTCGGCATTGTTGTCCCGGAGACATATGGGTAGATGAGAGTCGATCGAGCCATAGTATCCTCTATATCTTATCTATGCTTTAAGGACTTTGTTTTCTTGATTCATTTGCCGACTCTTGATTTTTATTGCTTTGGTTCAGGGGGAGTTCATTTGGGAACTTCTAGATTTTAATAATGACATAACTCAACTTGAACTGAAAGTTGCATCAATTGTTAAAAGGAGTGGATGTTCTTCTTTGTATTTGTAACATAACTTAATGGAGCCTTAATTATTATCCTTTCATGACATGTTTTCATTATAATACATTTTGCCATGACTTATGCTCCATTGCTAGTATTGATTATGACTTTATATGTGTAGTCAAGTCTTTGCAATGATAGGTTAATTAAATTGCTAAATTTGACCTAATTCATGTCATGTTCATATTTGAGACTAGTCAGCTTTGTATTATCTTTTTATGATTCTTGTCATGTCAAATAGGCTGAGTTGAGTCTTGAATCTTAGTTGAGCAATAGATTGAGCTATATAGTTTCTTGATGACACATAAGTTAGTACAATCTATTAAAAGTAAAAAAAGATCTCTTTTGTGCGAAAAAACTGATCTCACCAATTCTTTCTCATGAGACGGCTTGCCATTGCACAAGGCATGAACTCAGGGGAGATTTGGATGACCAAGATCATCTTCTTAAGCTCATTGCTTGAAGTGATCGCATAAGGCTTGAGGTCTAGCACATGACAAAATAACAAAAGAATGGTTGGCAACAATCATATGATTTCCAAAGAAAATTGTCAAATGTGCTCAATTGCTAAAATGTTCAATGTACTCCAACAACTGTATCATTCTTGAACAAATAGCACTCTAGTTTGCTCAACACTAGCTTCTTGATTCCATTTAGTTTATTGGCATGGCTTGCATCATTTGTGGATGTCATTAGCTAGACTAAAATCTTGTTTGACTTGACTTGCTAAGCACTTCAATTAAAATTCAGATTATACCTTATGTTACTTAGCTTCACTTTACATACTTAGTCTTGATCTTTGTAGCATTCATGTATGTTATGGCTTAATGTATTACATAATGGTCATTTTGGATAATCCTCATGGCTCTACATACTTAAAATGATCAAACCAGCCATTCATTCATTTTCATGACTTTTTCTCCTTCTGTCTTTCTTGATGGGTTTATTGCCAAAAGGGGGAGAATAGTGGTAGAAAAAGCCACTTGGGAGTTCTGAGGAAAACTTGTTCCTTCTTTTGCTCCTTCTGTCGACATGGTCATTAGCTTCACTCTTACTCTTATGGACCATGTTAGCCTTTGCAAACTCAACTTTGTGCTTTTTTCGTGTTTGTCAATATACTCATCAAGGGGGAGATTGAGAGACCATGTGGAGGTCATCCCATTGTGAGTGATGAGTAATTGACATCTGTTTCTCGAAAGTCGAGTTTGAGTCGGTTGGTTCGGACCCTGACGTTGCGTGGCGTAACGGGCTCGGTCGGACTTTTGGTCAAACTTAGTCATTTGGGTTAGGATGTATATTCTGTTGATGCGACAGGTTTAGACTTGTTTATGCTATTTACGCTTTAATGTGTCGAGCGGTGCTATTTGACGTGTTTCTTGTCTGTGTGGCTGCAGGACGTCGAGGCGGAGTCGTGGCGAGACACGGTGGACCGGACTAGGCGCAGGTGGCGCTGAGGTCAGAACGGTCGGATGTGTCGAAGACGGCGGAGATTCGATGTGGTTGCGAGTCGTGGACGGCAAGGAGCGCGAAGCTTCCGGAAGTTCGGGAGGGCGGCAGGAATTTCGCAAGGCTGCACAAGCGGAAGACGGCTCCGTAGGGTTTAGCCGGCGTAACGGGTAGGAGACCCGTTAGCCAAGGGCTATAAATAGAGGTGAGGGGCTGCATACCCCTTAGGACACTTGAGAGCTTATTCATATCTTTGTGTGTGTTGTGTTCCTCCCAAGAAGCTTGTGAGGCTCTTGGTGTTCTTGAGGATTGAGAGGGAGAGGATGGATTGAGAGTCTTGTAATCATTCCTTTGGTTCTAATGTCCATGCGTATGGGGATGTATGGTTAGTTCTTGTGATGAACTGGGTATAAAATCTCTCAATAGAATTCTTCTTGTCTCTATTTTTGTTTGAAATGATTGTAGTCATTTCTGTGCTATCTGGCTCTTGATTTTGGCCTACTTCTTTTGTGCTGCTGCTAAGACTTGATATCTTTTATGCAGCATTTTTTGTGCTATTCGGTTTATTGAATCTTTCTTGAAAATTAGTCTCTGTTATCCTGATTGCTTTCTCTGGAAAGGCACTCGATCAGTCCAGATTTCCATTTCTCTTGGTTGTTGATTGCCTCGGTTCTCTCTTGATCATCTCCTCCTGAGCCGTCTACAATCTCAGCTAACTGCATCTTGTACTCTTTGCTTTAATGATCATATGCTGTTTTGATTGAATTCTTGTTCCTTAATTTGAGAGAAAATCAGTACACGATCGACTAAGTATTTTTGTTTTCAGACGTTAATCGATACTTACTGTACCAACAACCAACAGTTAATCCTTCTCCTTTTCGATTGTTTTATCTGTTTTCAGCTCTCTTTTTTCTTTGCTGCTTTAGTCAGTGGGCAGGTCTGTTGGTTGTTGAAGACTGCTTTCGGTTGGGACTGGCTCTTTTGTGGATCAGTCTTCTTTACTTTTGGTTTCCTTTGCTGCCGTTTCCTGCTGTGTAGTGTGCTGTTTGGAATGTTAAAACAGGGTGAAAACTGCAGTCAATAAGCCTTTAGTCTGCATTAACATATGACTGCAATCTGAATATTTTCCTCCATAGTTTGATCTGCATTTCATTGCTTTTCTTGCTGCTATCCTCTGTTTGCAGATTGCTGATTTCGTTTGTGCTGTTTTCACTTTACTGGGCATTGTTTTTGTTTGATGTCCAGCTGCAGTTTTTAGCACTGTCTCGGCAGCAGTTTTTCTCTGCCATGGCAGCATTGTTTGCTGATATCCTTGCCATGGCAGCAATTCCTGCTGTTTCTCTGCCGTGGCAGCTTATGTCTACAGCTTCTTGCCGTGGCAATGTGTTGAGCTGATTCCTTTGCCGTGGCAAGACTTCTCTGTTTTGTTTCTTTGCCGGGACAACGTTTTCTATTTTCTTCTTGTCGTTGTAAGTGGATATTTTTTTTGGGGTCGTTTTTAAAGGCACCATTCACCCCCCCTCTGTCGCCATTTCGGTCCTTCAGACATATTTTTGCCGAAGCTTGATCTAGTACTTCTTCCTAATGACATCGATTACCCAAATGTCATGTATCAGGCCTTCTCCATCTTCTAGTCCATGTGCCGCTACATGTTCTTGGACCACTACTTGCCTTCCTCCATCTATCGCTTGGCTATGGTGGCTCTATTAACTAAATAATCAATAGTGCGAGTCAATGTCTCCTTGATGATTGCGGTGATAGGGAGGCACTGCAAGCCTTTGAGGACATTGTTGTACACCTCAGGCATATTGGCCATCATAATCCCATACCTCGCACTGTCTGTATCATAGAGAAGTGACCATTTCTCTAATTTAGGAACGTAACGATGAATCTACTCTGAGAAAATTATGGCACTCCTGGGTTGCTCTCCCTCTAGTACCTCTAGAGTGGACTCACTTGTATGCCTCATAGTTTAGTTTTTGAGGTCTCTAGATGGACTCAAACTTCCACATCTAGTCCTGCAGACACAATGCCTTGAACGTCTTCATAACTTCCTGACTACGGAACCACGTGAACAAGTTAGATGCAAGATGCCTCATGCACCACCGGGTTTGCACGTCATTCCACTAGTGAGGGGGCTCCGTCCCATGCTGCATGGTGTTGAGCACTGCCAACAACCCAGCATTGCGGTCTGTGATAAGGTATATGTTGCACTGGTCTCTGACCATTGACCACTTCATGTTCATCAGGGACCACAACCAACTGGACGTGTTCTCGCTCTCCACAATGGCAAATGCTACCGGGAGAAGCTGGTCATTCGTGTTGGCCACCTCCGCGGTGAGAATGGTGCATCGCCATAAAACATTACCAAGTCTTGCATTTTCGAGATTACCTAAAGCCACAACATCCCGGTCCACAATACGCATTAAAAACAAACAATAACAACAAATTGCATGCAAGTGATTGATTACATATATGTAATTAAATACAAATAATTTATTAATTACCAACAATTTTGTTACTCCTCCGAAAATTAACTACGAGTAATTCATTACCATCATACTTAGCACTATTAAACCACAGCTTCATTTCCATTTAATTACTTACCACTAACTAATTACTTTAGCCTAACTAATTGCTACAAAACTAATTATGATTGATTAATTACCAATGAATTAATCACGAGTAGTACATTTCCACTAACTAGTTCATACCGAAAATAACAAAGCCTAATTTATTATGACTGATTAATCCCTACAAAGTATCATACACTAATAAATTACGGATACCATACCTAGGACTATATTTAAACTATAGCTAACTGCTACTTACTTCAGAATACAAGCTACATTAATTATGACTAGCTGGCTAACATTGATTAACTACGACTACAGTAATAACGACAAAGGCATCCGATAAATAATTACCTACCCTTCGGGGGAAGCAATCAAAACTGCTACGATCGTGATGACTGCTCTGAACTTTACCCTCCAAAAAAGTTTAATTATGCTACATTCTCTAAGTTCTCAGTGTCGAGCGTGAGAATGAGAAGTGAAACACAGTTGAGATGAGCGACTGCGAGAGTTTGGTATTTAGAGCCGAGCGAAGGGGTAGCTGCTGCGTTAGTGTCGGGTATTTCGGGCGTTATCGAGGTGCAACACTACGAGCAAGGGGCGATGGCGATAGGGCGACAGATGTGCGGAGTAGGGAGGGGGCAAGGGGGAAAGCAGCGATGGGGCGACAGATGTGTGGAGGAGGGAGGTCGGGCAATGGGAAAGATGGCCACCACACGGTAGCCGTGCAGATTTGGCATCACCTTGAGAGATTGAGAGTCAGAGAATAAAAGAGGAATTAAATGAGCAACGCATGTCGCTAATTATGAATAAATTAACATTAATTAACATAGCAAGTCAGATGGATTCTTTAGAAAATATAACATTTTAAAAAAAGAAACAATCAAGTCCACTATGTAAGGATCCTTTCAAAAGAAAATTCATAATTTTTTGAGCCCATTTTCTATATTAAAAAACTCTTACAAATAGTATACTTAAATAAGTTTTCAAGTAAAATTCAGAATGGATAAAACTGTGAAAAAAATTGCAGAATCAAGTACACTGTGTCGGGAGGCTGCACAAAAAAGTTTATAAGTTTTTGTGCTCATTTGGTATATTTAAAAATTCCTATATGTAGTACCTAAATGACTTCGCTAATTAGGAATAATTTAACACAAATTAACAGACCAGCCGTGTGGTGTAGGCCATGGGTCGCTATTGATTCATCCTGCGCGGTGATTATGTGGTGCAGATGATATTTTCGTAAATTTCGCATGTCGAATACTATTCTTGTTAATACAACATGAAACAAGGCTAGTATGCCAAAAAACGCCTGCTTTGATGTACGTATGAAATTGAATTACTTTATGAATTTGGTGAGACAAACGCATATATATATTTGGATCTATGATTTTCTTTAATCTGTTTGCACAGGTTAGCTAGCAGCTATTTCAAGTGTACCATAACATTCTCCACGCAATCTCTAAAAGCTTAGCAATCTGCAATCCTGCAGCAACGCGCGGCATCGTACTAGTTTATCTTAAATTGTTGCCCCGCTTTAGTAATTTTCTAACTCCAACGCTATGTTTAGCTCTACGTTTAGTAGACTTACGGCATGTTTGATGCACTACCACTTTGCTAAACTTTCTATGCTATTTGCCACAGTTTTAGCGTGTCACAATTTGTTAAGCCTTAAAGCACACCTGTCATAAACTCATAGAGCAGCAACACGGTGGACAAGAAAGCACATGACGTGAAAGTCAAGGCCTAAGGGCAGCCATCTAATTACGGATTGTTTATGTTGGCTACGGCTGATAATCCAAAGAAGTAGATTTTAGAATATGTGTAATAGGATAATATAAGCTATCTATAAGAGACCTCACAAAGAATTTTGCTGAGGTGGATGAAAGAGAAAGATAAGAGAGGAGATCGACTATAATTTTATAGATGGTCGAAATGCAAAAAAAATAGTCTGCTATAGACGACTTTCGTGTCATTGTATAAATGATGTTTATATTTTTGCATCATTGTATCAATGTTGTCTATATTTTTTAGACAAAATATTATAGATAACTTACAGACAACCCATTATAGAAGGTGTCTTTATTGTTGTCTAAAGATAATATAAAAGGGTATTATAGACAGTAACTGTCTGTACCACTGTACATGCCCTTAGGAGAGGGTGAGCGATGGGAAAAATTAGGAAGAGATGCATGTACAAGATATGAGCGAGATGAATAGGATGGATGATGCACTGTGACCTCCTGCTTTATCCCTAGAGCGAGAGAAGTAAGAAAACCACTTCAAGAAAGCGAGTGGTAGAAACCAATATTAACAAGCAACTACTAGGGGTGGGAAACTGCAACAGATAATCCGTTTTATCTGATATTCGCATCCGAGAAAACGCGAATGAGGTAAGCAAAATCCGTATTCGAAAATGTTCATATTCGTATTCGATAATATTCATATCCATATTTGAGAATATTCGTATTCACAATCATATTCGAGAATATTGATATTCGTATTTGAGACGATTCGTTCCGTTTCCTATACGATTTAGAATTTTGTGATTTAAAATTTGAATTTAGGCGGTTTGAAACCGGTACCCGTTCCGGTAACCGATCAAAACCGGTGAAATCACTAGAAATTTGTTCTACCGAGATTTGTTATAGAAGTTGTAGAAGGATATTCGTATTCGACCGAATTAAGTACATATTCGATTTGAATTTGTATCAGTTACGACATTCGATTCATATTCGTATTCGAGAATATTTGAATTCACATTCGTATTCATTTTAAAAATATAAATTTATATTCGTATTTAAAACTATTATATCGTATCCGATCCGTTTCTAACCCTAGCAACTACACTCTCCGCTCATCTTGCCAGCCGAATACGAGCATCAGAGGTATACAGGACAATACATCTATACTGCTCAAACCAAAGCTTGTACTACATAGGTTTCCAAGGCAGCATTTTACTTAGGTGGTCACTTCATTTCAATATTGTCATATTACAATTTACAAAGGAAATCCAATCCAGGCAAGTAGCCGCCTGAAAACGGTATGATGTTGCACGCTCTTGGCTTAGTGCTGACACGGATTCATATTCAACGATATTTGAGATTTTAGCACGCGCTCAATTAGCTCCACACAGATATGCAACGCGCTCAATTTCCTCGTATGCATGCATCACAAGCATCTCTGATCTCGCTATGCTACACAGTTCTGCTCCATAAAGAGGAAACATGAACGAAGACGATCAATCGATCGGAAAGCCGAGAAATTTGTTGATCAGTGTGACGACTGGCTTGGCATCTCCAGGCATGTAAGGTAGGAGAGTATTTAGATCCATTGCCTTGACAGCCTCTTGCAGTGTTTGTCCATCAGATCTTCATTCACGACAACAATGAGAGGTTTGCCAAGCCGCAGCGTCTCAAATATGCTTCCAGAACCTGTCAGAATAAAGCATGTGTTACCTTTGGCAAGACTAGCTAGCTATCTTTGGCAAGAGTAGCAAAGGAAGAATAACTTTGCTCAGATAGTCTTCGAATAGTCGATAGCACAAAGTAGCAGAATATCCACGAGGAAATCAACAGTACTACCACCCAAGGTGCAACACTATTAAGTCCCGATTCCAGATCACTAATGCCAATTCCCAATAGGTGCTTTTCCAACTGCTATAATGGTCACAGCAACTGCACAGTTCATTATAATGATAGGACAAATTTCTAAATGCTAGAGCCTGTAGTACTTTGCAATTTCCTTGTCACAACAAAGCAGTTTGAGGTTGAGACTACATTTAGAAAGAACATAAATCCATGTGAGATGACAAGAAAATTGTAATACGTAGCATAGATTGCTAACAGGTTTCAATGTTGACACAATGTCACTGTGAAAGAGGTTAATTAGCGCACACCATTACATTCTGTTGTCACTGTGAAAGAGGTTAATTAGCGCACACCATTACATTCTGAAATATTATTAGAACAACCAACATATATAGATTAAGCATTCACCATCAAAGTATACTGCTGGCGTGGCAAAATAGCGCCTAAAGGAGATGAAATGATGTATGCTTGTACTTCAGGTTGCTTTCGAGAAAAATGCAGTTTAATTATTTATAACCTAGCAAATGGTGTCGTTAGAAGAAATCAAGTTTCCATTCCACAATTAGTCCGACTGATAAGTACAAAATTGAAACAACCTTAAATCCAAAATTTTGATTTTCGTTGGAGTTTGCTTGAATTCCTAAATCTTCCCAATTTGGCAACTCACGTTGAGCTGGCCACACCGCGCCATCGTTTCCCGTTGAAACCTCTTGGCGTTCACACCCATATTCCCGGCTTTGCCAGCACAAGTCTCACACGTCATCTATTCTCCACCTCTGGCTAACTTCACCCCGCCTCATCTTGCGCGCTGTGTGGGCCTGCACTCTTCCCGCTGCAAATCAACACGTTTTGCGGTTGATGCATGCGCTCAATCGTACCTACCTCCATAGCTTAGCTAGGGCCATATTACTCTCAACGCCACCTCGCCTGCCACCCCACCTTGCTGACCGCACCCCAGGCCACCGCAACGGCCACGTGCTAGCACTATCGAAGCAACCCTCCTGCTCCCACTGCCTCACAACTCCTTTAAAGCTTTGCCATTGCACCGTAGCACCTCACAGAAACCCCAATTGCAAAGACCAACCACTCTCTTCTTCAGAAGTCAACCTCACCGTTGACGATGACCTCCTTGAGCCGGTGAGCTCTCTTGGCTGATTCTTTGCCTCGACCAATGGCCGGTCAATTCTGCATAGCCGTAGCACCATTGGACCACCACAAACCCATAGCAAGCCCCGCCAGACTCTGTCTTAGCCTCGCCACCCCCAGCACCATCCTTTGCCGTCGTGTGAAAGGGGTCGCACGTGGAAAGCCCTAACCTAGCCACCGAGCCAAAACCGCCACTACCACCAACCTTTTCACTCATTGTAGATCTTCACACGCCCATGTTTTCTGCCGAAGATCCACCAAGAAGCTCTTGTGCCAGGGTATTGCACCGTGAGGTCCCCTCTGCTGCCAGTCCACTAGAGTGTTCATAGGTTGCCATAAAGCTCTAAAATGGAACCACCGTAGCTTATAGAGTCCATCTATACCATCAATCGCCACTGGTGAGCTTCGTCGGTGCCAATTTGTGGTGGATGTCATGTTCCTCTATTCCTACACCAAAGCCTAAGGAAGAAGATGTTGGGCATTCTGGTAATTTTCCTAAATTTTCGATAGGCCCACTTGTAAGAGGAAGGAGAAGGGATAAGGCTCTGGGCCTTGACCTCATCGTGGAGTGGGGGATCTCGATCCCTTTTATTGTTGGTTTCCTCTCTCTCATCTCGTGAGAGATGCGGCGGTCATTCGGCCACACCAGCCACTACTCTGATCTCTTCGCCTCCCAGGCGCAGGAGGGGTTGGAGGTCGTTGAGCAGCGCCGCTTCCTTTCCCTTAATCTTCATTGCCTTTTCCAGCAAGTCAATAATCATCCCCAGAACTTTAAGAGCAATGGGGAAAAAGTCAAGAATCATCCCCAGAACAAGCCTAAGATCTAGCCAATGAAGAAGAAGAAGGTGATCTTTATCTATTACATGTGCGGCAAGGAAGGCCATAAGGCCAGCAAGTGATGTGACCATAAAGGCAAGGGACCATGTCCAGATCAGCACAAGAGTAATGCAGAAGCCAATGTGGATACAACCAGTCCTATCTCTGATGGGTATGTGCCTTAGACTTTTATGGCAAATTCATCAATTGACTAGTGGATTGATACAGATGCAACTAGACATATCTGTGTTGATCGTTTGTGTATCTCTTCATTTTAGGGTGACGCTAGTGGCTATGTCCTAATGGGCAACGACACCACTGCTATAGTACGTGCAATTGGCAAGGTTTTCCTAAAGCTCACTTCTGGCAAGACGCTCATCCTTGGAAATGTACTGTTTGTGTCTACGATGTCCTGTAATCTTATCATCGGGTCCATGCTTTGTAGGCAAGGAATAAAGATTGTTTTTGAGTCTAATAAGGTCATGTTAACCAAATTTAGTATATTTGTGGGAAAAGGCTATGAAAGCGAAGGCATGTTCCACTTATCCATTCTTGATTTCAATAATTAAAATATTTTTAATATTATTCATTGCAGTAAAGTTCATGATGTTTGGCAATCTCATTCATGTCATGTTGATATGTAAGTTATAGAGTGGTTAAGCAAAATGAGTTTAATTCTAAGTTATAAATATGAGAAAGGTTCAAAGTGTGAAGTATGTGTGCAAGTAAAGCAGCCTCGAAAACACTTCCATAGTGTTGAGAGCGAGACACTTCTCCACTTGAGTTAATACATTCTGATCTTTGTGAGATGAATGTCATTTTAACTAAAGGTGAAAAACATTATTTATTTACTCTCATTGATGATGCGACTTACTGTTATGTTTATTTACTTAAGTTAAAAGATAAAGCACTAGAACATTTTAAAGTATACAAGGCTGAGGTGAAAAATTAACTAGAAAAGAAAATCAAACGGTTAAGGTTGGACTGAGGAGGTGAATATATTTCTAATGAATTCTTCCAATTTTGTGAAGAATGTGAAATAATTCATGAAGTTATTCCATCATATTCTCCCCAATTAAATAGAGTAGCTGAATGAAAGAATCGAACTCTTTGTGACTTAGTACATGCTATGTTACAGAATTCAGGTATGTCATACTCATGGTGAGGTGAGGCAGTTCTCACATCTAATTATATCCTAAATAGAGTGCCTCTCTGAAATAGTGAAGAAACATCTTATGAAGGATAGAAGGAGAGAAAACCTAATATGTCATTTCTTCGTACTTGGAGTTGTCTTGCAAAAGTACATGTGTCTTAGACAAAGAAAAGGAACTTGGTCCCAAGACTGTTGATTATGTCTTTCTAGGATATGCCCATCACAACATAGCGTATAGATTTCTAGTGTTCAAGTCCGAGGTTAGCGATATCGTTAATAATGTCCTTATGAAATCTCGTAAAGCGATATTCTTTGAGAATGTGTTTCCTATAAGAGCAAATGAAGTCATTATTTCTGATGGTTCTTATGAACATTCTATTCCTCCTAGTATGGATGACACGGCTCTTGAATTGGAGTTGAGGAGAAGTAAGAGACTGAGGACTGAAAAGTCTTTGGGAGATGACTTTATCACCTACCACATGGATAACGAACCACGTACCTTTTCAGAGGCATGCGCATCCTCGGATGCGGAGTACTGGAAGGATGTAGTCCATAGCAAGATGGATTCCATCATAGCTAACAGAACTTAGGAGATTGTTGATCATCCAAATGGATATAAACCAGTGGGCTGCAAATGGATCTTCAAAAGAAAATGAAGACTTGATGGTACTATTGAAAAGTACAAAACTCGTTTAGTGGCTAAGGGTTTCACGCAAAAGGAGGGTGAAGACTATTTTGATACAAACTAACCTATGGCTCGACTACCCACAATCTGCGTGCTTTTAGCACTAGCCGTTGTATGTAAACTCCAGGTACATCAAATGGATGTTAAGACCATTTTCCTAAATGAAGAGTTGGATGAGGATATTTACATGCAACAGTCTGATGGTTTTGTGGCTAAAGGGCAAGAGGGAAAAGTATGCCATTTGGTTAAATCTCTATATGGTCTAAAACAAGCTCCCAAGTAACTGCATGAGAAATTTGATAATATGTTGACTTCAGTCGGCTTTTGTGTAAACGAAGCTGATAAGTGTGTATATTATCAATTGAATGGGAGTGAAGGTGCTATCCTCTGTCTTTACATGGATGACATACTAGTTTGGGACCAACATGGATGTAATCAATAAAACCAAGTCGTTCCTCTCTCAGAACTTTGATATGAAAGATCTTGGTGAAGCTAATGTTATTCTAAACATCAAACTATTAAAGGGTGAGAATGAGATTACTTTAATACGATCACATTATGTGGACAAGATCCTAAACCACTTTGGGTTCATGGATGCTAAGCTTTTAGCCACACCCTATGATCCAAATGGAGAGCTACATAAAACACTAGACATGAAAAAGACTAGCTTAAATATTCATAAATAATTAGATTCTTGATATATTTAACTAGTGCAATGAGGCCTGACATCTCAGATGCTATAAGCAGATTAAGCCGATACATGGCCAATCCAGGAGATGATCATTGGACAACACTAGAAATGGTTCTTAGGTATCTAAAAGGAACCAAGAATTTGGGGATACACTATACTGGCCATCCGACAGTCCTTGAAGGATTCAATGACTCTAATTGGATCAGTGACTCGAATGAAAGCTACAAGTGATTATATATTCACTCTAGTAGATGAGGCTGTTGCGTGGAAGTCTTTGAAATAGCTATCCTTATATGGTCTACCATAGAGGCTGAGCTAGTAGCACTTGACTCAACAGTAGTTCAGGCATAATGGCTAAAGAAGCTTCTTTCTAACCTACCGATATTGGAAAAGGCAATACTAGTTGTCTTAACCTACTGCGATAATCAAATTGTTATGGTTAAGGTTAAGAGTAGAAAAGACAACACGAAGTCCTCTAAACACATCAAGAGGCAATTTAAGTCAGTTCGGCATGCCAAAGAGACTAATGTAATCACTGCGGAATACACCTAGTTAGAAAGAAATTTAGCAGACCCTTTCACTAAAGAAATGGTGCGCAAGGTCATTCTTGTACCATCTAAGGGAATGAGGCTCATACCCATTTGATGGTCTTAAACGGTGGTAACCTAATCTAAAAGAGTGGAGATCTCGTGAACTAGGCTCTAGGAAAACAAACTATGAAAGACTAAGAGTACAGCTTAGAGTCACATAAACTGTAGTACTCTAAACTATATGGCAGGTTGAGCAATAAGCTCTTAATGAATTTGATGCCTTATACGGCAACAGGAACTGTTCTACAGAGTTCCCTGGAGAATTCACCTAAGTGAGTATGATCGTGGGGTCATGATCATAAGAGAGTATGGGTATGCTTTCCTAAATACTCATGAAAAGATACAGAAACATGACCATAACATTCCAACCCGAGAGGTGCGGTTCAGCTACCCTGTATAGAGTGCAACATAAGTGAAAGCTCTCACACCAAGACACTAGATCAATACTATTCCTCCTTTGTCTATGCAGAGTCATAACTTGTGTTGCTAGGCATTGCGTTCAAACCCGAAAGGTACCCTTATCGAATAACTATATATCGAACATTTTACCTTCAGGAAGTATACTATGTCACAAATTGAGGTAAATTGGTGGGGATTGTTGGGCATTCTGGTAATTTCCTTAAATTTTCGATAGGCCCACTTGTAAGAGGAGGGAGAAGGGATAAGGCTCTGGGCTTTAACCTCATCGTGGAGTGGGGGATCTCGATCCCCTTTCTCGTTGGTTTTCTCTCGCCCGTCTCGCGAGAGATGTGGCGGTCGTTTGGTCGCACCAGCCACTACCCCGATCTCCTCGCTTCCTGGGTGCAAGAGAGATTGGAGGCAGTTGAGCAGTGCCACTTCCTTTCCCCTAATATTCCCTGCCTTTTCCCCTTTAAACCGGGCCAAGCAAGCTTGAGAGGGGCAGAGAAATCAAAAGGGAGTTCACCGGTGGATCCAAAGTCGGGTAGTGGTGACTTGATTCACTACTGATTGGAGACTTTGGGACGGAGTAGCAATGCGCTCACTGGGTCGATCTGGTCTTGATTTCTATTGTTCATGTGGGTGCTTTGTGTGTTTTTGTGTCTAGTTTGCTTTTGGCTTCTGGTGAGCAAAGGGGTGGTCTCACCTCTTGAGACTTGTGTGCGTGACAAGATCATACTTCTCAGCTGTCTATGTGCAGCATCAACCTGCATCTCGATTTTATGATTTAGTGAGTACCGAATTGTGAAGTAGGTCATTGTATCTCCGTTAAGCTCTCTAGTGATATTCGGGCATACGTCGGTGATTGGTTTTCTAGGACATCGTCCTTGAGGCGGGCCTTGCTCTATCAGCCTTCTTGGTGGCTTAGACTTCCATCGCATAGTGAGCTTTACTATACATTCTTAATTTTCTATTGTGCATTAGTTTGCCATGCTAGATTGATATCAGTTTACATCTCTGAAATTGATGAGTAATTCTAGCACTTGGAGGGCTTTTGCATGGTAGAATGTGGGCTTTAATTCGATGAGCAATCTAGTCATTTATGAGATCTTAGTGACAGTTTAAAACTATTCTGCTAGTTTGAATTGTCAATTGATAATTTCTTACTTCGGCTTAGTGTTTATTTATCTCTGTTCTGCATTGAATATTGTTGAATTCAGTTATCTCTGCCATAGCACATACTCTTACTTGTTTCTGCTACTGTTGTAGCTCTGTTGATTACATTGCAGTAGCCATTTTCAGTTCATGTTAGTGCTTTAAAAGAGTAATTGAGTCTGTCACCTGTCTGAGGTTATGTTAAGATTGGCAAACTAGTAGAATAGAGAGAGATTGTCACTTTAATTGTTGATCTATTAACTAGAGTTGAGAAGGCAAGTCTTTAGAACTTGAGCAACTCCTCACTAAGAGCAATATAAGATAATATAATCTATGCATTATGCTGATTATAATTGTTTACTTTCTTACTCAGTTAAGCATATTGTCCTGGTTAAATGACTTGAATTCATTATCTGTGTTGAGAGATAATTGCTTAATTTTCATGTCTTTGGATATATGCATTATTGTATATGCTTAAAATTGGAGTTATTCTAGAAATATTGTTAAAACCGCTTAATTTTCAACAAAAGCAGGGGGAGTGAGACAGGCTATGTGGGTTGTACTTGCACACCCAAGACGAGCCATACCACCGGTGGGTCACAAGACAAGAGTCGGCCGTACTCGGTACCAAGCAAGTGAGGCCGTGGGCCGAGTCCTTTAGACCAACCCAACAATGTTCATCGTTGTAGCATCCTGTAGCATTTACTATTCACCATAAACTCGAAAACATGTATACATACATTTTGATTGTTTTGAGCTTGTTAAAGCCATTTTGAGCTTGTTAATTGAATTTTATTTCTTTTTATTTTATTTTTTTCCTAGCTTGATTTGTTTCAAGCATAGACTCATGTTATTTTAATTGTTTACGCTAGTATCTGAGTACTCCGAAGCAACAGTGCAAGGACTAGATCCAGACACTGAAGCTCTCAAGCTAGCAGAGTATTTTGAGCAGCAATGCAAGTTACATGTTTTGATCATATTGAGTCCTATGACAATTAATTTATTTAATTACAGAATTTTCATTATTGTTAATTACACACTGCTATTTAGTTACAATAAAGATTTAGAATGACATGGGAATTAGTTATGTCCTATCACTAGAAATGCCATGTTTAATTTAAAGTCATATTCACCTTAACAAGCTTAGTAGTATTAAATTATGGTGTAATTAACTGTAGAATAGCCGAACCAAAATTTAGTTAGATCGCAAATAATTTTCTCCATGTGCACCACACAGATCATAAATAGAATAAAAAATCTGTTAGGATAAAACTGATTTCTGGCAGTGATGCCTGGGTGCCTAGGTGCAAACCATCTACAACTCTGGACAGTCCTGTGCCCAAAAATCAACATAAAACATGTTATTGCAGTTTCAATTCGAACTTAATTTAGTTTGGGATTTCTTCCAATGCAAGATGCTAATTACTCACTGCATTTGTTTTGAAGCTCATACATGGGTTTACAAAATGAGAAAAACTAAACAACGGTATACCGTTCTACTAAAAAAATGACGGTATAGCTCCCTACCATTCTATCTCTCTTGCTCCACTCTTTCGCTCTTGCTCTTTCTCTCTCTCTCTCTCTTCTCTCTCTTGCTCACGCCAATAGGGGAATACCGTCGTCGGATCCATCATCTTCGGCCATGGCGCCGCCACGTATCGCTATCCCCGATCATGATGTTGGCCGGCTGCCTGAGCTTTAGCTCTGATGGTATACCTCTCACTCTAGCGCTCTAGTTGTCTCTCCCCCATCTTCTCAAGCTCTGGCGAGAGGAGCGGTGGCGCCGCAGTCACAGACGGGTTCACCACACTCCTTGGATGTAGAGGTAGGACGTTCGGTGGTGGGCGGCGGCGAAGGGAGGCACAATGAGGCGGCGGTGCACTAAATATTAAGTTGGGCGGGGCTGTGAGGGGGGAGACAGCGGCGCGGCGAAGGGTGGGGAAGGCGGAGGAGGGGCGTGGAGTTACAGCTGGCGCCGAGGAAGAGGATGGGGAGCTGCGGAGGAGGAGGAAGAGGGAGGGGAGGCGAAATTTGATGAAACCTATACCGTTGAGAATATTCCCAATGGTATGTCATGCTGTAGCAGTTCCCAAAATACCATATTTCATGTTTGCATACCTTGGTAAAAGTTTACATGCAACTTTTAAAATGGAGAACCTGAAGTCATAAACCAAATTTCTCTCCAACTTTGTTTCATTGATTCTAAGAAATAAGAGCTAATTGATTTTCTGATAACTTTTTTTGGTTTCTTTAGAACTTAGGTCCGTTTGGAACAAAGGAAAAGCGAAGGATCTGTAGAGGATTCGGACACTACCGGAAAATTACTACAAGGCCATTTGGAACAAATGAATTGTCCTTAAGAATTCTTTTGAATTTCCTATGGATTGGGATATTCCATAAGAATTTTGAAGGAAAACAAACATGAGGTCTTACGTATTTTCTCCTCCTTTGTCCTCTTTTCTAGTGTGAAATTCAAACTACACTTTTGAAGTTTTCGTGTGTTTTCAATTCGTGTAGGAATCCAAAGGACATGATTTCTGTACGTTTTATATTCCTGTGTTTTCAATTCCCACATTTCAAACAAAGCCTTAGAAGCCACGAGACATTTGTAAAAAGCACAGTCCAGAAAGTTTTGAAGATATTTCTTCTTCCTAGCATTTATACATGACTCTGAATGTTCATATGTTCTGGTTTTGTTTTTAGACTAACATTTACAGAGTTTTTATTTTCTCGTATTATCTAACTAAATATTCGTGATCGAGACTAATCGTATTTGGAGTGACCTGTATTCGCTCCATATTCATAATCGAGAATATTCATATTTGTATTCATATCCGGTACTATCGTATCCGATTCGGACTCTGAGAAAAAAATATATAAAAATACATAATAAACGATATCTATCCGTATCCACCGGACACGGCCATCGGACGGCCGGCTCTAAGATCGCCTGCTTAGGCACGACCCGTTAAGGCCGTGTAATAAACGACCGTGTCGTCTTACCATGTGTCATGGCAGCCAGAGCACGGCCCGTTGGGGTGCCGTGCTGCACCGAAAGCACGATTAAGGCTAAATGGGCGTCGGCCCCGCTTAGCCCGCTTAATAAAAAAAGAAAAAATAAGAAAAATTGTAAAAAAGAAAACAAGAAAAATATAGAAAATTCACAAAAAATTCAGAAAAATATATAAAATGTAGACATTGTTAATCATAAAATAAATATTTGTAATGACATAATGAGCTTTATTAACTTATTAAATTACATGGGATGGTCGCCTCATTAAAAACTTTACCAAGTAAAAACTCAATTTGAGAAAACCTTGGTAAAGAAAAAAAGAGTACAGCCTATAAAGCTCATTAGTGGCCCGATGTGAAGAAAATATTGAAAATTCTATTCATTGCTATCTAAATACAAATTCTCAAAAGATTCTTCTATATCTTTATTATCTGCAGTATGTTGGAGTCTTGATTCAGCTTGTTCCCGGTCTTTGACTGGTCGGTACTTCGACCATCTCATTGGAGAGACTTGTTCGTCGCTTCGATTATTCTTCCTGGAAAGATCGAATGTCGACTCCAAGGAGACTCAGAGAGAGAACGATCAACACATCCCGTGCTAATATGGATAGCATCGATATGATACCTTCGGGTTTGCCACCATGAGAGGATGTTCAACTCCTGCTCGAAGCTCACGCTATCACTGTTGAGATAGCTTGATAGGTCCCCAGTGCTTTGTCGTCTTCCTCCTGACTGTTGTGTACCTGCACCGCACGAGAATCTCTAGACGAAGAACCAAAATCTTGCCCCATTGCATAGTCCCCCTAGAGGTGCTAGGGACTACGGGGGGTCTTTCCAAACGCACAGACCCAAACTTATTTTCATATTTATCATATACCTCATATAATTTATCCTTAACAGTAGTATACTATGTACATTAGTCTAAACCGGTAGCATCACTTAAAAGTTGTAAAATATTTATAAATCCTTGGAGTTTGGCCCTAGGATCCAAAATAAAGGCGAATGCATATAAAATAGGAATTTCCCTCCAATATTTTAAAAACTTAGTTTTCATGTCAACTACAACATCTCGTAGTATAGGATCATTTTCAAAAGTTTTTAGGTGAGTGGCAATTTCAAGAATGTTATGAACAATTAGAGGAGATGTAGGTAGTATACTCCGTAAAGACAAAGTGTAGCTTTATGAAAAGTTCTAGAAAGGAAAATATTTTTTGACCAACAACCCAATCGTCCTCAGTAAGTTCAGGGTCTCTAACTTGGGTTCTACTGGAGGAGCTACGAGATTGATGACTTTCGGTGTGAAGAAATACAGATAATGTACTCTTATATGGTAATATATGTTTACACATAAGGTAAGTAGAGTTCCATCTAACAAGCATGTCCAAACCAAATTTTCTAGGACGAACGTTCATTGCTAAGCAAAAACTCTTATATGCAGCTATTCGTTGGTTAGAACAATTAATAAATGAAATTGCATCTCTAAAAGAATCAATACAAGCATTTAATCTTTTTAAACCAGATTTAACAATAAGATTAATAATATGACAAGCACAACGTTGATGTAGTAAAAAAGATTGTGCATAGAATCAAACAAAGGAGTAAGAATTTCCATAGCTCTAGTGTTTGTAGCTGCATTATCTAAAGTTATAGAAAAAATCTTATCCGTGAGGCCAAAATCTTCTACAACTCTAATAATACTTTCTGCAATATTTTCAGCATTATGTGAAACATTAATTAATTTAAATCCTATAATTATTTTTTCCATTATCCAGTCATTATTAACATAATGAGCAACAACACTAATATAATCTTCTCTAGCCCTACCACTCCATATATCGGATGTCAAAGCGATAGAGAATGTACATGTATGAAACATTTCTTTCGATTTTTCACGATAATTGTTATAATATTTAATTAAATCTCTAGTTGTTGTTTGCCTAGATACAGAACTAAATCGAGGGTTATGAGCATTTCTAATATATTTTCAAAAGCATCGACTCACCAAAATTTAAAGGTAAATCTTGAGAAGCAATCAATCTACAAAGAGATTCCCGAGCTACCTCTGGGTTGTACTCCCACGTACGTACCGAGTCGTCGGGGTTATATTGCAGCTGTGTCTGGCGCATTTGTATTCCTTGCCTTTTTTTGTAGCTTGCCGCATGTCGTTGTAGGTGACCCGTCCCACCTGAAGATTTTGCAGTCAATTCATTACCACAAATTTTACAAACAGCATACCTCACCGAATTCCCATCATCATCGGTCTTGAACTTCTTGTCGAAATCATTCCAAACTCGATGTCTGGCTCTTGTTCTTTTGCACTCGTGCTTTGGGTTGTCGATGCACTTGTTGAGCCAAAGAAGATGGATCGATTGGAGGACTCGCACCACCGGGCCTCTTCGTTTGTTAGATATCCTCTGCGGATGGATACGCTTGTTGAAACGGTTGCATATCCTCCGCCGAGAGGTCAATTCGAGAGTTCAAAATCGTAGTTCTCCATTAAATCAACGCAAATTGAAATATGAAAGAACGATTAACTTACTATTAAACCAACAAATAATACTAAAAATTAAAATAAGACAGACTACTACCTCCTTTGTAGCCCTACAAAAATCTTTTAAGATTTTGAATTTTCGAATTTTGCCCGAATTTTCACTAAATTTGCGCAAACACTTTCAGATTTTTCACAGCTAAACCGAGAGATGAGAGTGAGGTTTGAGGTGTGGAAAATGGAGGCCGGCTGCCCCCCTATTTATAGGAAAATTTCAGATTTTTTCTGAATTTTTTGCTATTTTTTGTGAATTTTTTCCCCTCCAACGGTAAAAAACGGCTATTTTTCGAATTAAACGGGCCGGCCGTGCCGTGCCGGACCGGCACGGCCCAATTGCTAAACGGGCCGGCCGTGCCGCCCGCCGTCTTGCGCCCTCGGCCTGTGCACGGCCCGGTCCGCCGTCTTTGCCGGCCCGGCCCGTCTCACCTCCGTCGTGTCAGGTCGTCGCGGGCCGGCCAACATGAGTGGCAGCGGTGCGGTCCGTTAAAGCCCAGCCCATTTGGACACCTTTAGTATCCGCTAGCGGAACACCTAGGCACTAAACATACCCAAAAGAAAAAAAAATCGTGCCTCAACCCCACCAGACCACCAAAGCGCGCACCGAGTGGGCGAGCTACCATGGCGACCTCACCGCCTCGTGCCTACTACGGCATTGGTCCCCCACAACGGCCCGTACGTTCCAGCGTGCGGCGTGCCGGCGTGGCTGGCTGCGTTTGTTTCCCTTTCATCTCTGGGTGTTGCGCCGAGAGGGCCACCCATGGCCGCGTGGGAGGTGTTCGACGAAATGCTCAAGAGTCATCATCGTTCATAAGAGTTGTTTGCAGGCCAAGAAGATGCTCTTCTTCGGTTGTGGATACCTAAGCAAGCAATGGAAATCATGACTTCCAAGTTGCAGTCATTTGAGAAGGCGGCCAGTGTGCTCAGCTGCGTACCTGCTCTTTGAAACTATTGGAATCAATTGTGCTCATTATGATTGACATGCTAGAGTGGCATTGCCACTGGTTGAGTCTGCTTGATGGTCATGTGGAAGACCATGTGTGTGGAAGTCTGTACGGCTACGAAATCTGTACCTGAAGTTGGAGGATTGGCAGCTTACTCATAGAGGATTTCTTGGATGATGTTACATGATGCCGGTGGAAATACCATTCTACACATGTAACATGAGAGCTGCAATGCAGATGTGCGAAAGAATGTTTCTACCGGGCGCTTAGCATGTAACTTGTAAGTTCACATTTCCCTATCAATTTACGAGTTCATATATGTGCATCTTCTTATATTCTTTTGCATGTTGAGGAGGGTGCAGTGCACAAAACAAAGAATAGCCAAAAGAATTTATGTAACATACAGATTATAGGTGCAGTTTTCATCCAGTTGCTGGCTCCTACTATCTAGATTGAGGTGGAACCAGATCATGATGGCAGTAGCCGGTAGGATACTTTAAAGTACATTGGGTCGATCCAGTTAAAGGAGGATAGGCCTGTTTCATTTTTTACCTTTTTTTTCCAGAAATATAGTGTTGCTGCTGTTCTTTTTTCAAGCACTGCTGCTGTTATGTTTAACATACGGGCTGACATTTTGATTTTATTGGACCCTCAAGAAATCTACCGTTTACAGTTCAAGGTGTGACCTCTACTGGCATTTAGTTATCCTTAATAATGAATATGGGAAACTTTAGAAATCGCAAGTTAATCCAATTTAGTTTTTGATATTTAAAGTTTAATCTGCAAAATTGTAAAATTCAATTTGTACGCCCATAGAATGATATAGTTTTAGTTAGATTGCTAGTAATTTTATCCATGTGCACGGTGCACCACACAGATCATAAATAGAATTTGGGGTCACCAAATGATGTGTCCTGTTACTGTGTAACGTGAAAGAATAATACATGTTGTTTAGTTTCTTAGTAGTGCTTCTATGCACTCCCATAAACTAAATAGCACAAATCTTAATGTATTATGGCGTATTTTCACTTCTCGGGAGAGTATTGAAGCCCGGTGTCAATCAAACATTTAAACAACTAGATATACCGTAACTGCATATCAATACACTGCAACTAATAGAAGAACACCAAGAATATCTTTTATTCACTATTTCACTTGGGTTCAATAGGATTAGGCCTTCTGCTTAGAAAAGCCAAAAAAGCCAAAAGCCAATACGAACACCCGGCTTCTCGAAGCGGCTTCTTCACTCCTCTCGCTACCGTCTCACTTCGGGGGTAAGACAGGGGTCATGGGTGCATCATGTATCCCATTCCTCTCACTCCCGTCATGCGTACACATATCTCTCTCTCACTTTTTTCACTGTTTGTTCACTCCTTCTAGAAGCCGCTTCTTTTAGTTATTACTCTTCATTTTTAGCCGCTTCTAAAAGCCACAGTCAAAATACATTAGCAAAAACTAATATGAACGCCCCAATCAAGTTTCGCATGATACAAGGTCAGCTTTTATTACATTCACAAAAGAGCAATTATACAACTAAATATATCATAACTGCATAGCAAAAAAATTACAACTTACAGAAGAATAAGAACGAGCCCTTTCTATCTGTAGTTCAGTTTTGTTTCATACAATTAGCCTTTCATTCTGATCAAATTTCAACAGATTAATGCTCACTTTTTACTACTTCCACAGAAGAACAATGATATGTGTACTATCTGCACTACCGGATTTTCACCTGTAAAGGTAGAGTTACAGTGTCACTGAAAAAACCAAGCATATATATTGGTAGGCAATTATATTTCCGATGTCATTTAAAACATGATTCCAAAGTAGAAATAGGATAAGGTGCATAAGTAGTTACAAAAGCTAAAGTGCATAATATGGATTTTACTTATGCTCATTGGCCACCCAATTCACCTTGGGCCGGATAAGATTGATGCTGGAGGTGGAGCTGAATGTGTGGATGGATTATCTTGGGCAGACATTACTGGATTTGCATCGAAAAAGCTGTAATCTATGCAAGTTTCTACGCTCATTGCACCTTCCAATACCTTGACCACTGTTGACATGGAAGGCCTTCGACTGCTCTCATTTTGCAAGCACCACATTGCAAGCTTCATCATTTGAATCACTTCCTCCTGGTGTGAGACCATGTCATCACTGTGCCTGTCAATCATACCAATCAACTGGTTGTTTTTAGCCTTTTCTTGTAACAATTTGATGAGCTGAACACTCTCCTCAGGCTGAGAATTATCAATATTTTTTCGTCCACTTATTACTTCCATGAGAACAACTCCAAAGCTGTAGACATCAACTTTTTCAGTGATCTGTGACGTTAACCATATTGGTGATATGCCCTAGAGGCAACATGGAGATGTTGAATATATCACATACTATGTTTATGATACATTGCTTTGTTCCTTGAAATAGACATTATCATTATTGATCAATGAGTATGTGACTTATTCATGAGACTCTTAATGCCAAAATGTTGCTATTTCTAAATGATCCTCGATTATATTTCATATGAGGAACAAATATGATTCAAAGATCAGATATGTATTGATTGATGATCATGTCTCATGGATCATGGTATGGAGATACCAAATCAATAATATGGACATGTGTTAGTGAACATATGTTGATAGACCCGCCATGAGACACCGCAGAGATTCCATGTGTCATCGCTGGTCTCAAGTAGTGTTTATGTGGAATCCTTAGACTTGAGATCATCATGGTTCCCAAGATACGTAGTAGCTACTTTGGGACTACTAAACACTACTCCGTAATCGGGTAGTCATAAAAGTAGTCTTTGGGTTTGCCATGAAACATGTAGTGGGATGTGAATGATCAAGATAGAATTTGCCCCTCCTTATGGGAGAGATATCTCGGCCCCTCGATGTAATGGATTATGAAAGTGCATGGCCATGCCAAGATGATTGAGGAGTCAATCACGAGTTTATAATCCATCACGGAATCGAGAGTGATTGAGCTATTAAGAGGATGACACGGTCTCGCCTTGAGCTTAATCTATATTGTGAGGCAAAGGATTAGTACATGAGAACATTACAGTTCACCGATATGATCTTTACGTATACTTTGGGGTTAATATGTCTTACTAGAGGCCGCTATTAACACGGTGACCGGAAAGGTGTTTCGGGTCGCGACCAAGTATACGTGAACCTGCTGTGGTCGCACACTTAACGGGCCGGAACACTAATTCGAATGTGATTCGGATATAGGCTCAATTCGGATAGAGATCCGGATAGACTCCTATTGGGCCTCGGTCCACGAGGCCCAAGTGAGGAGGTCTATATATGGAGGCGAGGGCCGAGGAACGATCCGATAATCCCGAGCTAAACCCCGCCGCCACCTCTGAGCCAAACCCTAGTCGCTCATGAGTGCCGGTACACTCGCGATCGGCGCCCGATCCCGGACGTGTGGATACCGGTGGAGGCGCCGCCGTTGCGGCGTTGATCGGCATCAACAACCTCTGATTGGATCCGCTCGTGGTGTGGTTGATCGCGTGGAGACGATCGGTTCGGGACGATCGACTACTTCCACTACTACCTCGACGCGCGTGGTTGGATCGGCTTCTCAACTCTTCTTCATTGCTACTGCGTCTAGTGGTAACGATCCATGATCCTCCTTAAGCATGATGTTCTTGTGTGCGCGTAGAAAAGTTTTGTTTTCTGCTATCGTAGCCTTCGCGCAATCCATTAGTGGTATCAGAGCCATCTTGCTTAGTTTGCGATCTGGATCAGCGCATATGTTGATATGCGGTTGTAATAGATTGGATCTATTACGGACTAGATCAATCGGTCATAAGGGGTTGGAATATGTATGAGTTGATAGCATCATGTGGCCAAAAAGATTAGTTCGTGCTCCTTCTTTGATGTACGCGCGACTTGCCCCTACCTACCGGTAACACCATCGGGCTAATCTGCAGCAGACAATCGAGAGATTGAGCCAACAGATCGAGGTCTTGTGTTGCGGTCTCCTCAAGCATACCGATCGCGATGATTGATGTGATTGATCTAATGAAAATTGAGACATTTTGAATGGCTCGGATTTGGGTTGATTTAATCGGCCCGATGAGATTTTCATAGCGATTTCATAGATGCGATACACGCATAGATTGTTATAGAAACACATTCATGTCAGGGCGGTAGAATATGTTCTACGCTTAACTTGTTTTTGCAGGAAATGATGTGAATGGTATGGCATAGATGCATATGTGATGCATGTGTGTTTTGGCGGCTCAGTGTCGTATTAATCACAGTAGGGTTGAGGTCGTTCTTTAATTGTATAACGACTGCGTGTGACTTGTGATGCTTGAGCCCTCATGTAATTCATTTGCTACCTATTAGTTGTAATAGTTTAGTTCTTTGCTATGGAGGCTTCAAGCATGATGACAAAGAGGACAAGAAGTGTGGCGAAGAATATCACCGTGGAACCATGGCGATGGCGACCACTACGATACAAAATGCCATATCATTCACAAGATAATGTGATTATATGCATGTGATGTTTATTTCTTGTCATACTATTCTTTCATGCCATACCAACTAAGGGTTAGTTTTTCATGATAGAATAGTTTCTCTCAAGAAAATTAAGAATTTGTTTTGATGCCCTTCCAATTGCTGCGCCTATAAGAATCATGATCATTGTTTGGTAGGTCTGCCAAAGCAGAGTACCATCAACTATCTTGATCTAATAGGGTGGATGTCGGACATCCACATGCATAGTATTGGTTTACTTAACAAGGTTATCAAAACAGTTTTGGACCTTGGGGCATAGGTTGGGGCCGAACATATTGATGTCACCCAACAAGCAAGAGTCACATAGGGATGTGATTAGCAAGGTGTTGCTTACCCATGTCACTAGTCTTCTAGCCGTGATGCCAAAGCTCACTAGGAACTAATGAAATGAGGATCTTGACACACTATGTAACTTAGAGGGAGTTTTGTTGTAAAACACATAGTGGGAGTCTTTTGTTAAATAGTTTAATAAAAGATGAACATAAACATAGTGCTAAACTTTGTGTATTCTTTGTTGTAGATCATGTCAACTAATGCCGCATCCAGTTCTTTTAATTTGCGATCTATTCTTGAGAAAGAAAAACTCAATGGAACGAACTTTTTGGATTGGTATCGCAACTTGAGAATTGTTCTCAAGCAAGAGCGCAAGGAGCATGTCCTTGAGTCTCCTTATCCCGATGACTTGCCCGATAATGCTACCGTGGTCGCACGGAAAGCTTATGAGAAGCAAACGAATGATTACCTTGATGTGAGTGTCTCATGCTTGTCACAATGTCCTCGAGCTTGTAGCAATATGAGAACACAGATGCCTACAATATCATTGTGGGGTTGCGTGGTATGTTTGAGAACCAAGCAAGGGTGAGAGGTTCAACACTTCAAAGTCCTTGTTTGCGTGCGAGGTGCTTGCGAAGGGAATCCGTCGCTCTCATGTGATTAAGATGATTGGCTACATTGAGAGTCTGGAAAAGCTTGGTTTTCCCCTTAGCCAAGAGTTGGCTACTGATGTGATTCTTCAGTCGCTCCCCTCGAGCTTTGAGCCATTCATTCTGAACTATCACATGAACAACATGGACAAGACCTTGGTGAGTTGCATGGGATGCTAAAATCACCGAGGAAAGCATTAAGAAAGCAGTCATCATGTGATGATGATGCGAAAGGCAAGGGCAAGCCCTATGTAAAGAAAGGCGCGTCAAAGAAAGTTAGCTCCCGATGAGATCGCGAGCGGTTCTAAGGCCAAGCAAGTCAAGAAGGGCCACTGCTCGATGCGATTGCTACTCGAAGCAATCGGGACATTGGAAAAGGAACGCCCAAAGTACTTGGAGGATCTTGAGAAAAGAAGGAAGTACGACTTCGCTCCGGTATAAATGTTATAGAAATCAATCTTGCTACTTCATCTATCGATTCTTGGGTATTTGATACGGATCGGTTGCTCACATTTGCAAATCGTTGCAGGGGCTAAGAAGAAGTAGAAGTTTGAGGAGGAGCGAAGTGGATCTTCGCGTTGGCAATGGAGCAAAAGTTGTCGTGGTGGTGTTGGCACCATGCCATTGTCTTTACCTTCGTGATTAGTTTTGGAATTGAATAATTGTTATTGTGTTCCATCTCTTTCCAAGAACATTATTTCGCTTCATGTTTACAAGCGAAGGTTATGACTTTAGATCCGTGAACAATGGTTGTTCTCTTTATTTCAAAGACATGTTCTATTGTCATACTCCATTGGTGAATGGGTTATATGTTCTTACTCTTGAAGAGTCATCGGTCTATAACATTAATACAAAGAGGCAACGATCAAATGATTTGAATCCACGCTTATTTGGCACCGTCGCTAGGTCACATAAATGAGAAACGCATGGAGAAGCTCCATAGAGATGGTATTCGCACTCATTTGATTTTGAATCATTTGAGACATGTGAATCTTGTTTACTTGGCAAGATGACAAAAGCACCTTTCACCGGTCAAGGTGAACGGGCAAGTGACTTATTGGCACTCGTACATTCGATGTATGTGGACCAATGAGCTCAACGACCGAGGTGGTTTTCGATTTCATAACTTTTATCGATGACTTTAGTAGATATGGATATATCTACCGATGAAGATAAGTCCGAATCCTTTGAAAAGTTCAAAGAATTCCAAAATGAAGTGCAAAATCATTTAGGCAAGACAATCAAGTTTCTACGATCCGATCGTGGAGGCGAGTATTTGAGCCATGAGTTTGGTAATCATCTCGAAGGATTGTGGAATTGTTCCACAATTGACTCCGCCGGAACACCTCAATGGAATGGGGTATCGAACGAGAAATCGCACCTTATTAGATATGGTGCGCTCCATGATGAGCCACGTGATCTTCCGTTGTCTTTTGGGGTACGCTCTTGAAACAAAGCTTTCACACTAAATGAGTTCCATCAAAATCGAGAAAAGACACCATATGAGATGTGGACAGGACAACGTCCTAGCTTGTCTTTTCTTAAGATTTGGGGATGTGAGACTTATGTAAAACGTTTACAATCGATAAGCTCACCCCAAATCGATAAATGCTTCTTTATCGGGTATCCTAAGGAAACGAAAGGATATTACTTCTATAATCAAGAAGAAGACAAAGTGTTTGTCGCCTAAGATGGTGTCTTCTTAGAGAAGAGTTTCTCTCAAGAAGGGATAGTGGGAGCATGGTGCAACTTGAAGAAATTAGAAACACCGAAAACGTTTCAGCTCCTCAGAACCACAACAGGATGAACAAACTGTTGAAGAACCTGTTGTGGACACACCGCACCACGTAGGTCGAGAGGTCACGTCGTGCACCTGAGAGGTACATGTTCTTGACTACTCAACAACGGGACATATTGTTGTTAGACAACGATGAGCCTAAGACCTATGAAGAAGCGATGATGGGACCAGACTCTGAGAAATGGCTTGAAGCCATGAGATCCAAATTGAATCCATGCACGAAATCAAGTTTGGAACTTGGTTGATCCACCGATGGTGTTAAAACCATTGAGTGCAAATGGGTTTTCAAGAAAAGATAGACATAGATGGAAATGTTCACATCTATAAAGCGCGATTGGTGGCCAAAGGTTTCAAACAAATTCAAAGTGTTGATTATGATGAAACTTTTTCGCCGTCGCAATGCTAAAGTCTATTCGGATCATTCTAGCGATTGTCGCTTATTTCGACTATGAAATATGGCAAATGGATGTCAAAACAGCTTTTCTTAATGGAAATCGAGTGAGGATGTGTACATGACACAGCCCACGTGTTTTGTCGATCCGCAATCGCCTAGAAAGATATGCAAGTCGCAAAGATCCATTTATGGATTAAAGCAGCATCTCGGAGTTGGAACATTCGCTTTGATGAAGTAATCAAAGGGTTTGGTTTCATCAAGAATGAAGAAGAGCCTTGTGTTTACAAAAGGCTAGTGGAGCGCACTCGTGTTTCGGTCTTATATGTGGATGACATATTATTGATCGGAAATGACATTCCTATGCTCGAATCTGTTAAGTCTTCGTTGAAAAATAGTCTCTATGAAAGACTTAGGAGATGCGGCATATATTCTGGGCATCAAGATCTATAGAGATAGATCAAAAAGGCTGATTGGATTAAGCCAAGATACGTACATTGACAAGGTGTTGAAAAGGTTCAACATGCAGGATTCCAAGAAAGGCTTCCTACCTATGTCACATGGTATAAATCTTAGCAAGAATCGAGTGTCCTAGTACACCTGATGAGCGGGATAAAATGAATGTGATTCCATATGCTTCACTATTGGATCCATTATGTATGCCATGCTTTGTACACGTCCGGATGTCTCGTATGCTTTAAGTCTGCAAGTAGATACCACGGATCCGTGAAAGTCATCGGATTACCGTAAAGAACATCTTGAAGTACTTGAGAAGAACTAAAGATGTGTTCCTCGTCTATGGGGGTGAGGAAGAGCTCGTTGTAAATGGTTACACCGATGCTAGCTTCCAAACTGACAAAGATGATTTTAGATCGCAATCTGGATTTGTGTTCTGCCTGAATGGCGGTGCAGTGAGCTGGAAGAGTTCCAAGCAAGAGACGGTTGCTGATTCTACAATGTAGCGTTTAGTACATAGCGGCTTCAAGTCGCTAAAGAGGTTGTTTGGATCAAGAAATTTGTTTCGAGCTTGGTGTGATGGCTAGTGCCTCCACCCAATGGACCTCTCAGTGACAACAAGTGGAGCCATTGCAAGCCAAGGAGCCTAGATCGCACTGAAGTCCAAACACATTCTACTGCGATTTCATCTCATCCGCGAGATTGTGGAGAGAGCGATGTTAAGATATGCAAAGTACACACGGATTTGAACATTGCGGATCCGCTGACAAAGCCGCTTCCCCCCAAAGCATGAGGCTCACACTAGGGCAATGGGTATTAGATACCTACATGGTTGACTCTAGTGCAAGTGGAGATCATGGTGATATGCCCTAGAGGCAACATGGAGATGTTGAATATATCACATACTATGTTTATGATACATTGCTTTGTTCCTTGAAATAGACATTATCATTATTGATCAATGAGTATGTGACTTATTCATGAGACTCTTAATGCCAAAATGTTGCTATTTCTAAATGATCCCCGATTATATTTCATATGAGGAACAAATATGATTCAAAGATCAAGATATGTATTGATTGATGATCATGTCTCATGGATCATGGTATGGAGATACCAAATCAATAATATGGACATGTGTTAGTGAACATATGTTGGATAGACCCGCCATGAGACACCGCAGAGATTCCATGTGTCATCGGTTGGTCTCAAGTAGTGTTTATGTGGAATCCTTAGACTTGAGATCATCATGGTTCCCAAAGATGCGTAGTAGCTACTTTGGGACTACTAAACACTACTCCGTGAATCGGGTAGTCATAAAAGTAGTCTTTGGGTTTGCCATGAAACATGTAGTGGGATGTGAATGATCAAGATAGAATTTGCCCTCCTTATGGGAGAGATATCTCGGCCCCTCGATGTAATGGATTATGAAAGTGCATGGCCATGCCAAGATGATTGAGGAGTCAATCACGAGTTTATAATCCATCACGGAATCGAGAGTGATTGAGCTATTAAGAGGATGACACGGTCTCGCCTTGAGCTTAATCTATATTGTGAGGCAAAGGATTAGTACATGAGAACATTACGAGTTCAAATGATATGATCTTTACGTATACTTTGGGGTTAATATGTCTTACTAGAGGCCGCTATTAACACGGTGACCGGAAAGGTGTTTACGGTCGCGACCAAGTATACGTGAACCTGCTGTGTCGCACACTTAACGGGTTGGAACACTAATTGAATGTGATTCGGATATAGGCTCAATCGGATAGAGATCCGGATAGACTCCTATTGGGCCTCGGTCCACGAGGCCCAAGTGAGGAGGTCTATATATGGAGGCGAGGGCTGAGGAACGATCCGATAATCCCGAGCTAAACCCGCCGCCACCTCCGAGCCAAACCCTAGTCGTCATGAGTCTTTGGTACACTCGCGATCGGCGCCCATCCCGGACGTGTGGATACCGGTGGAGGCGCCGCTTGCGGCGTTGATCGGCATCAACAACCTACTGATTGGATCCGCTGTGGTGTGGTTGATCGCGTGGAGGAGACGATCGGTTCGGGACGATCGACTACTTCCACTACTACCTCGACGCGTGGTTGGATCGGCTTCTCCAACTATTCTTCATCACTGCGCGTCTAGTGGTAACGATCCATGATCCTCCTTAAGCATGATGTTCTTGTGTGCGCGGTAGAAAAGTTTTGTTTTCGCTATCGTAGCCTTCGCAATCCATTAAACCATTCAGTGCCGATACCGGTGTACCTCTCATCACAGTCATTACCTTGCTTTGGTCCCTATCTATTAGCTTAGATAGTCCAAAATCAGCCACTTTGGCATTGAAGTTCTCATCTAAGAGAATATTTTGTGGTTTGATGTCCAAATGAGCAATTTTTCGCCTGCACTCCTCATGAAGATAGCATAGGCCCTTGGCAATATCTAGAATGATCCTACACCGGGTGCACCAATCAAGAGGGTCATTGTTATGGCGGTAATAGATCCACCTATCAAGTGACCCTCTCGACATATATTCATATACTAGAAGCCTATGTGATTTCTCTGCACAAAAGCCGATCAGCCTGACAAGATTGATATGTTCAATGCTGCCAATAGTCTCGACCTCTGCCGTGAATTCTTTCTTTCCTTGTCTAGCACTTCCCAAACGTTTCACTGCAATTCTCTCTTCACCTAATTTCCCTTCAAAAACTGATCCAAATCCACCTTCTCCAAGCTTTTTACTGAAGTCTTCAGTGCATCCTCTCAACTTTTCAAACGAAAACCTCAATGGCATTCCAGGAAATTGATCAAAATCTAATTCCTCATCTATTTCTTGATACTTCTTTCTCCTCCATGCAAAAAGAGTGACAATAATGACAACCAATACAAGAGTAGTAATTGCTGCAAGTGTAACACCTAACATCACCTTCTTTTTGTTTGCACTAGAGGCAGAAGCAGAGGGGCTAAGCTGCACCTTGAGGTAAGCAGAGGAGTTGTAATGAACAGTTTCAGGTTGTATCGATTGCAAGGAGAAAACCTTCGTCACCCACAGACAATCGCCATGGGAATCATTCTTGCCATACCTGAACATGACGGCCCTGCAGGAGCAATTCTTCAAGCAGGCTTGCTTACAGTCATCTCTGTTTTTTGCATTCACAACGGTGTGGCTGGCGTCAAAGTATGTAACATCGGTAAGGGTCAAGAGCTGATGGTGTTGCATTTCTTGACAAGAGATTGGAGTCAGTGGTGTGCAACCAAGATTTGTCTTCCGTTCGTCCACCGGCCACAGACTGTTGGGAAAGCACAATCATCAGGGAATAGCTTGATTACATCAGACACTACGGTCCATTTTGCTTCTGCATTAGACCATTCATACAGCCTCAGATGCCCATCAGACTCTAATCTCATGTACTGGGTGGATTTAGCTGCTGGCAATGAGATACTATTCACATCTGGATTGCTTGGCTGCCTAGACCGCAAAAAGATGCTGAGGCTTCCATTCGTGAAGGTAACCTTTGTTGGATCATTGCCTGTGTTGTTTTTATTCTCCCCTGTTGAAAAGTAGAGTTGTGGTGGTGTGGATTCAACATAAGCATAGAATCCATTGGGGAGAACAGTCATGTACAACTGATTCTCAGTCCAATTTGTTGCAGATGTATTTGCTATGAGCCTCATACCTTCCAGAAGTGACTGCCCAGGGACCAATGCGTCAGTCGGGTGATCGAATGACTGCCACACTGTCTTATTCCTCTGATCAAACAGCACCAGGTTGCCGATCTCGGTGATGACCATGCCAGCTACAGACCGGCCCAAGCTGCTGCTCGACCAGACGAGGCTACCATCAGTATCACGGAGGACCAAGTTTCCATCCAAGGTAAGCTCAAGGGTAGCATTCTCCCTGACAGGGCTAGACCGGTTAGCAGACCACACCGCCTGTGGAATCCCACCGGTCGGCATGGTGATCTTGGCACCACTGTTGGTGTAGACAATGAAGACGGCGAAGAGGAACACGTCGCAGGGGGAGGCGCAGAAGAACCCTGCGGCAAAGGAGGGGCCATAGAATTCTTGTGGTGAACGGAGGACAATCACACGGACGGCCGAACCGTCGGAGTAGCTGACACTGTGTGGGAGGGAGGCGTTGTTGTTGATCCACAGTGTCGAGAGGTTGGCTGTGGGATAGTCGTAGCGCTGCGCAGAGAGCAACGGTGCTGCAGTTGCAAGTAGGAAGAAGAAGAAGGGATTGGCAGGACCCATGGTGCTTGAATGGCAACGGAGACTGTAAGAAGAATCGGTTCTTTGCTTATGAGAAGCCAGCAAGAAACTGAGGGCAATGCAGAGATCGATGAGCATGCAGAGAAGAAGATCACACCTGATGATACTGAGTCGATGGAGCAGATGGCCTCACCGGCGTGGGGTGCCTGGACTCCGGACTAGTCAACTCGCTAGTCTTCGTCTTCCTCCCTCTGTTTCAGAATCTGGCATCCGTGCACATCACGCGGTGTTTTGGGCTTTTCGCAGAAAAGAGCCGAGGTCACTGATTGGCTGTGCCGGCGGTAGGCATTGCCATGGTAGTTGCTGGACGGTGGAGTGAGTCTAGGTCAACGCGTCTCTGTGCTCGTCTCATGGTTTTCGGCATACTGCTAGCTCTTGTTAAAAAGAAAAGGAGGTATTGATGTCAACAAAAGCATTTATCGAATTAAATACTGGTAAAAAAAAGAAGCTTCATAATTAAGCATGCCATGACATACCTCTTGATATTTTCGTTCTGCCTTTTATTGAAGGGAGAGCATGTTAATCAGCCAAAACTAACCAAGTAAGGCTAATATGCAATATAAGTTAAATACGTCAGTTTTTGCTTAATCTAATGGTAGATATCTGACTCAAGGAAGAAAATGCATTAGAGGTCCCCAAATTTGCGTTAAACACCTTCATGTACGACTTAACGTGGCATTAGAGATCGCTAAATTTGTAGATCTCGATCTACAAACTTCACATTTACTTTAGAAAGTCTTAGAATTTAATTATTGTACATCTTAGTTCATTTGTTATATTAGAGAGTAGCATTCTCTTATTCTGCATGATACATCGTGTAAGGATTTGTAGGGGTAAACATTAATCAGCACTCATAAAACCTAACTCGATGGACTGAGTCGTCGTTGCCGCCCACCGACTATTGTTGATCTCACAATCGGCGGCGGCCTTGCCACCCACCTTTGATAAGGTCCTATCAACTGGCTTGAAGCTTACAATTACAGGTTCAAATGCCGGAAAAGCATAGTGAAAAATCCACGCAAACAGTTAGATGGTTGGTGGGCACTGAATTTAATGGGAGATGTTACAGTTGCTTATAATGCATCTTTTGGTTGTGGATAGAGCTAGCCAAATAGACTGGGCCGGCCCGAAGCATAATATTGTTAACCTTGCTCAGGCATGGTACGACTCACGATAGCAATAGGCCAGGTCAGCACACACGATGCTATGGGCTGTGCTCGGGCCGTCACTTCGGCCCAGCGTGTAGGCCCAGTACGAGCACATTCCATTAGACACATTATCTCATTTACCCTGGTAGGCATGAAAACGGCTCGTTAGGCACGTTTGGACTGTTAGACACTGTCCGTTTAGCACAATTTTAGCTTGTTAAGCACGATAACAATCGAATTTTTAAATTTTTCTAGTTGTTTATAGCCGTTTGAGAGTTTAAAAATACAAAAAAAAATAAAAAACTCACATTTTTAGGCAGCAAACCCCCTCATTCAGCCGCATCCAACCTCCACTCTCTTCTCCGAATTTTCTTGTAAAAATTTTGATCTATTTTGTGATAACTTGGTAAAATTCAAAATATTTTTGCTAAAAAACTAAAATTTCAAAATCCAGCTACAATCGAGAAAGGAGCCAAGGAGGTAACAATACTAATTTTCATATATTTTTATTGTTCTTATTTTTCTTTGTTGTGATGTAAAATAGATAATAGTGTAATTTTCTATCTATATTTTACGGTTTTCTACTTTTCTCCATGAAATTTTTTGATAAATTTTCTGTGAATGATTTCGGAATTTCACCGAAGGATCTTGCATAGTGAAACGGCTTCGCCTCTACCTCAAATGGGAGAGTAGGCAATACCATCGACAGGCTCAATGAGTGTCGTTGTGTATGCAAGCACCAAAGCAAAAAGATCTAAACCCAACACATCAGAGGTGTGGGTAGATTTCGATAAGATAACGAAGCGAGACGAAAACGGAGCTCAGGTTAGATATGTTGTTTGTAAAGTTTGTCATCATGAAGTGTCTACAAAAGCCTATAGGTGAAATGGGGCACTTGATCAGACACGCCCAAAGATGCAAAGAAAAACAAGAGATTACCGTGAGGCAAACGCAGCTACAGTACAACCTCGGTGGTATGATATGTAATTGGGATTATAGTCCCGAGGTAACTCGAGAATCTCTTTATTGTTTAATTGCCTCACATGATCTACCTTTAAACTTTGGTGAGTCTAAAGCATTAGAAAAGTACATTAGGACTACGCATAATCATATATTTTCTTTAGTTTCTAGACAGACAACTACACGAGAATTATTTAAAAACTATAATAATAGTCATGCAAAACTAAAAGAACTCTTTGAGACCTATACATTTTCGGTGGCCATGACTTCGGACATATGGAGTGGTCAGGCTAGGGAGAATTGTCTTAGTTTAGTTGCTCATTATGTTAATGAAGACTGGGTAATAAAAAAGAATCATAGGCTTTTAAACTAATTGATGTAGCACATATGGGTGAGAATATTGCAGAATATATTGTCAAAGTTGTAGAAGATTTTGATCTTACAAATAAAATTTTTGCAATTATTTTAGACAATGCAATAACAAACTCTAAGGCAATGGATATTCTCACTCTGTTATTTGGTATATACACCGAATCCTTCATGCTATATCAGTGATGCGTCTATCATATTATTAATCTTGTAGTTAAATGTGGTTTAAATAGGTTGGATCCGTATATTTAAGATTTTTGCGATGCAATATCTTTCCTAAATCATTCTAACCAACGAATAGCACCATATAAGAACTTTTGCATTGCGATGAATGTACGTTCAAGAAAATTTAGTTTGGATATGCCAGTAAGGTAGAACTCTACTTATATGATGCTACAAAACCTTTTACCCTACAAGAGTGTATTTTTTGTTTTTTTCACATGCACTATTACAGCCATGACAGCAACACACTCTTGACTGAGCAGCATTGGTATGTCGCTAAAAAGTTGGAACTATTTTATGATTCTACTATTGCTTTATTCGGGGTGTCTTATCCAACATCTCATTTAATTGTGCATCATATTCTTGTGATTGCTGTTCACTTAAAAGCTAATGAAAATGAGATAGTGTTACGAGAGGCTATATGTGCTATGAAAATTAAATATTTGAAATATTAAAAAGAGATTTCATATTTATATGTATTTGCATTTATTTTAGATCCCAGAGCTAAAATTCAAGGATTCACTAATGTTCTTGAACTTCTGAGTGACAATGTAGGGATGGATTATTCTAGCTATTTTTTCAGATGTTCATACTAAATTGTTCGATATTTATCAAAAGTACAAACTAAAGTTTCAGAGAGTTCGCTTGCAACGACCTCCAATAGAACCCACCATAGGTAAGAAGAAAACTATAAGGGCCAAAATCTTTGGTGCACCAGGTTCCACCGGAAGATAATGTTCTACAACGTCAAGTACTACAAAATACACAGCCACTGTAGCAGTTGGGAACTATCTGCTTTTCTAGGCAACGATTCTGTGGTTCACCGGGAAGAGGATTTCAATATTTTGCAATGGTAGCATGAGCATAAGATAACATATTTGACGCTATCCATATTATCATAGGATATGTTAACTGTTCCTATCTCGACGGTTTCTTCTGAGTCTGCTTTCAGTCTTTCTGGAAGAATATTTGATGAGAGAAGAATAAATCTCACGAGTGAGACGGTGAAAGTACTTCTAATAGTAAAAGACTGGGAATAAGCTGATTCACAAGCTCAACACCCTGTAGAGAATACAGAATTGGCAGACATATTCAACAACCTCTATCTAGATGACGACACTTAGAGCATCGATATACATTATACCTTTTCTCTTTTTTTATATATACTGCAGAGCTATAGGTTGTACTTTTTTTCTTTGCCAAGGTTTTCATTAGTTAAGTTTTTTACTTGACAAGGTTTTTAACGAGGCAGCCATTTAAACGTTAATAAAGCTTATTATTATATTTCTATAATTTATTTTGTATTTTTAGAATTCTACACTTTTTTGGAATTATTACAATTTTTCAAAAAATTTGGGCTGAAATAGGCTAGACGGGCCTCCTTGGCTATCAGGCTACATGGGCTCAGGCCGGCACGGCACAACCCATCTAGGCTGACAAGCTAAGTGGGCCATGCCTATTGGGCCCATGCCAAGCCATGCCACCTATTTGGCCAGCACTAGTTATGGACTAATCTTAATTTGAATTCACTGAACTGAGTGTTATATGCTTTTTTTTAAGATTTATAGGATATTTCTCAAAAACAACTCTCAGTAAGACATGCTCTAAGTCAAATCTAACTTTAGGGCCTGTTTGGTATAGCTCATGCTCCCAGCTTCTCCTTCAGATCTCGTAGAGCTGTGCTTTAAACTTATTATAACAGTTCAATTCAGAATAAGAAAGAAAAATACAAAAAAAATCTACGTCTTCGTCGATCACCACCATGGTGTCTCCACTACCACCGAACAACCATCGGCCTCTCCGGTGGGTTGTCACTGTCATCTGGATGCCATCGTTCTCACCGTCAGGATCTAGACATGATCTGTCGCCGTCGTCGCCCAGCCTCCCCTCCTCTAGATTTGAACGGAGGAAGCATATCCGCCAAGGGCGGTAGACGAGGTCGGTGGAGAGAGGTCAGAGGAGGCCGACGATAGTGGAGTGCGGCGTTGGTCAGGTGCGAAGAAGTAGGAGTGGCTGGCTGGACGGAGGCGGAGGTGGAGGTCATGGATGGGATCTAGTGGCAATGATGGAGATTCGAACAGGGTTCTAGTGGAGATTCGGACAAGATGAACCGGGCCGCAGAGAAGTGCCGAAGGAGCGGGGAGGACAGTACCGTCGGGCAAGGCCGGTGCAGGCCAAGTCCTAGAGCCAAATCATGCGGTTTAAAGAAAAAGAGAAGGATTGAGACTATATACACAATGGCATTGCTGGGTAACTTTCACGAAGTTGAGTGACAAAGCATATTCTCAACCCATAAAAGCCAAAATAAACACCTCTTTCTTGGCTTTTGGCTTATAGTTGTAAAATGGTTTATGGTTTTTCAAAAGCTTGCTTAAAAAGCCACCTATTTGTTTAGACTTAAGCTTTTTTGCTTTTAACCCGAAGGAAAAGCTTAAATAAATAGAACCATAGTAATGACTGAAAAAAGTGACTTTTAGAAGAAGATGACGAGTGGTAAGAAAAGTGAGAGGAAGATGCATATGTGAAACAGGAGCGAGAGAAGTAAGATATGTGATGCACCCATGACCCCTTTCTATATCCCCAGAATGAGACAGAAGCAAGAGAAGTGAGAAAGCCATTTCGAAAAACCGAGTAGCAAAAATCAATATGAACAGGCCACTGCATTCTCCGCTCATCTTGCCAGCCGCATATGAGCTTCAGAAGTATACGGTATAATACCTTTATACTGCTCAAACCAAAGCTTGTACTACACAGGTTTCCAAGGCAGATTTTACTTAGGTGATCACTTCATTTCAATATTGTCATATTACATTTTACAAAGGAAATCCAATCCAGACAAGTGCCCGCCTGAAAACAGTATGATGTTGCACGCTCTAAACTTAGTGTTGGCACGGATTCATATTCAACGATATTTGAGATTTTAGCACGCGCTCAATTAGCTCCACACAGATATGCAACAACGCTATGCTACACAGTTCTGCTCCATAAAGAGGAAACAAGAACGAAGACGATCAATCGATCGGAAAGCCGAGAAATTTGTTGATCAGTGTGACGACTGGGTTGGCATCTCCAGGCATGTAAGGTAGGAGAGTATTTAGATCCATTGCCTTGACAGTCTCTTGCAGTGTTTGTGGACGGGCACATAAGAGGTGCTTCCTCTCGGCCAGTTCCTCTGCTAACTCGATCTGGTGATTGTCCATCAGATCTTCATTCACAACAACAATGAGAGGTTTGCCAAGCCGCAGCGTCTCAAATATGCTTCCAGAACCTGTCAGAATAAAGCATGTGTTACCTTTGGCCAGACTAGCTAGCTATCTTTGG